>OU342743.1:433786216-434277108 GCA_910589775.1 Avena eriantha | reverse complement strand
CTGGTGGATCCGTGTGTGGTTTGTCGAAAGAATCACACATTAAATTGACCTCCGGTGATCCGTGTGTGGTTTGTGATAAGAACACACATGCAAGACTCTAGTGCTGGTTTAGTATAAGTACACACATGCAATTACTCTGGTGGATCCATATATGGTTTGTGGAAAGAACACACATGTAGTGGCATTCGTGGATCCATGTGTGGTTGTGGAAGAAGACACATGCAATGTAATTGGTTGATCCATATGTGTTTGTGACAATAACACACATGAAATGCCATTGGTTTATCCATGTGGTTTGTGGAAAAAACAGACATGCAATGACTCTAGTTGATCCATGTGTGGTTTGTGGAAAGAACACACATGCAATGACTCTGGTGGATCCATTGTGGGTTTGTGAAAAAGAAAACACATGAAATGTCATTGGTTTATCCATGTGGTTTGTGGAAAAAATAGAAAATGCAATGACTCTGTGGATCCATGTGTGGTTGGTGGAAAGAAAACACATGCAATTACTCGGGTGGATCCATATGTGGTTTGTGAAAAGAACACATATGCAATGACTCTAGTGGATCCATATGTGGTTTGTGTAAAAGAACACACATGCAATCACATTGGTTGATCCATATATGGTTTGTGGAAAGAACACACATGCAATGACATTGGTTGACAGATATGTGGTTTGTGGAAAGAACACAGATGCAATGACTCTAGTGGGCCAATTGTGGTTTCTGGAAAGAACATACATGCAATGACTCTAGTGGATCCATATGTGGTTTGTGTAAATATCACACATGCAATGACTCTAATGGATCCATATGGGGTTTGTGGAAATGAACACACATGCAATTACATTGGTCTATCCATATGTGGTTTGTGGAAAATAACACACATGCAATGACATTGGTTGATCCATATGTGGTTTGTGAAAAGAACACACATGCAATTACTCTGGTGGATCCATGTGTGGTTTGTGGAAAGAAGACACATGCAATGACTCTGGTGGATCCATGTGTGGTTGTGAAAAGAACACACATCCAATGACTCTACTTGGGTCCATATGTGGTTTGTGGAAAGAACACAAATGCAATGAAATTGGTTTATCCATGTATGGTTCGTGAAAAGAATACACATGCAATTACTCTGGTGGATACATATGTGGATTGTGGAAAGAACACACATGCAATGACTCTAGTGTGTCCATATGTGGTTTGTGGAAAACAACGCACATGCAATAAGATTGGTTGATCCATATGTGGTTAGTGGAAAAGAACACACATGCAATCACAGTGGTTGATCCATATATGGTTTGTGGAAAGAACACACATGCAATTACTCTAATGGATCCATACGTGGTTTGTGGAAAGAACATATATGCAATGATATTGGTTGATCCATATGTGGTTTGTGGAAAAGAACACACATGCAATGACATTGGTTGATCCATATGTGGTTTGTGGAAAGAACACACATGCAATGCCATTGGTGGATACAGGTGTGATTTATGAAAAGAACACACATCCAATTCCATTGGTTGATCCATTTTGTTTGTGACAATAACACACATGCAATTATTCTGGTGGATCCATGTGTGGTTTGTGAAAAGAACACACATGCAATGACTCTAGTGGATCTATATGTGGTTTGTGACAATAACACACATGCAATGACTCTAGTGGGTCCATATGTGGTTTGTGGAAAAGAACACACATGCAATGACATAGGTTGATCCATATGTGGTTTGTGGAAAAGAACACACATGCAATGACATTGGTTTATCCATATGTGGTTTGTTAAAAGAAGACACATGCAATTAGTCTGGTGGATACATATGTGGTTTGTGGAAAGAACACACATGCAATGAGTCTAGTGTGTCCATATGTGGTTTGTGGAAAAGAACACACATGCAATGACATTGGTTGATCCATATGTGGTTTGTGAAAAGAACACACATGCAATTACTCTGGTGGATACATATGTGGTTTATGGAAAGAACACACATGCAATGACTCTAGTGGATCCATATGTGGTTTGTGGAAAATAACACACATGTAATGACATTGGTTTATCCATATGTGGTTTGGGAAAAGAACACACATGCAATTACTATGGTGGATCCATGCGTGGTTTGTGAAAAGAATACACATGCAATGACTCTGGTGTATCCATGTGTGGTTTGTGGAAACAACACACATGCAATAACTCTAGTGGATCCATATGTGGCTTCTGACAATAACACACATGCAATGAGCCTAGTGTATCCATATGTGGTTTGTGGAAAAGAACACACATGTAATGACATTGGCTTATCCATATGTGGTTTGTGGAAAAAAATAGACATGCAATGACATTGGTTGATCCATATGTGGTTTGTGAAAAGAACACACATGCAATTACTCTGGAGGATACATATGTGGTTTGTGGAAATAACATACATGCAATGAATCTAGTGGGTCCATATGTGGTTTGTGAAAAGAACACACATGCAATGACTTTAGTGGATCCATATGTGGTCTGTGGAAAGAACGCACATGGAATGACTCTAGTGGATCCATATGTGGTTTGTGGAAAAGAACATACATGCAATGACATTGGTTGATCCATATGTGGTTTGTGGAAAGAACACACATGCAATGACTCTAGTGGATCCATATGTGGTTTGTGCAAAAGAACACACATGCAATTACTCTGATGGATCCATATGTGGTTTGTGTAAAGAACACACATGCAATGACTCTAGTGGATCCATATGTGGTTTGTGGAAAAGAACACACATGCAATGACATTGGTTGATCCATATGTTGTTTGTGGTAAAGAACACACATGCAATGACATTGGTTGATCCATATGTGGTTTGTGGAAAGAACACGCATGCAACTACTTAGGTGGATCCATATGTGGTTTGTGGAAAGAACAAACATGCAATGACTCTAGTGGATCCATATGTGGTTTGTGGAAAAGAACACACATGCAATGACTCTAGTGCATCCATATGTGGTTTGTGGAAAGAACACACATGCAATGCCATTTGTTGATCCATGTGGTTTGTGGAAAAAACAGACATGCAATGACTCTGGTGGATCCATGTGTGGTTTGTGGAAAGATCACACATTAAATGACTCCGATGGATCCATGTCTGGTTTGTGAGAAGAACACACATGCAATGACTCTAGTGTTGGTTTTAGTATAAGAAGACACATGCAATTACTCTGGTGGATCCATATGTGGTTTGTGGAAAGAACACACATGTAGTGGCATTGGTGGATCCATGTGTGGTTTGTGGAAAGAACACACATGCAATTACATTGGTTGATCCATATGTGGTTTGTGACAATAACACACATGCAATGCCATTGGTTGATCCATGTTGTTTGTGGAAATAACACACATGCAATAACTCTAGTGGATCCATGTGTGGTTTGTGGAAAGAACACACATGCAATGACTCTGGTGGATCCATGTGTGGTTTGTGAAAAGAACACACATGCAATGCCATTGGTTGATCCATGTGCTTTGTGGAAAAAACAAACATGCAATGACTCTGGTGGTTCCATGTGTGGTTTGTGGAAAGAAAACACATGCAATTACGCGGGTGGATCCATGTTTGGTTTGTGAAAAGAACACACATGCAATGACTCTAGTGGATCCATATGTGGTTTGTGGAAAAGAACACACATGCAATGACATTGGTTGATCCATATGTGGTTTGTGGAAAGAACACACATGCAATTACATTGGTTGATACATATGTGGTTTGTGGAAAGAACACACATGCAATGACTCTAGTGGGCCCATATGTGGTTTGTGAAAAGAACACACATGCAATGACTCTAGTGGATCCATATGTGGTTTGTGGAAAGAACACACATGCAATGAATCTAATGGATCCATATGTGGTTTGTGGAAATGAACACACATGCAATTACATTGGTTGATCCATATGTGGTTTGTGAAAAGAACACACATGCAATTACTCTGGTGGATCCATGTGTGGTTTGTGGAAAGAACACACATGCAATGACTCTGGTGGATCCATGTGGGGTTTGTGAAAAGAACACACATCCAATGACTCTAGTGGGTTAATATGTGGTTTGTGGAAAGAACACACATGAAATGACATTGGTTGATCCATATATGGTTTGTGAAAAGAAGACACATGCAATTACTCTGATGGATACATATGTGGATTGTGGAAAGAACACAGATGCAATGACTCTAGTGTGTCCATATGTGGTTTGTGGAAAAGAACACACATCCAATGAGATTGGTTGATCCATATGTGGTTAGTGGAAAAGAACAAACATGCAATCACAGTGGTTGATCCATATATGGTTTGTGGAACGAACACATGCAATTACTCTGGTGGAGCTATATGTGGTTTGTGGAAAGAACATATATGCAATGACTCTAATGGATCCATGTGTGGTTTGTGGAAAAGAACGCACATGCAATGACATTAGTTGATCCATATGTGGTTTGTGGAAAAAGAACACACATGCAATGACATTGGTTGATCCATATGTGGTTTGTGAAAATAACAGACATGTAATTACTCTGGTGGATCCATGTGTGGTTTGTGGAAAGAACACACATGCAATGACTCTGGTGGATCCATGTGTTGTTTGTGGAAAGAACACACATGCAATGCCATTGGTTTATCCATGTGTCGTTGGTTTGTTTGTGGAAAGAACACACATGCAATGTCGTTGGTTGATCCATGTGTTTTATGGAAAAAACACACATGCAATGACTCTGGTGGATCCATGTGTGGTTTGTGGAAAGAACACACATGCAATGACTCTAGTGGATCCATGTGTGGTTTGTGAAAATAACACACATGCAATGACTCTACTAGGTCCATATGTGGTTTGTGAAAAGAACACACATGCAATGACTCTAGTGGATGCATATGTGGTTTGTGGAAAAGAACACACATACAATGTCATTGGTTGATTCATATGTGGTTTGTGAAAAGAACACACATGCAATTACTCTGGTGGATACATATGTGGTTTGTCGAAATAACACACATGCAATGACTCTAGTGGGTCCATATGTGGTTTGTGAAAAGAACACAGATGCAATGACTCTAGTGGATCCATATGGGGTTTGTGGAAAGAACACACATACAATGAGTCTAGTGGATCCATATGTGGTTTGTGGAAAAGAACACACATGCAATGACATTGGTTGATCCATATGTGGTTTGTGGAAAAGAACACGCATGCAATGCCATTGATTGATCCATATGTGGTTTGTGGAAAGAACACACATGCAATTACTCTGGTGGATCCATATATGGTTTGTGGAAAGTACACACATGCAATGACTCTAGTGGATCCATATGTGCCTTGTGGAAAAGAACACACATGCAATGACTCTAGTGGATCCATATGTTGTTTGCGGAAAGAACACACATGCAATGCCATTGGTTGATCCATGTCCTTTGTGGAAAAACAGACATGTAGTGACTCTGGTGGATCCATGTTTAGTTTGTGGAAAGAAAACACATGCAATGACTCTGGTGGATCCATGTGTGGTTTGTGAAAAGAACACACATACAATGACTCTAGTGTTGGTTTTAGTATGAGAACACACATGCAATTACTCTGGTGGATCCATATGTGGTTTGTGGAAAGAACACACATGTAGTGGCATTGGTGGATCCATGCGTGGTTTCTGGAAAGAACACACATGCAATGACATTGGTTGATCCATATGTGGTTTGTGACAATAACACACATGCAATGCCATTGGTTAATCAATGTGGTTTGTGGAAAAAACAGACATGCAATGACTCTGATGGATCCATGTGTGGTTTGTGGAAAGAACACACACGCAATTTGTCTAGTGGATCCATGTGTGGTTTGTGAAAAGAACACACATGCAATGACTCTAGTGCTGGTTTTAGTATAAGAACACACATGCAATGACTATAGTGGGTCCATATGTGCTTTGTGAAAAGAAAAGACATGCAATGACTCTAGAGGATCCATATGTGGTTTGTGATAAGAACACACATGCAATGACTCTAGTGGGTCCATATGTGGTTTGAGAAAAGAACACACATGCAATGACTTTAGTGGATCCATATGTGGTTTGTGGAAAGAACACACATGCAATTACTCCGGTGGATACGTATGTGGTTCGTCATTACAAGAACACACATGCAATGGCATTGGTGGATCCATATGTGGTTTGTGGAAAAGAACACACATGCAATGACATTGGCTGATCCATATGTGGTTTGTGAAAAGAACTCACATGCAATGACATTGGTTTATCCATATGTGGGTTCTGAAAATAACACACATGCAATGACATTGGTGGATCCATGTGTGGTTTGAGAAAAGAACACACATGTAATGAACACTGGTGGATCCATATGTGATTTGTGACAATAACACACATGCAATGACTCCGGTGTATCCATATGTGGTTTGTGAAAAGAACAAACATGCAATGAACTCTGGATCTATCTTGGCATAATTTGATGTATGCCACGATGTATTTCATTGTAAAATACACTCACTTTCCATTTTTATACTACTCAGGTTTTCCCTTGGTTTTTTTATACTACTAAGTTAGCCCCTCTTTCTCTTTCGTAGAAGCCCAAACATGTGCCCACTCTATCTGCTACGCCCTGATTGGTTGTCATAGTTTTCACGGGGATCGTGCGCACCAATCGTTGATCCTATGGGATCCAACGAGGCTCGTTGCACACGTCGTGCCCTTCACAGGACAGCGTGAGACAATATGGATGTCTCCCGCAGCGAGACTTCTACAAGAAGGAACACGATGTCGTCCATGGAAAAAGTCATCGAGTGGTCATGTCACGTTTAATCTAGTCTGCAAAGGCTAGAAGTCTAATACACGGCAACTGGTCATCCACGGCCCACGGGCTATACCATTTTTACTATGCAGCGCGCCTATAATCTCACTTCCGACAGGCCCCCACCACACGAATCTTCCATGCGGCAGCCACAGCCAGAAGAGCTGCCTACCGGGGCCCTCGAGGAGGCCTAAACGTCCCCGCATTAAAAACCTAGCCTCTCGGGTCCTCCATTCGCACTCATCCACTCCTCTCTCTTCCCTATCTAGCAAAACCCCACAATCTTCAACATACAGGCACGAACCTTCACCATGAAACCAGTCCGTGGGGGTGAGTGTGCGAGCATCGCCACGGGGTGGTGCTTCACACGGCAGATCTGGAGGAGCATCATGCAGCACAAGGCGAGGAGGACATGCAGTTCAACCCCTTGGGGGACCATGTGCTCGCCGGTGCTGATGACTTCGGAGGCCCCGATGAGGGCGTGGAGTTTGATGAACACGCTCCGCTCGTGTACCAGGAGCTACATCTATTTCTACATGTTTCATATTTTCTGTTCGAGCTTAATCTATCCTAGCTTCATAAAAAATATAGTCCTAATGATTAGATGCAACGTACGAACCGGTACATGGAGAGATCTAGTATTTTCTGAATGAATCCACATTATTTATTTATTAATAAGTTATCAAGAACACAAACCACATTAATTTAGGAGCGAGCTAGGGAGACAGCCGTAATGAACTGCTGAACCTGTATAGACATGTTATTGCATCGAAAGTAACTCGGAATGGTGGAAGGAATATATATTTATTATTTTGCTCATTTTGGTTTGCATTTCATACATTATAGGTATATTCAAGTTCGATGGACTCTGACAAGGAGAATAGGGACAACAAGAGCCACCATGCCATGAAGAAGCTCAAGAGCGGGATAATCCCTTTCTGCAGTCGACTTGGGGAGCTCAGGTGCCCTTTCTGTAAGAAAGGAGTCAACCTGAGGATTGCCAGCTTGATTCCACATGCGGTTGGCATCGGTAAAAGCCCAGCTAGTAAACACAAATCGGCGACCAAGGCTAAGCACGCTGCTTATGGAAAATTCCTGAGGGAGTATGTCAAGGCCGGCCTAGTGTCCCCTTCTTAGGAATCAGCAACTTCTAGCCGACCAACACATCGTTGTGCTGGCCCGGCCACTAATAATATTTAGTTCTCTTTATGTTTCTAGACCCTTAAATTATGGGGATTTCTATTTTCGTACCCTTGGTTCGTTAGTTGTATTTAGTTTTCCCCAGCCGCTTAGTTTTTCCTTACTTTTTCCCATCTCCTTGTCGGAAAACTCTCACATGGTCTGAAATTCACCGTCCGTCTGCCTCGCCGTTACGTACTGACAAGTGGGGATGCATCATGATAATGTTGTGCTAATAAAACCCTGATCATTTATCATTTCCGAGGAGTGGAATGTAATGCATAAACTTGCGTATACGAAAATTTTACACATTTCAACTCTTTGAAATCGCCCTTAATATGTGATAATATTGTGCTAAGAAAATCTTAAGAGATTCTCATGTTCATAGAGTGAAATGTAATGCACAAATTATACACCTTCGAACACGTTCCCTTCAAATTATACACCTTCGAACATGTTCCCTTCAAAACTGAGTACAACTGAATCGCTAGGGTTAGACACGAGGGAAAAATGTTTCTCACGGTACGCGTGTGCGGTGCACGGGGCGGTAGCGGACACGTGTGGCCGTGCACAGTGCAGTAGCCTACACGGTGCATAGTATTGCAACGAAACGTCGCTTCCCTTCTCCTTTAATAGAGGCTTCCCCACTCTCCCTCGCTCACTCAACCGTCTCCACTATCCCATCACCTTCAGCAAACCCCCAAGAAAACCCCAACCATGTCGGCGATGGAGAAGAATGGCGCGGTGGCCATCGACGCCTCCAAGGCCGTCAGCGAGGAGCCCCTCGTCCCCATACAGGCCCCTGTCCCCGTACATGCCCCGTCCCTGTCCCCGCATCTGCCGTAGCCGCCGGCGAGGAGGCCCCCGCCGGTCTCGGACAGATCCCGCTCGGCTAGGACCCCTATGAGGAGGTTCTCTACATCAGGCCGGAGAACACCTATGACACCAGCATCGCCGACCCATGGTTGGAGGTAACCAGGGTTTTCTCCCCTTCCCTTGTTCTTCCCCCTTTCCCATCGTTGGATGCTAGATCGTATGTTATTAGGGCTCGGCTGTTCATATTTTTTTCCAGGAAGATAGCAGCAATGCTCGCAGCGACGATGAGTCCAAGGACACCAAGACTCATCATGTGCTGAGGAGGCAAAAGTCCGGCCAGTACAACAACTTCGTCGCCGGCGACGTGTACAAGTGCCCCTTCTGCCCCCACCAGGAGGCTCCGGGCCACAGCCTCCAACTCCCTCGTGAAGCATGCCGAGGACGTGAGGACCTGCGGTGAGTCCGTGAACATCCACGGCTTCATAGCCAAGCACCAGGCACTCGGTCTTCACCTCCGCAACCTCAAGGAGTGTCGCATGCCCCCGATCAAACCCAAGGCGCCCAAGGTCAAGGGATTGGGCAGCAAGAAGTGGAGGAGGCGCCAGAGGGAGGAGGCAGAGGCCCTCTTGGCAGAGGCCACGAGCAGCCACTGATCTGCTGCTGCTATTGCTGCTGTAAAGCAGCTTCTTTTGTCTTGTCTGTGTTGAACTTGTTAGCTGCTAATTAACGAACCTCGTTAAGTACTGTACTATATAACCTATGTTAGCTCCTTTATCTACATCTGCTCTGTTTACTGAATTTATTTGTGGTGCTAGTTAGTTTTGATGCTCTAGATTTGCTACCAGATTGGGGAAAAACGAGGGCAAAAGGAACAATGAATGGAGAAAGAAGCTGCTCTAGATTCGCTACCTTTTTGGGCGAAAAAAAACACATTTGTTAGCGAGAGAGGGGAAAAGGCGGTCTTAAAAGAGGCTAAATAACAAAAAAAATCCAATTTAGGCGATAGGGCGCATGTAGCGGTCAAGCCTTTGACCAGACGACACCCCCTCTCTGAGCGCATGTGAGGGCTTCGGAATGGAGGGAGGGCAAAAGTGAGGAAAAACTAATCGGCTGGGGAAAATAGAAATCCCTAAACTATGTGGTGCGTTGAAACGTCATGCTTTTCCACCGACACGTGTGTTGCAAAGTTGCTTGATCGTGCATGCTTACACTAGTGGCCTACCCAGAAACTTATAGAAGCATGCGCAAACAAGCTTCAATTTGGCAAATTCTAGCCAAAATCACCAAATTAAAGAAAGGAAATTGCAAGCTTTGCGCATTTGGCAGGCCTGAGCGGTTGGGCGGCTGCCCTACGGTGCAGGGATGCTAGGTCCCTGTCTATGCTTACACTTCTTAAACTCGTTGGGAATAATAATCACAAATAATTGTACACTTCCTTCTGTCCTATCACGTTAAGGATTGGAAACCAACGGTGCTCGCCCGGTCAAACTTGCTTCCCCTTGGGTATGACCGGAATATTGGTAAAGCAATTTAAGCATCGCCTTTTGTCTCGACAGCACATCACTGTGTAAAAATCCCCAACTCCTGCCTTCCGCCGCCACCGCAAGAACCATCGACGCTGCCGCAGCCACCGCCTATGCCGTGCCATACCATCGCAACAGATCACTCCATCGCCACGCCTAGTCCCATCCACCGCTACCAACCCTAGGCCACCCCCGCCACATTAGCTACTGCCATGGACGCAGAGTATGACGTGCTCAGCCATGGGAGCGACTTCACCGACGAGTACACCGTCACCGCCCATGGCACCACCAAGCTGACGGTCATCCACACAAAGGCGTCAGGGGAGGTCCCCAAGGTCATTGCAATGTACAGTCGGTGGCTACAGAAGCTGACGGACAGGTACAAGATCGTCGGCCTTGACCTCGAGTATACCGGAGATAGGAAGAGGGTGGCGCTTTTGTAGTTGTCCATGCGCAACCACTGCCTCCTATACCACGTATGCAGGGCCAAATCTGTATGCCCGGAGCTTCGCGAGTTCCTACATAGGAGGGAGATCTACTTCGCCAGCGTCGACATCAAGAAACAACACTCCAAAGCTAGAGTGGGATCTCCTCATTCATGTCATCAATCACGTCGATATCCAACATTTGTGGAGGTACCCGGATGGCGATACGGGGCAAGCCGGCAAGGCTATACTTGCTGCCGACATCTACGTCGGCATGAAAATCGAGTTCCCGAAGCACCTGCACGAGCGATGGGAGTGGAGGCACCTGAATTACAATGCGATCAAGTACGCAGCTAGGGACACGTATGTCTGCTACGAGATGCTCAACAAGATCTGGTGGGTGGGTGAGTGTGTTGTTTACCACTACTAGTTTCACATTCCATTCCTAGTTTTATCTCGCCTGTATTTTATCTCGCATGTATTTTCTAAGAATTCTGTGTGTAATAACCGAGCTCGTATGATCCCTGGGCTATTAGGTAGTTAACCTGTATGAATTACATTTCCCCCTTTTGTATGCTCAACATTCATACTTACAAATTCTGTCTGTGCCATTTGCATGCGGCAGAACCCAGGACTTGCATGCATAAGGTGGGATACAGTCATAAGTCAGAACCAAACCCAGATTATAGCGAAGGATACAGTCATAACCAAACCCAGATTATAGTTCGACAAAGGTAATACACATCAGTTCGTAATTTCTCACATAGTGTACTTCTAAAATAACATGTTTTCATAAAGATAACAAGCCCCATACAAACACAACAATCATGCACTAAAAGTCTACATCCCAGCCTATTGGAGAAGGCAACCGATCCCATGATGCCTTCGGTCGCTTACCCCGGCTTGTAGATTCATCTATACTCTGGCATCTAGGGCAAACAACCTACCTTGGTGGTGGTTCAATGATGCGATGCCTGGAACGAGATTTTACAATCTGGTGGTACAGCTCGTGGCTAGCATACCCGTCGATTGCAGCATACTTCAGATTAGGTTCAGAAAGCGGCTTATCCTCCCAGTAATCGTGCCCTAAATGCCTCCACGAACATCTCGGTAATTTTCCCTTCATGTCAGCGTACCACAGGTCGATGAGTTCGGAGGCAAGATCGGCCATCCTGGTCCTGCCGCCCTTCATCCTTAGGATCCAGTAAATTTTCTAGATGTCCACTCTGCACTCCTTTGTGATTTTAATGTTGACAGTCGGGTTTTCAAGCAGTTTAGTGTCATTCGTGATGTCAACACTAGTAAATGTTATGTGCTGGTTCACGAGAAAGTCATGAAACAGATCCCTAATCCTTTCGCCCCACCTGCATGAAAATGAATTCAGACAAATAATATAGCAATAACTTATGCAAATAGATGGTTCAGGAACAAAAAGACAGCAAAGTCTACCAGATCCCGTCAGCCCCCATCTCGCAAAAAGGCTGGTATACGAGGACGTGCCCCTTCATGGAGAGTTACACCACAGCAATCCTACGGTGATCGCGGCTGTACTTGAGGTCGAGACCTACGAACCTGTTTTCTTCGAACCGTAGCCAACTCGTGTAATTATTCAGAGTGTTCCTCACCGTCTGAGGGTTGGTGCTGTAGACGACATTGATCTTCTTCCCGCCATGTACTTCTATGCGAAGTACGCAGTCGCTTGCCTATCGTCATTTTTGGACATCCGAAAAGTCCATGACTATAGGCAAGAGGGAAAGGACACGGACGAAGAGGGTGATGCTGTGGCAGAGGAAATGGATGAGGCCATGGAGGAGAAAGACGATGAGGCCGTGGAGGAGGAAATGAGACGGAGAAGTGAAAGATTGGAATCGCCCTTACTAATATCTGGAATGGTGCACGACCGTTTGTAGTAGGGTGAAGGTGGACAAAAACGGCAGGTTTACTCGTCGGCGCTAGTGCTGCCTAAAATTTGTTCTATGCCACTTGCATGCGGTGGAATCAGGTCCGCCATGCACGATCCAAGTCAAACATAGTCACGTTTATGCATGCTGACCTTTACTCACTGGAAGGCGGGCCGCACATTTTTCTCTCTTACGATATATTTTTTCACTTCCTCTAGATAGTTCCGGTGCGTGCCCTCAATAATTACGCCCCCCTTCCTTGTCTTCCATGCGGATGAGAACTGGCAGTGGCGGCGGTTCCTCACTAGGTCACTCCCTACTCGAACAACTGCCCCATCCCTTATTCCATCCCCTCTCGAATCCATATGCCTCCTTATCACAACGCCTACATTCATCTATCGGATTCCAGACTCCATTTGCCGCTATGGGTAGAGCTTGGGGTAGCAGCAGGCTGAAGCGAAAGGCAGGCGACGATGACACGGATGGCCAGGGCGGCCGCCACTGCGAGGATTGGGGATGGCTGAACCTCAGTGCCGCGAATGTGCAGAGGATTGCCACGGGGTTGGACATCATCTCTGTCGGCCGCCTCGCTCGCTGCATCCCTGGCTACCGCTTCACGATGCGGGACATGGACAAACAACCGTTCGGCACGCCAGGCCTTCTTTACCCCGATACTAGCAAATGGCCAAACAACCGCGATGGCCACGTAAGTTCCAGTATCTTGCTTATTGGTTTAGTCATATCATTGATTCATATGTGATGAACTCTCATCGGAATCCTATGTTCCTTTCGTCGAACGTGTTGTGTGCACGTGTGGTTTGAACAAATTGAACCATTTAAGACTATTATGTATATTGGAAGCTCTGCTCGTACTTGATATTCTGGTATTTTCGTAGTGACACAGTCTTACTTTAGGTGATAGAAGAGTTGTCAATTTCGATTTGCAATGGAATGCCTGCTAGGTGATATTCTGTTTCCTAAAATAAAAACAAACAAATTAGACGATTTAAGGCTATTATGCCCTGAGCTGTTTACGATCATCGTTAGGAGTTTGTTCTAGGGGGGCTCTGCTCCTACTCCATATATTGGGTATCTTCGTAGTGACACATGCACAATTTAGGCGATATCTGAGGAGACACTCGTATTTATGCGATATTTTGGGTACTTTGATCTGAAGGTCCAATTGTCAAATTGTATTTGCAATGGAATCCATGCGAGGTGATTGTACCAACTAACAACAAACTCTACAGAATATTCATGCAAAACTGATGCTGCTAGATAAGTGGTCAGAATTAGTAGTGATGAATATCAAGGAAGAAGAAGAGACGGAAATGGGAGATGACCAAAACTGGGTGGGTGGCAACGGCGAGTGGCTGGTCCTTTTATCCCAGGATGGGAGTACTTGGACTCTAAAAAATGGCTACAGATCATTGAGATTTACATTGCCATCTTTGGACGATGTCGGCATTACTGCATTCAACAACGGGTGGCTGCCACCCATTTCTGAATTCGCTTACAGGTTTAACATGGCAGACCATGAGCTCCTGAAAGTACATCTCCCACATAGACCGTGGGACGTGTGGAAGACCTAGGAGTACGACCTCTTAGCGGTGTTCGACAAGGCAATCACATTCATTAGATGCCCAGAAGATAAGGAATGGATAGTCTTGCTCGACGACTTCCTGCGGCCGAAGAAGTATGTCGACGCCGTCTTCACCTCCAGCTACCATTTGAACAAACCGCAACGCATTTATGCTGTCACTAAACCTAGCGGTGACGTCTGTGTGTTTGGGAGCCGTCCATCTGGGGTGAGTCATGGTGTCATATAGCATGTAAAATCCCATTCAAAATTCTCCTTACTGTCTGTAAGTAACACGCAGGTACCCATGTATCCCCAGGCATCATTCCAGCTCCGGTGATTGAAGATGCAGTAGCAAATGCTGAACTTGGGACACGGCGCTAGTTCCTGGCACCTCTCAGAGGTGACACGATACAAGATGTTGAACTCATGTGGATTCATATCAAGGGAGCACTAAACAACGTTGGTGATACAAAAGAACATATGGGGACACAACTTTCTTCATACCCATCACTGCAGTGTCATGTTTTCTCAAGGTCTGCATGCCCATCCAAAGACCCAGTAGAGCAAGTCTGGAGCAGAGTCGACAATCTAAAGGGAAAATCTATGTTTCTTGGGATCAACTACCCTTTCTTTGTCGGAGCCCCTGGAGTTGTTCAACCTGTAATTGCTCAGGCAGCCCTGGCTCCTGAGGCTGCTGTTGCTGGTGGTGGTGGAGCTGACGAAGAACTGGCTGCTGCTGCTCTTGGTGATGCTGACGAAATACTTGGTGATGCTGCTGCTGGTGAAGCTGATGAAATACTTGCTAACGCTGTTGCTAGTGAAGCTGACGAAATACCTGCTGAGGCTGTTGCTGGTAAAGCTGACGAAATACCTGCTGAGGCTACTGCCGGAGTCCAGGAAGAACATGTTGGTGTTGTTCCTGAGGTGCCAGCACTTCCAGTGTTGATAGCAGACTGTGTGTTTGCTGCACACTCACGCGCCTATCATGTTGACACTCTTGATCCGACCTAGAGCCGAATCCACGTCGAGGGGAGGGGGCCTACAATTGGATCATCAGTGGGGTCGTACGATTTGATGGAGAATGATAGATGGCTAAACGCAGCATTCTGGTTTGTTCCAACGATACCACCAGCTCCAGGGACCTAGTGCTCATACTGGCAGATCCGATGAACCATTTGTCTTTATATTTATCTTTAGTTACGCTTATTTGTGTAAAGACTAAGCTGTTCTTATTTGTGTAATACTAAGTTAGGCCTAACTGTGTAATATTCAGTGAAGCCTAGCCTTTCTTTCCACGCCCATAACAGCAGAATTGCAGCATAGAACAGACAAATGTAATGTGCATACTAGGCATTTTTGCTCAGGATAACAACCATTTCAAGTAAATGATACATGGTATACTCATTTGAACGCATCAATAGAATGTGCCACCTATTGATGATTGATGACATGGATCTATCTTTTCTGCGCGTATTTGCATTGAATCGCTCATTGATTTGTTCACATATTTTTTAGCAATGGTTGATGAACTCCACTCTCTTGGTAACATGCTTCATTAGCGAGCACTTGTTGATGCAATGAAATGTACAGAACATGGCTGTCATCGTCATTCCATTTAGGTTCTCTATGTTTCGTCATCACGGAGCTACTAATTTCAAATGAATATCTAGTAAACAACATATGTGTACATTGTGAGAGTATGCTACAGACATGGTACATACATGTTTTTCTACAATCACAAGAAGAAAACTTGATGCATTTCCTCCTTGTTGGCATTGTGCCGAACTGGGTGGATGTGGCTTTGGGGTTCAGAGAGGAAGGTGCCGTGGCTGGTGCGTGTGCGACCACGATGACGGTGAGCTCGGATTCTGGAGGAGGACAACAGGACCGAGCATGGTCGGCATGGTTACAGATCTCACCTGGGAATGAATTCTCGTCCCCGCGCCGTGCCATGGGTGCGGCCATGGTGAGGGCGACCTCCGATTCGGGATGGGAAGGAGAGCGGGGCCGAGCAGGTCCGTCCAAGTCCTAGCTCCGCGCCATGGCCACGATCACAGATTGCCGCCCCGGAGAAAGAAGAAGATGCGTAAAGGATGCATGAGCCAACCCTACAAGCCTACATGGAAGCCTACATGGCAGCCACGACGGCAGCGACATAACAACAAAAGCTGACATGGGGCCCAACTTGATGGGCATTAGCCTGATATTTTGAATTGAAACATAAAGTTGAATTCGTGCCAAAAAGACCCTCTGAGTATTTGGCACGCCAACTTTGCTCAACACAGCTGATTGTAAGCAACTTGGGTACCGTGTTGCCTGGGCGCCCTAACTTTCGGGCCGCAAAATGATATTCTCAGCGTGTAGGTGGGCGAAGTGTAGTGGAGATGATTACGGTGCAGTGGTGCATGAGCTGGAGGTGAGAGGGGCTTGGGTGGCGTGTAGGCCGGCGAAGCGCTGCGGGGATGCTCCCGTGCGGTGGTGCAGGAGCTGGAGGTGAGATAGGGGTTAGGGGTTTTCGGAGTGTGACAGGGGAAATGGCATCGGTGGAAAGTGGACTACCCAGCTTCAGAGCTGTGGAGACCCCCGGGGGGATTACGAACCATATCCACGCCTCGAGATTAGTAGATAGGCCATTGTTCGGGGTAGAAAGGGAATTCTGTATGGCTACAACTTGGGGCATGTGACCACTCGAAATATTTTGGTGGAGGTGAGGCGGGAGAATTTGCTGCTCTGGATTTTTAATTTGGCTATAAAGTTCAAAAGATATAGAATAATAAAATCCTATCCTAGGAGTAGCTATAGTCCAATGACTAGAAAAAATATTTTACTGTAATGCCCTAACCTTTCTAGCTACGGAGTATTTTTGGAGCCATTTCTGCAAAAATAGGGTCTCTACCTTTGGCTCAATTACATACACACATGAAGGTAGTAACATGAACTAGTATGTTTCCCACTATGACCATCCTAAGAGCATGTCTAGTGGCTAGTGTATCCGGTAGTCTAAGCCAAATATAGACCACCATGGACCAAAAAATGCCTCTGGTGGCTTGTGTATCCGGTGGTCTAAAATTTAGACATCCTCCAAACTAGCTACTTGTTGTCCATATTCGGACAACCGAGCCACCATGTCTAAAGCAAAGTTGGTCGCTCGCGAGCTCGCTCCTGCACCAAATCAGAGCATTTATTGTAGTGATTTGCTGTTTATATTGACTATTTGTGTGCAGATGGACATATACACTATCAAATTTAGACTATCCACTAGAAAAATAAAGTTGTGTAAAAAGGAACCTTTTTACACCTTATCTATGTGAAGATGTAGACTACCAAATTTAGACAAGTCACTAGAGATGCTCTAAGAGACTACCAAATTTAGACGAGCCACGAGAGATCAAGGCAAAAAATACTAGCATGCTATTTAATTTAGCGTGGCTTTTTGATGATTGCATATTTGCATCATGTTTTACATTATTATTTTGCATTGTAGATGTAGGATCTTGGTATTTTATGGCCCTCGCATGCACATTCTATGTGTGTTTTCACTAGGATCAGCACAGATGATGGATCCAATAGATACAATTCTTGGAGCAGTTGTACTATGGAAAAAAGGAGTCAACAACAACATAATTCGCTTATTTGGGAAATATTAATAATACCAGAAGAAAAATAGAAGCGAACATGGGAGGCAGAAGGTTCAACGACCAACTATACGGTGGGAGCAACTTTTCTGGCCGTATAGTTGGCGTCGCCTCCGCCTCATCAAATAGTTTCACCCCGTGCAATTGGTTCGAGGAGACGACATACAGAACACCCAGAAATGGCAAACACCTCACCTCCGGAAGGCATTTGGAGGGGAACTCGTCTGCCAGGGATCCATCTTCGCCCTGCACAGATCCGGGAGGCTAAGGCACCGATCTTCATCAACCACCGCTGCATCACCACCATCTCCATCCATCCCATCTACATCTTGTCTAGATCTTGTTGTAATTCCCGTACTCATCATGGATTTATACAAGTACTATTCATCTATGGTTGTTTCCATTACCATTGCTATGATGTTGATCGCCTCCATGTCTGAGTAGATCTCTAGTTCTTGGGGAGATGGGGAAACCCAAGCATATGATTAAGATGAGATAGAGATTATTATGTTATACATCATTATGTGTCTATGTTAATTGTCTTCATCTTGATATTGGGAGTTGTGTGAGGTGTGCACCTCCTTAATATTTTCCTCTTATGGGGACTCGATGAAGGGGATTACTTGTTGGTAGACGGAGGGATGATAGCACTTACTATGACTATTAAGCTATTGTCAATCCTTACATACTAACTTGGGGGTATCAAGGAGAACTCATAAAGCCATGTCCATGCCACGACAGAGATCCCTTAATAGCGCAGTAACTCGATTGATGTCGATTGATGTCTGTTGTGGTTATGAGGACAATGTGTGCAGCCATTGCTGGCAAATCGTCCATATATGGAGCTCCTCCCACGTACATACACATTATGAGAATATTCGCTATAATAATCTTGATTGCTTTGTCTCAATTGCTAGTGGTGTATCCACTATTCCCCGAGAAAGCCTTTTCCCTATTGTAGTTCCAAAGTTCTATTACACACGCGTTTCTTACTTTCTGCATTAAGTTTTGCTTTACTTTAAATTACCTTGTTCAACCAAAAACCCAAAACAACCCTATTTATCTTGCATCTTAAAGTTATTTCTTAAGTACTTCGTTTAGTTATAGTTAAAAGCATTTTAGTCTTTTGCCTACTGCTCCCTGTGGGATCGATATCTTTATTTCGAAACTAGCTACAAATGATACGTGCACTTGTAGTCATCAAGCTATTTTTTGGCGCCATTGTCGGGGAGCTTAGCGCTATAAGTCACTTTACTTTTAGTTATTTACTTTCGTTGTACTAATTTTTACTTGAGTTGCAGGACCGCAACAATAGACAACACTCAACATTTAAACCAGCTTGAGGCAGTAATGAAAATGGGTTCGCCCATGGACACCTTTATAGCTATCAATAAAAGCATAAATCTAGATGGAATCGAGATCCATCCTTTTTTATTTGAATTATTGCATTCTAAGAAATTTGCAGGAACCAATGAAGAATGTCCATATGGGCAGTTACAATACTTTGAAGATGTTCTCAGTTCCTTTATTTTCGATGATTGTAATCTCGATATGGTTAAAACCCAGTTGTTTAGACAAACTCTCTCTAATAATGTTTGCGACTAGTACATATCTTTTTGTGCAGAAGCACTAAGGACTTGGGAGGAATTGACAACCAAATTCCTATCAAAATATTATTTTCAAATCAAAGCTCACAGGATGAGAGGTATTATTATCAGTTTCAAAAATAATCCTATGAGAGCTTATATGAAGGATATCTAAGTTATAAAAGTTACCTAGATAATTGCCCCCATCATCGTTTGCCTGATTGGTTAATCACTCATACATTTTATGGAGGGCTAAATATTGAAAATAGGATGAATCTAGACACTGCTTCTAATGGCAGTTTTCTATCTTATACCTATGATGAAGCATGGAAACTAATAATAAAAATGAAATAACCAACGAAAAATCTTAAAGATAAAGAAAACATTACAAATAGTTTTTCACAATATGCTTGCATAACAATTTCCGTGTAGATGAGAGGACATATGCAATGATTAAAACCCTCGGTATTGATTCTTACTCGGTAAAGAAAATTATTGAGAATTATGCAGGACATTTGCAGGTACCTACAGAATGGGAAACTCGTAAACCCCTCAAAGAAAATAAGCGTGCAAGAGCGCTGATGGAAGAATTCTCCTCAATACCTATTGGAGGAATCGTCGAGAAAAGTCAAAAAGATGAAGAACGAATAAAGAAGAGATCAAAGAAACCAGAAAGGAACCCCGACGCTACCAATATAAATAATGTTATGTTAACGGATCTTATGGAAGCACGAATAGTGGAAGATGAAGTGGTTATGCTAGACCTTGAAACCTCAAAATTCATCAAAGGTGAGGTTCGAGGTAATGAAACTTATAAACCAATGACCCCTATATATTGTGGAGAAACTTTCTTATATGGAATTTGTGATCTAATTTCCACTATAAATATTATGCCTTCATCGCTTTATGAGGAACTCCGCACAATTTAGATAATCCAGATGTGGAACCGGTAGACACTACTATTAAATTCTCCAATAGAACCAATATAAAACTGGAAGGAGTAATCAAAAATATGTATGTCTTTATTGCATCACTCATGTACCCCCTTGATTTTCATATTTTTCATATGCCTCGAGATTCTTTTTGTCCTATCCTTTTAGGCAGGCCTTTTATTTCCATCACTAAAGCTCGAGTTGATAATAAGAAGGAGACTATTTCAATGAAGTTTGGAGAAGAGGAAATGAAATTCCACTTTGCCAAACTAAAGAAGAGGCCATATGAAGTGGAGGATATCAAGGAAGAGAAGATGACTGTTGAGCTAGCGGCAATTCATTTCAGTAGTCCACAAGATGAATTAGAGAGGAGTCTGATTAATTGGGAGGAAGCACCAGATGATGAGGAGAAAGAAGACATGGATGATTACCTTGATTAAGTTCCAGAAGCACAAAATCCACATCACTATGAGGAACTGGTAAGAAAAGGATATGAAGAGCCTCCACCAATAGAATTGAAAAAACTTCCATACAATATGATGTATGAGTTTTTAGATAATGAAAATAAATGTCATGTTATTATTAGCAAGAATCTATTAGAAAATGAAACAAGTAAACTCATTTCAGTTTTGGTTAAGCATCATGAAGCTTTTGGGTATACATTGAGTGATATTAAAGGAATAGATCCATCTATAGTAACACATATGATTACCATGCTTTATGATGCTGAACCTGTAGTAGAAACACAAAGGAGGCTTAATCCGAAGATGAAAGAAGTAGTAAGAAAGGAGGTTATACGCTTACTAGATGCTAGCATAATATATCCTATCTCCGACAGTAAGTGGGTTAGACCACCTCATTGCATACCAAGACAAGGTGGTCTTGATGCTGCTATGAATGAGGATGGTGAGCTAGTTCTTGTAAGGCCCATAGTAGGATATCGTATGTGCATTGATTTTAGGAAGATAAACCATGAGGCACAAAAGATTCATAAACCTATACCATTTATGGATAAAATTTGAGAAAGACTTAGTAATAATTCTTACTTTTGTTTGCTTGATGGTTATTCTAGAAATTCTCAAATTGCCATACAGCAGGAAACTCAAGAAAAAACAACTTTCACTTGTCCTTATGGCACATATGCTTATAGATTAATTCCGTTTGGCTTATGTAATGCAGCAGCAACTTTTTAGGAATGTGTTGTAAAGATTTTTGATGATTTTGTTGAGAAGACTATGGAAGTTCTAACAAATGATTTTATTGTTTGTGGAAGAACTTTTGATAATTACCTCTACAATCTAACCAAAGTCTTGAAGAGATGCAGGCAATCAAACTTGGTTTTTAACTGGGAACAATGTCGTTTCATGGAAAGAGAAGGTAAAGTTTTGGGGCATAAATTTTTGGACAAGGTGATAGAAATAGATAGAACTAGTATAAATTATATAGAAAATCTTAAAATGCCTCAGGACATTAAAAATCTAAAAATGTTTCTTGGACATGCAGGTTTTTATAAGCGGTTTATAAAGGATTTTGCTAAGATAGCGATGTCCCTCACCAATCTTCTTGATAAAGAAACTCCATTCTATTTAGATCATGAATGCATTGCAGCTTTAGAGAACCTTAAGAATAAACTAGTTTCAGCACCTATTATGAAATCTCCAATGGGATGAACCTTTTGAAATCATGTGTGATGCTAGTGACTATGCTTTAGGGGCTATGTTGGGACTGTAACATCCCAATGTCTGCAACCCTGATTAGTTGTCCAGAATGCAAAATTAGGGGGAACAAAAACTTTTTCTTGTTCATTGGTGCAGTGTTTGCTTGTTGTTTGTTTGTTCTTGTGCATGTGAGTGTATTCCATATGATACTCCTTACCTCACCATCAGTTGACAAAAGATATCCAACAAAACTATCCTAGCTCATTTTACATATTCTCAAATGTTCTGGCATTTCAAAACATGAGCCAAGATGCTTGTGTAACCAAAACTAGTTTAGTAGCTTCCATTGGCAAAACTATGGAGAGCTATAAACTCCTTATATTTTCAAGATAGAACCTTCAACTACTCGTGCCTCTAGGATCTCCAAAACCTTTTTGTAAGATTTTGAATTCTACTCTTGGTAGAGATACCAAGGACTCTCATCTTATTCAAAATCCAACCTCTTCAAAATGCCTCAACCTTACCTCAAGCTAAGCTTGATGGTAACCCCAGTAGTAGGTCTGCTTAGTTTATAAGATGAATTGCCTTGATCTGCTGCTTGATTTGTCTACTTAGGAGATAATATGAGATACTCTAGGAGCTCATCACTAGGATCAAGAGGTTTCCAAATCAGCACACCCTAAGCAAGAGTACAAAGCTGTATCTAATCTCTAGATACTAGGTGATCATCTAAAACCTTTAACCAGATCAATTCTGAAGATATCCCTTCTAGAAGTTTCCAAGTCAATGATGACCAATATCAAGCATGGATCCTTTCTACCCAATCTACACTTCAACATCATCCACTTGATGATGCTTGGGTACCTTGCAACCCATCAAAAACATCCCCTCTCATGCTCTATTCAAAAACCCTAAATCTGCCAAATTTGGCTAAGTCTAGAAAACAATTTCCAACATCACCTTTTTGAATGCCTCCCTTTCTCAACCCTTGTGCCTTTTGGAAAATGCATCTGAACCATATTGTAAACCATACTAAGGACTACCAAGGCCCACTCTTTACCTTGGTTAGATCATCCTCCAACCTACTTGTTCTTGAAGGTTTTGCAGGCAAGAAAATAACTATTCCTGCAAATCTAGTCAACACGCCTACTTTGATAGAAGCTCACACCACCATCCAACCTTCAATGGACCAACTCTTTGCATGGTTGTGTTCTACTCATATGGGTCTATCAACATCTACTTCACTTGTTCCAAGTGGATCTTTGTGCTTCTTAAACGCACATGGTTTAATACATCATGACTCATCTGGTATGGCAGCCTTATTGTCAACAAAGTTTGCCATCACTCCCAGACCACCTCAAATGTAACCAATACAAACTCCTTCTGCCATGATCATATATATGACTTGGTCTAACTACCCATATATCCCTTGCATCAAGGTGAGCTCTGAGCTCCAAGATCCAACAATTTTTTGGTGGTATAAAAATAACATCACCCTAGATCCACAACTCCTTGTTTTCCATCAAATTCAAGTTGGATTTCCTTTCCCAAGGTTAAAAATGCTTGCTACACCTTGTCTACATCATCTACCTTGATCACAAAGATTTATCAATAATTATCCATATTTATTATAGACCAAAACTATTTAATTCCCTTAATAGGCAAAACCTCCAAAACCTCTTCCAGCTCAACTCAAAAACCCACCTTGTCCAATGTAAAAATATCAAATGAACTCCAAGATTTCACTTCTGCAGTTTCTGAATAAATGGATATAAGTGGACTTCTAGTCTTCTGAAAAATCCCAAATAAATCCTAGAGAGGCATATTAACCCTACCCATCTACCAACATCCTTACCTCCATTGGTCAAGATCAAAAATCAAGACATAACTCTCGATCATCCTTTATGGTAGATTTGAACATTTACCCTTTTAGTACCAAACACCAAATCAAAACCTCATCAATCTTCACCAGCAAGCCTCCACCACCACACACCTCAGTCCTGGTCGTGTGCACTATAGCTAAGCAAATGTAGAAACCCCTCTCCCTTGTCCCATGTGCTTGGAAAGAAGATAGACACTAGATCTTTCCCAATCTTACCTATTTAAAACTCTTGCAGCAGAAGCACCCCTTTCTCGCTGCACTCCTACATGACCAGACCCCACCACACCACTCTCCATTGACCCTGGCAGCCAATGGCAAGGCCATGGACCTGCCCTTGCCCTCCATACACCCCTTCCACCATGAACCTCTCCCCTTCAGTTTATAAGGGCTAGAGACCACCCGCGCCTCCCTCTGCCCCTCATTCCACTCCTCTCGCTCCCACTTACCACCCCAGAGCTTCCCATCCTCTCCCCTGCCTTGTCCTACCCTTGAGAAGGAGAGAGAGAGCTCTCAGCCCCTCCTCAGAAACAAGCTAAGCTCCCTCCTCCTCCCCTCTCTTCCTCTGCATGTCGCCGTGTGAGATCCCCGGTCCCTGTTGCTTCTAATCCTCTCTGTTTCCCTACTCAGAACGACCCCTGGAAGCCTCTCTAGCAAGCTCCCAAGCTGTGCATGCAGCTGTCCTCGCGTGAGCTCCTCCCTGCCGCAGAAACCGGCCGTGTCGCCCATCTCCGGAATTTCCGTCATCGACCACATCGTCTCCGCCACCCCACATTCGCCAGCGAGCCCCCTAGTAAGCCCCCGCCGCCGCCCAGACGCCGCCTAGGGTTCCTACCCCCGCCCCCTGCCCGCGAGGTGGAAGACGACTGGGAGCCGTCGATCTCGATCTAATCGAGCGGCTCCCGTCGCTCCATACCCCTTCGCCGCCCCGGGTGGCTGACCAGCAGGCCCCACGCTACCGTTTCAAATGACCAGCGCGCGCTTCCCCGGTGCCGCCTGTTGGGCCAGCCTGCAATGCAGCCCAACTCCCTCTGGTTTCCTAAGCCTGGCATCCCCTTTCCCCTTTTCTTTTTAAAAACATATTACCTCAGATCTATTTAGTGGCATGTTGGTTTAATTAGGTTTTTAAATGAAAACTGCCAGGTTTTGTCCAAATAAAATTATAGACCTGTAAGCACATGTTCTATCCAACATGCAGTAAACCTGGTTAGGCCATATCTATCCTAGGTTAACAATAGTAAATTAAACCCCAAAATGTGTTCCATACACCCTTAAATTCCTTCTGGGAGTTTTACAACTCCAAATTGGGTAAATCCAATTGTATCTCGTAGGTGTTGCATGTACCTATCTCATGGAATTGGCTTCATGCCAAGTGGAGCATTTGTTTTCCTGTAGTAAAAATAACAAAAATATTCCTTTTCTACCTTTAGGAATTTCCCTAGGCCAAACCCTAAACTTCTTTGAGACAAATCCAACTCTATGGGACAAATTTCTATCAAAAACTAGGAGTCCCTAATTTTCTAAGCCCATGTGGATTTATCATGAATTAATCTATTCTGGGCTTAGTTAATTCACTAGATAAATCAATACAGTAGCTCTACAAATCCAAAAAGGATGATTCCAATTTATATATAAAGGTATTCCAAATACCCACAACGTGTCCTTGGAATCAAATCAAAAGTCTGTAGATTATGTCTGGTGAAAAAGACAAAACAGATCCAGAACTGACTTTGGGAATTTCCTGAGGGCCTTCTGGTTATTATTTTGGCATGATTCCAACTCTCAGTAAACAAGTACATCAATCCCTACCTAACCACCCAAGTAAATAATTTTAGGACATACAGAACATTTCTGGTGAATTATTTCCTAAAACTAGAGTTTTTTCCACTAGAAAATTCATTATAAATCATTGGAATTTGATAATTTGGTAAAACCACTTTTGTTGGCTTCATATTATCACTACATATCTGATGGTATCATCTTTACATATTGATATAATACAGACCCAAGCCTAATTCTAAATCCCCTTAACAGGTGGTATTTCGACAAATTACATCATAAAGCAAAGACCACGAGGGCAATTAAAGTAACTCCAATTACAACCCACTCAATCTATTAAAACCTATGGATTTGAGTAGTGTGTGGTATGTTTGTTTTCTGTATTGTAATGATGCTTGTATTCCTTGTGTTGATTATGGTTTGGTTTGCTTGCATGTGCTATCTTGACGATGATAGTTGCGGTGAAATCGGAGAATCAGAAGATGGTTCTTATTTTGGTATTTTGGGTATTCTAAGAAGAAGTCCAGGGACATTTGTGCCATATTGCTGCTCTTAGGCAAGCCACCTTCTTGCTCATAAGCCTTGTCCTACTATTTTACTTATGCATGTTTTATCTACTGTTTATTAAAACTGCATTGTTTTACTATATGTTGATGTATATATGGTAGTGGTTTGGCTCATCCAAACTATTACACCTTGGTACTACTAAGTACAACCCCCTTGATGATACCTACTTGTCCGTAGTGGAATAGATGGTGTAATACACCATACCCCTTTTAGAGACCCTGTTTTAGCCAAAGCAAAGCTAGAGGATGGGAAGACCCTAGAAAAAGTTTTACCAAATGTTTTATGATAAAACCTTGGTAGGTGGGACCCCCCAAGAGATGTTGAGAAACAAAAAGGTTTTTGTTTTACAAAATGCTAAAGGAAAGCTGGAGGGAAAAGGTTTACAAAAACGCACCCGGTTCTTTCTAGTTTAGCCATAACAACTTAACCCTGTGCAACCACATTACTCTGGAATGGGACAGGGCTGGATTTGATGTTTGTCTATTCTGGTATAAGCTGCCTCGCAACTACTACAGGGGATGAAACTCCCTGGAGGGTGGGCCTTCTCATGTAAGGGTCCATGTGGAACATCGACCTGGAGAAGTAACGAAGGGTTTACGGACCTCCACACATTACTATGAGCCCCTCATTGAAAGCACACACTAAGGAAGTGGAAAAAGCGCTCCGGTTGGCTGTGAACTATATAGGGCATCCCGGTGTTGAGGGGAACAACACTCATAGGGTAGGCACTTATATTGGAGTGGGAATCCGGAGAGTCTTGATCGGTTACTCGACCCACGATCGGTGAAGATCAGGGTAGTGTACCCGGATGGTGTGGGTAAAGTGTACAACCTCTGCAGAGTGTAAATCTATTCGAATAGCCGTGTCCGCGGTCATGGACGGTTGGGAAGGTTGATGTAGAGAGGTGCTGGTTTTGTTTTCAAAAAGGATTTCGGAAAAGAAATGGCTTTGGAAATGTTTTGACCATGGCATGGTCGTAAAGGAGAAATGTTTTGACCATGGGATGGTCGGAAGGAGGAGGAAGGAGTTTGGTCGTGGGACGACCTGAAGACGGGAACAAATGGGTACCCCAATCCTAGTGTTTACAGAACTTTTCAAAAGGTTTCCCAAAATGGTATACAAAAAATTTCAGCAAAGATATGTAGATGCTATATCTACAAGAGAAACTATTTGAGAAAAGAACCTCCCTTGAAGCCCTCCTACTACCACAGCCATATTGCATATCCTCTTGTTATTATTATTTCCTTGAGGTGGTTTGTGAGTACATTCAAAGTACTCACTGGCATTTTCCCTGGCTATTAACATGGTCAGATATCAAGAAGAGGATGAAGTTGATGGCGAAGCGAGCTAGGACGTTCTCACAGTCAGTTGCCTGTAGGTTAAGGCATGGCTCGGGCTCTACGCTTAATGAAGTTCCGCTGATGTTGATCGATGTAGCCATACTAGCAAATAAGGTATGACATGTATTCGTTATGTATTGGATGTTTACTTTGATACTTGTCGGTTATGTGCCACGACTAACTGATGATGGGATCGTGGTTGTATTCATAACAGGGATTCTCGGAGGATCAATCCGGGGGGCCCACAGGGACAGCGAGATGGAAAGAATTTAAATGTTATTTTTATGCTAGTAGACCTCTTAATAAGATTTCGAAACACTATGCTACTACAGAAAAAGAGTTTCTAGCTATAATTTTTGCTTGCGACAAATTTAGATCTTACATAATTAATTCTAAGGTGATAACTCATACGGATCACCAAGCTTTGCGTCACCTCCTTGTGAAAAAGGATGCTAAGCCTAGGTTGATTAGGTGGGTTTTATTACTACAAGAATATGATTTGCAAATAGTAGATAGGAGGGGTAAAGATAACCTAGTAGCAGATCATCTCTCTAGGATGGTGGGAATAATTAATAACCCCGCGCCTATCGATGAATCATTTCCAGGAGAATATTTAGCAAACATTGAAATTGCTAATCCTTGGTATGCTGATTATGCTAATTAGCTAGCAACAAAATTTATACCTCCTGGTATGTCAAGAAATCAAAGAATGAAATTCTTTAATGATCTTAAATAATACCTTTGGTACAATCTGTATCTATATCTTCATGGACTTGATGGAATGATATGGAAGTGCGTTCCTCACCATGAGATGAATGTGATATTGAAAGCTTGTCATGACAGCCCGTATGGAGGGCATCATGCAGGTAAGAGAACTGCTGCAAAAGTACTTCAATTTGGATTCTATTGGCCCACCTTGCTAAAGGATGCACACAAGTATGTGGAATACTATGATGCTTGCCAAAGAAGAGGTAATATAGGTAGGAGACAAGAAATGGCAATGAATTATAGTCTCATAATTGAACCCTTTGATGTATGGGGAATGGATTACATGGGACCATTTATAGAGTCTAATGGTTATACTCATATTCTTGTTGCTGTTGACTATGTTACTAAATGGGTTGAAGCTATTCCAACGAATCATGCAGATGCAGTTACCTTAGTAAAGATGATCAAGGATGTCATATTCCCCAGATTTGGAATTCCTAGATTTTTAATTACCGATGGTGGTTCTCATTTTATGAAGGGAACTTTCAGGAAAATCCTCAGCAAGTACGGAGTAACCCACCGTGTTGCCTCACCATATCATCCTCTAACGAGTGGTCAAGTGGAGCTCTCTAATAGGGAATTGAAGACCATACTCGAGAAGACGGTGGACAAATCAAGAAAAGATTGGTCGTACACGTTAAATGACACTCTATGGGCATACCGTATTGCTTTAAAAACACCTTACAAGATGGTTTACGGTAAGGCATGCCATTTTCCTTTAGAATTGGAACGCAAAGCTTTCTTGGCAATCAAGAACCTAAATTATGATCTTAAAGTAGCTGTAGAAAAGCGTTCATTAGATATTCATGCTTTAGATGAGTTTAGAAGTGAAGCCTACGAGAATGCTAGGTTGTTTAAGGAAAAGGTGAAAAGATGGCATGATAAAAAATAGAAAATAAGACTTTCAAAAGTGGAGATAAAGTGTTGCTCTATAATTCCCGTCTTAAGTTGTTTCTAGGAAAGCTCAGATCAAAGTGGGAAGGCCCATATATAGTTAAAGAAGCTTACCCATCGGGAGCAGTGAAGCTCCAAGGCAAAACACCCTCTGTTGCATGGGTGGTAAATGGACAATGTTTGAAACATTATCAAGTAAGAGAAGATATAAGTGTAGTCACCATAGAGTTGATCGCTCCAGAAGAAGTGATTAAGCAAAAATATACAAGGAATGGAAACTGCAAGAAGAATGGACTCAAGAAGGAATGAGCAATGCTCCGGTCAAGCTATTGGCCATAAAAGAGCGCTTCATGGGAGGCAACCCATGCGAAATAAGGTTTGATTAAGTATTACAATTTAAGTTAAGGTTTAATTTGGATGTTGTGCCAAACAAGAAACATTTGATGCTCTAGCAAAGAAGAGGGGAGATTGGTAAAGACAAAGTTGGTCGAAAATCTAAGCTGACATTTTTCTGTCAAAACTTGATATTTCGTTAAGTTTTAGATTAATAAGAATCCTAGGAGAAGCAGAAAAGATTTTGGTGGACACAGAAGGTTTAACGACCAACTATACGGCGTATAAAAATTCCGGCCATATAGTTACGGTTGTATAGTTGTTGCAACATCACCCCTTCCATCTGCAAAAGGTACTGAGAGTTTAACGACCAACTATACAGCCAGAATTAAAAATTCTGCATGTATAGTTGATGTCGTATAGTTTTCAACACCTTTGACAAAGTAATTTCTGGAGTACTGTGTGTTTAACGACCAACTATACGGCCGGAATTAAAAATTCCGCCAATATAGTTGCGGTCGTATAGTTATCGACCCATCTCCAAAATTTTTATTTAGAATACAGAGAGTTTAACGACCAACTATACGGCGGGAGTAAAAATTCCCCCCCGTATTGTTCCGGCCGTATAGTTAAGTTCCACTGTAGATCTAATCTATAGTCGTTTCATAACTATACGGCGAGAGCTATACGGGCTGCGCCCGTATAGTTGCTCGTTACGCAAGGCGGCTAGGGTTTTTGATCCCTCCTTTTAAAGCTGATCACATTTAACCTTTTTCATTAAGTTTTCGTAGAGCCACAGCCTCCAACCTCAAAAGATCTTCGCCATCCCTATACAAGCCCTTTAACAACATCCGTGCAGCGAAGCCATGCAGCCCGTCCATGTCAACAAGATCTGGAAGAAGAAAGAAGAGAAGCCCATGAAGAGGATCGAAGAAACATAACCCAAATGATCGTCGTCATCATCCGGCCTAGAGATCAAGCCTCTCCCAAAATGGGAGGACATGTTCCCACAAAGGATGGAGATGATGATACAAGCGGAGCGGGGAAGGAACAAGGATGAGTACCTCCCTAATCCTTATCGTTACAACATAGGATCCTATTATAAACCTCCTCTTGGTCCATCACCTCTTCAACCTAAGAAGGTGCGGCAAGATGAGATTCATGATAAGATCTATGAGTTAGAAAAGGCTTCTAACGCATGCGTTGAAACAATCGGAGAAGGGATTGACTCCTACTAGAGGATGAGCAAAGACCTTGAGAAGAAGGTCGATCCAATCGATGGTAGAGTTGGTTTCTTGATTAAAACTGTCTTAGAGTTGACAGATGAGAAGAAATTCCTCAAGAGGAAAATGTTGAAGCTCCAATATGACATGGCCAAGCTCAGCATTCGCTTTTCAAGCATAGTTAAAGAGGAAAATGTAAAAGAAGAAGGCGATGCTCTTTCTTCCCAGGAGGAGGAATAGGTACCCACAAGGAGTTATTTGATCTCGCCTGGCATGATTCCAAGCTTGGGGAGATATTTAAAGACCTTGTAATCTTTCTTATAAGTTTTATATTACAGCTTTTGCATTAGTTAAAACTAGAAATAAAGTTTGCATCATTAGAATTCCCTTCAGGAATAGTCGATCCCTTTAATGAAATTCTGACTTTATTATTATATGGAGCAATATGGAGTTTGTGTTTGCTTTAATGATATATGAATGGCTTGAGTATGATTTTACTTGCACTTGATGATAGCAATAGGAGTCTTCCACACCATTGGTATTAATGGAACACATAAAGATAATTCATGCTATAAGTCTATAGTTTGATTTACAAAGAGAAATTATCTATACAATTAAGTTGAAAAAGAAACCTTGAACAAGGGAAAATGAAAGTGCTATCGAAATAGAGTGAGAACAAGTTGTGGTAGAATCTCAAGTCATAAGAATGCTTCATATACAGTTGGAATTTCATAATTGAGATCGTTGAACTTTGAATTCCTACATAAGGTGGAATATACGGATAGACCCTTTGCATAGCACTTAAAACAAAAGTGTGAGCATATATGCAAAATAAAAGAAAAATAAAGAAGAAAAAGAGTGAATGTGCAAAGAGCAAATAGGAATAACACTTTATTGTAGTATGACAAAGAGACACTTTTGAGATTTTGAATCCCAAGTGAATACGTTGATCCTAAAACACTTGGTACTACCTTGTTAACTCATTCGGTTGAACTGGAAACTTTTACATTATGTTGAGATTCATCTTTTATGAATTGTTGATAACTTAGGTTTGGAAGCCTGCTAATACTATTCAGATGGTTCGAGTAAGGTATTATTCACAAACTTATTCCTATGTATCATATATGATAAACACATGCTGCAACCGCCTCATTTATTTTAATCGACTCAGCTTCATGAATATGAGGATCACATCCATTAAGCTAAAACTTGCTCGGGACGAGCAAAGGTCTAAGCTTCGGGAAGTTGATGAGTGCATATTTGCATCATGTTTTACATTATTATTTCGCATTTTAGATTTAGAATCTTGGTAATTTACGGCGCTCACACGCACATTTTATGTCTGTTTTCACCAGGATCGGGACAGATGATGGATCCAATGGATACAATTCTTGGAGTAGTTGTATTATGGAGAAAAGGAGTCAAATACAACATAAATCGCTTATTTGGGAAATATTAATAATACTAGAAGAAAACCAGAAGCGAACAAGGGAGGCAGAAGGTTCAACGACCAACTATACGACGGGAGCAACTTTTCCGGCCGTATAGCTCCGGTCGTATAGTTGGCGCCGCCTCCGCCTCTTCAAATAGTTTCACCCCGTGCAATTGGTTCGAGGAGACGACATACAGAACACCCAGAAATCGCAAAAACCTCACCTCCGGAAGGCATCTGGAGGGGGAACTCATCCGCCAGGGATCCATATTCGCCCTGCATAGATTCGGGAGGCTAAGGCATCGATCTTCATCAACCACCGCTGCATCACCACCATCTCCATCCATCCCATCTACATCTTGTCTAGATCTTTTTGTAATTCCCGTACTCATTGTGGATTTATACAAGTACTATTCATCTATGATTGTTTCCATTACCATTGCTATGATGTTGATCGCCTCCATGTCTGAGTAGATCTCTAGTTCTTGGGGAGATGGGGAACCAAAGCATATGATTAAGATGAGATAGATTTTATTATGTTATACAACATTATGTGTATATGTTAATTGTCTTCATCTTGATATTGGGAGTTGTGCACCTCCTTAATATTTACCTCTTATGGGGACTCGATGAAGGGGATTACTTGTTGGTAGACGGAGGGATGATAACACTTACTGTGACTATAAAGCTTTTATCAATCCTTACATACTAACTTGGGGGTATCAAGGAGAACTCATAAAGCCATGTCCATCCCACGACAGAGATCCCTTAATAGAGCAGTAACTCGATTGATGTCGATTGTTGTCTGTTGTGGTTATGAGGATGATGTGTGCAGCGGTTGCTGGCAAACTATCCATATATGGAGCTCCTCCCACGTACATACTCATTATGAGAATATTCGTTATAATAATCTTGATTGCTTAGTCTAAATTGCTAGTGGTGTATCCAATATTCCCCGAGAACGCCTTTTTCCCTATTGTAGTTCCGAAGTTCTATTACACACACGATTCTTACTTCCTGCATTAAGTTTTGCTTTACATTAAATTACCTTGTTTAACCAAAAACACAAAAACAACTCTACTTATGTTGCATCTTAAAGTTATTTCTTAAGTACTTCATTTAGTTATAGTTAAAAGCATTTTAGTCTTTTGTCTACTTCTCCCTGTGGGATCAATATCTTTATTTCGAAACTAGCTACAAACGATCTGTGCACTTGCAGTCATCATTTTCTCCAAACGATATGAATGTTATAGCATGCTAATAACGCGCTATTTTACAAAACAACTTTTTCTAAAAATTTAAAAATACAATGTATATCATGAATATAAAGGATTTCAGCATCTAATGAATTGCCTAGAGTAATACGTGTACGTGCATAATCAATTCTGGTGTTATCCAAGTTGGAGGAGAACCGGCAGGGCTGAATCTAGGTACAGCGTTGGTTGCTGCAGGAGGAGGCAGTGGCTTGACGTGATCACTTAAGTTTAACAATCAATTTTCCATCGTATGTTTGCTTAATCGACACATTCATCATATGATATCTTACTCCACACCTGCCAACAAAAGAATAACATCATATATAGCGGTAACGCTATGATGTTTTAGCGTGATATAGCAATTAAAAAATAGCGCCATAGCAAGAAAAATCTGGAAAAAAATATTGTGGACTCTCCAAATACGCTATATCATGCTAAATAGCGTGAAATAGCGTGTTATATTATTACATGCTAGAGATGCTCTAAGGCTGGTCTAAGTGGTAAGTAACTTGGAGTAGTAATATGCATAATTGTGCTAAAGACTATCAAAAGTACTCCCTTCATCCATAAATAACTGATTTCGTTTTGTCTAGATTCGAATGTATTTAGACGCATTTTAGTGTATATATACATTCGAATCTAGACAAACCCAAGCTAGTTATTTATGGATGGAGGGAGTAATATCTTGTACATGCTATACTGGTAAAGAAGATACAATGGCTGGAAATGTTGGGATTCGCGAGTCTTGATCCAAAGGTCAATATTCAAAGTTATTCGTAACCTATATAGTGGTAAGACTAGTAAATTGTACATACCCTGCACGCGAGACTCAGATAATAGACGTCTGACATATTATCACTATGTAAAATTATAATAGGTAAAGCAGAAAAAATATAAATTTGATCAACGTCTATAAAGTATGGGTATATATTTTGTTCTTGTACTTTGTATATCATATAGAAGTCAACGATTATTAGCTATCTAAAACCTGAAAATTTTGGTAACATGGTCTAGAGAAACGAGGGAGAAGATTCAAGAATTATGGAGAAGTGTGTTTTGAGTTGTGTTCATAGCATTCATAGTGATGAAGACTATCAATAGAATCTTCTAGATGCTAGAATGAGAAATCAGATCCAATGGCTGGAAATGTTGGGATCGCGAGTCTTGATCCAACGGTCAATATTCAATGTTATGCGGTAAGATTTGATGCAGCTCCACAACTAAAAACTAAATGTTTGTGTGATGTTCTATGCGATCTTATTCGAGAATAAAAATGATATATGAGGATTGGGAGATAAATTTTTGAATCCTGCTAGATTTTATCTCGTAGAAAAAACATGGCGCACACGATGGGGGTCTGCTTTCTATCTAACGCTAGGTTTCAAATGTAGTAGAACCACCAGACTAGTACTATTTGAACTATAATCATGCGCGAAAGCACTACGCGTACCTGATGGGTGCTGCGAAGCTTTCTAAAAGGGGACGAGTATAGAAGAGAGGGAAGAGCAGGGATCTATGATGATTTTCCTTCAAGTTCGGTAGTGAGGACATAACTATAGTGATTGTTAGGACGAATAGTGATGAATTTTGTGTGCATAGACATTGCAAGAAGTTGAATTTTTCAAACTTGATGGTGGTTTTTATATATTCAAATCTTGGTTACCTTAAACGATTATGGAACCTATAACGCACTCATCATGCAAATTTGATATATATAATTTTGGTAGATCGACATGAAGTAGTTCCAATCGGAGAAAATAGCTACTAGATAGATTGGAAATTCATGTTATTACTTAAAAATAGCCCATAAACATGGTCTGATATGTGCGAACATTGGTGTATTACCATTCTAGGCCTTATTATTCGTATACTAACTTAACAAATAAACATTGCCTGTCACTTAAAAAATTGAAAACTATGTTTTGTTCGTGAAAGTTGGAAACTACGATTGTAAACACATTCTCCCATACCAACATGCGCTCATCTACTAAATATAGGCACAATATTCATCTACGGCAATGTAGATATAGCCACGACCCTAGTCATTTGATTAGGAAGCTATGCATCTTCACAACATGGTAGGCCATATCGCGAAGCAAGGTTTTCAAAAGTAATCAAGACGCATACTTATCACAACTAGTGCGCTCAAAAGAATGCGAAGCACAAGTTATACATTATTTTGTTTTTTCTTTATTTTTCTTGAAAAAAATCATAACTAGTTCAAGCTTGTCAGTCATTGTGTAATTCTTTGAAAGAACTTAATGGTTTCAAACCTCTAGTTGTTTTTTTATAGATTGACTACTCTAGTACCTTAAAGCGATTTTATGTGAAATTAGAGAGATAGCAACCTATCATGCAGTCATAGTTAAAATTTGATCTGATTTTGATAAATCAACAACAAGTACTTTAAGTGGTTGAAATTAGTTAGAAATGTCAAAAGTTCATGTAATTGGAAAATTTTCCATAAAACATGGTCCGGTTTTGTGTAAAAATTGAAGGCTAGTAGCTAGCTTTGTTAAACTAGTAAGTTCAACGTGTCCTGCACGTGAGACTCAGATAATAGATGTCTGACATATCATCACTATATAAAATTATAATAGGAAAAGCAAAAAAATATAAATTTGATTAACATATATAAAGTATGGGTGTATATTTGGTTCTTCTACTTTGTATCATCATGTGTAGAAGTCAAATATTATTAGCTACCTAACACTTGAAATTTTTGGTAACATGGTCTAGAGAAATGAGTGAGAAGATTCTCATATCATGGAGAAGTGTGTTTTGAGGTTTGTGCATAGCATTAATTATGTTGAAGACTATCAATAGAATCTTCTAGATGCTAGAATGGAAAAGAAGATCTGACGGTTGGAAATGTTCGGATTCGCGAGTCTTGATCCAACGGTCAATATTCAAAGTTATTCATAAACTAGTGGTAAGATAATCTACAAATGTAAATATTGTTTACCATATCATGCCCATATGTGCATTTACTGAATATGGGTATTATTATCACATAAGAATGGCCATTTGTTTTGAAACGCAAGCATGTTCGTACATGGTATGCCATATTGCGAAGATATGCTCTCAAGAGTTATCCAAACTAAAGCTTGCCATTATTTTGCATGGCAGTTGGGGATTCATGCAAGAGGTTGTCGTGCGCAAGTACTATAGTTATTTTGTTATTTTCTTATTTTTTTAAACTCACCGGAATTTGTTGGCCAACATGTAAATTCTTTGCAAGTTGAATCTTTCAAAACTCCTAGTGTTTGTCGATATTGTATTGACTAATGTGGATCCCTTAATCCGATTTCACGGATCCAGCTCAATATGTGAGGGCAGTCCAACAGGGTAATTTTTCATTTAATAATATTTTTATTTTTTATGTATAATATATAGGCCATTTAGAAATCTTAATTAAGGTGGTCCATTCACCGCCCTAGCCACCATTTGGATCCATGATACGTCCGTTTTGCATCACTATTCTATATCATAATTTACTATTATTCATTGATATATTTCATATTAAGAGATGATACTTATGTTATTTCATCTATTTTTGCATGGTTGATGACTTTTGGAGCATGGACCGCTGCAGTCCGGATTCCGATGGAAAAGGTGCTATTTGGAGGCAAAATTCGAGAAGATCAGAAAATCCGGGAAAATACATGGAGAATCCTATTTTTCCAAAAGACGAAGAAAGCCAGAAGGGGAAGTGGAGATGGGCCATAGGGGCCCACACCACCCCCTGGCGCGAGCCACCCCAGGCTGTGCCACCAGGTGGTGTGGCTGCAATGGTCCACTCTAGCCTCTCCCCTTTGGCATATATTATCCTCCCGAAACCCTAAGACTCTGGGAGCGGCCACAGAAAGATTCCGCTGCCTCTGCGGGGCAGAAAACACCGAGAGAGAAAGATCTCTCCGGCAGACAGAATTCTCCCGGGGGAATTCCTTCCCGGAGAGGGGAGATCATCGCCATCAACACCACCATCAAGATGGACTTCATCGGCATCATCATCATCATCATCATCACCACCATCATCTCCACCAGGACCATCATCACCACTTCATACCGCTATAACAATTGGGTTGAATCTTGCATAGTTCTTAGGGGAAACTTTCCTGGTGTTGATTACTCCTTGTAGTTGATGCTATTGAGTGAACCATTGAATTATCGTTTATGTTCAGATTTTTACACATCATTATTTCATCTCTGATCATGATCCATATGATGTCTTGTGAGTAGTTCGTTCTGTTCTTGAGGACATGGGAGAAGTCATGTTGTTAGTAGTGGAATTGTGTTGAGAAAGATTCAATAGTTTGATATTTAAGTTGTGGTGTACTTCTTCTAGTGGTGTCATGTGAACGTCGACTACATGACACTTCACCTATATGGGCCTAGGGGAATGCATTGTGTATTTGGCTACTAATCGTAGGGGTTACCGGAGTGACAGAAACCTGAACCCCCGTTAGGAAACCTTTGCACAACGGATGTCAGGGTCTTAGAGTTTAAAGTTGTGGTTAGGTTTCTACCTTAATTAGTTTCTTGTACTTGCGGATGCTTGCAAGGGGTATAATCACAAGTATGTATTAGTCCTAGGAAGGTCGGTACATTAGCACAGGTTCACCCACACAACACTTAGCAAACTAAAGAAGATTAATCAACTATATGAAGTGAAAGCACTTGACGATATTCCCGTGTGTCCTCGAGAATGTTTGGTCATCTTAAGTAATACAATCGGCTTGTCCTTTGCTAAAGAAAGGATTGGGCCACTTGCTGCATTTATTCTTATTGTCTTTTACTTACTCGTACTTTATTTACCTGCTTTATCAAAAACCCCTAAAAATCTGTTTGCTAAGTATTTACAGAGAATTCCCGCTCCTAGCCACTCGCCAGCACCTTCTGCACCTCATTGGATTCGACACTCTTACTTATCAAAAATACAACGATACACCCCCTATACTTGTGGGTCATCAAGACTATTTTATGGCGCCGTTGCCGGGGAGTGAAGCGCTATTGGAGAGTGGAACTGGTAAAGGAAACTTCTACTGTGAGTATTGTTTACTTCTATTATTTGCTTTATTTTCAATATGGACAATTCACTGAGTTTCTTATTTCGTAATGCTACTACTAGTGCGAAGGTAGTAGATGAACCATCACCTGCTGAGAATGATACTTTTAAAATACTTACAAGAATTATTGATCGTGTTATGGATAACTATTATGTTGGAGATGGAACTGTCCATTCTGGTGATCATTTGCTCTTTATACACGAATTATGCGGGTTGTTCAAGTGTGCAGGTATTACTACAGATCAAGTCAAGAAGAAGTTATTCTAATTATCACTGAAAGGAAGATTTGAAGAATGGTATAAGCTGCTGAAGAATGGTCAAGCTCTTGAATGGGAGGAAATAGTGCCTCTCTTTTATTCAAAGTTTTATCCTCCTAGTGAGATTCCTAAAGATCGGAATCAAATTTACAACTTTTGGCCTCTTGATGGAGAGAGTACAGCTCAAGCTTGGGGGAGTTTGAAGTTACTAATGCTCAAATGTCCCATTCATGAGCTCCCACACAATATTATTATCAATAACTTTTATAGAAGGCTCCCTCTACATGATAAGGATTTATTGGATGCCTCTTGTGATGGATCATTCACTCGCATGGAATAAGAAGCTAAATGGGATCTTCTAGACCGTATTCAAGATAATGCTAAAGCATGGGAGAAAGACAAAGTAAGAAAGTCAGGTATAAATTATGATAATGAATGCATTGAATCTTTTATGGGAACTAATAACTTTCAAAATATTAAAAATGCTTATGGTCTCAACTCTCAAGATATTGCAACTTATTTTAAGGCTTTTGCTTCCTATATTGATGTGCCTAAAAAGAAGTGTAATATGAAGAAGATGGACACACTATCTTTGTAAGGATATCCCTAATATTGTTTCACGAAGTAGTGTTATGAGAGCTAGTGTCCCGGTGTTTTCTGTTAGGATAAGTGATCATTGCTACGATGGTCCCTGTGATAGTTATATTGTTAAGTGTATGCATGATACTGAAGGTTACTATGAGAGAGGGAAAGTGTTCTAATGCATCTCAATAATATTAAGTTTCCTCGTTTTATGCTTAAAGTCTTTATGTGGCACTTGTTTTGCCTTCTTATGCTTACAGCTTCTGGTTTCAACAATTTGTTTGTTTACAAAATTCCTTTGCATAGGAAGTGGGTTGTACTTAAACATGTGCATTTTTTTCTTCTTAATGCTCTCTTTCACTTCAATTCATATTCTTATGTCAGCATCATTGAATTATTATGCCTATCTTAATGCCTATAAAGAAAGAGCCTTTTGGGAGACAACCCAATAATTTTTGCTTTCAGTTTGTTTTTGCTTCTTTGAGTCTAGGAAGTTATATCCTTTTTGTTTGGTTTTTGTCAAGATCAACCTCTAATGAGAGAGAAGTAAGATTTGGGGAAGTTGCTGTCCGGAAACAAATTTTTGTGCTTCACCGTAAAAATTCGTGAGAGATCTCTGTATGTCAGATTGAGCTGTAATTGTTTTTGCTTCTGCCCCAGGTTATTATTTAACTTTTGCTAGTTTTGCACTTTTTGATAAGGGCAACAGAAGATTTTCTAAAAAATTGATCTTTACCTGCTGGTCTGTTTTGATAGATTTTGCCACTCTTGCATTTGCTTCTTAAATCGATTTCCTTTTTGAATTCTTTTTGGGTTTTCGGAAGGAGTTTCTACAGTATCTTATGATTTGATGGATTTCAGTTGAAATTGGACTTAAAAGGTTTATTACCACGCTTACACTAATGTTGCTAATGAGAATTGTGTGAAGTTTTGTGTGAAAGAAATCTTCAAGTTAGTGGAGAAAATGGTGTAATAAGAAAGTGAAAGGTTTCATGACTCAAGCAATAAGTGTACGAAGATGAAGATATTGATGTTATTCAAGTTGTAACTCCGGAAAATTTATCAAAGAACAAATTCAAAGACCTGCAGAGTCCGTTTTCGAATAGGTAATAGTTCTGGTAAGAAAAGTTCCACGAAAATTCTATCATGTTATATTTTTGCAGATTTTATCCAATAAGGAAAGCAACAAAGCGAAAGAGGAATGGAAATGGAGTCTGGGTGGCTCACACCACCCTGTGGCGCGGGCCCACCCCTGGCCGCGCGACCAGGTGGTGTGGCTGCCCCGGACTCCATCTCCGACCCGTTTTCTCCCAGTACCTTCCTTTTGTTGTAAAACTTCGTAATATATAATCCCCTAGATCCCCCGAGGTTCATATATCGTGTTCTCATCATGTTTTCGTTTCGATCTGTTTCTGCCAGGAACTATTCTTGAAAGTTTAGAAGCACAATGGTGTCCGCCAAGGATAAGGGAAAGGAGCCTATGGAGGAAGATCTCCAAGACCCCGGGCAGGAGGAGGAGATCAAGAGTGAAGATGAAGAGGAGGCAAAGCAAAGTCAACATACACACAACGGCACTACCATTGCAAGCATTGGAGTGTTGGCGAACCCTGCCAAGGTCAAAAGGACTGCACGGATCTCAACTGGAGGGAAGCCTCCGCGTCACTGTTTGGTTCCACGGTCACTTCCTCCACGCACCAAGAATCCCTTCCATACCCTTATTCATGAGCATCAATACCAGAACATGCCCAAGGAGAAACTACCCTCCGATTGGGATTTGCCTCGTTCTAGCCATGCAGGAAAAGAAGACTTCAAGGAGGAAGAGTGGGGAAAGAACCGCAAGAGATGGAATTCACAACCCGAAATGATCATGAGCCGCATTGAGCAAAACTCACAGTTGATTCGTAATCTCACCTTCGAGATTGAGGACTTGGGGAAACTAATCAAAAAGCTCATCGAGAGAATACCACCACCGAAGGAGTAATTTGTCATTGGGTTTTGGCATCCCCTTGGTTTGTTCCAAGCTTGGGGGATTGCCGCGGTATCATATCACTATCTTCTATATTTTTACCTTTTTAGTAGAGTCATATCATGAATAGAGAAGTTATCATGTAGGATGGTTTGCATTATGGAAGTGTCCCCCCTCTCATTAGATATCTATGTATCCCATGGAGTGAGTTGTCGTTATGGAATATTAATGAGAAGTTCTATCATTTACTATTTTGCATATCTTATATTAGTTTTCAATTAATGGTTATATGATTGATCTTGCTGTTAGTATTGGTATCACTTTGGGATCATGGAGTTAATTTAGTTGGTTTTGGCAAACCTGGCTCGGTCAATAGCAACACTATTTTGAGAATTGAACAAAAAAGATAAAAGTACTCTTAAAGGAATATAATTTCATCATCTTTCTTTCTTGATTTGCTCATAAGTTTAGTATTCTCTAGTTAAGATCTTTGGTGCTTCCAAGGAAGATTACATGTTTGTTTTTATCACTTGTATGTTTGTTTGTTTCCTTCAACTCTTATACTTGCTACCCAGCCTTGCTAGCAAAAACCTGTACTGAGACGAAATGCTTCTCGTGTATCCAATCCTTAAACCAAAACCTATGCCATTTGTGTCCACCATACCGACCTACTAGCACTATTGCTATTACAAGTAAATTCATGTTTTTATCTACTTCCAAATTAAACTTGTTATGCGAAAATTAGTGATTAAAGCTCTCACAAACTTGATGGCACACTTTACTTTCTTGCATTTAATAAACTTGAACCATTGTGTCCATCTATGTTGTGTATATGCTTGCAATTTATAAGTTGAAGTTGCCAGAACCATGTATCATGGGGAATGCTTTCAACATTGCACTTATATTCCATTGATATCATGATTATTTTGCTAATGGATCCCGGCAGTGTGAAATAAAAGGGGAACTTGTAAGATCATGGAGTTTGTATGTGTGTTAGAGAAACGGCTGGGCTGCTAGCCTAAGCCATGCCTAATCATGGTGGAAACTTGCAGCATAACCATAATGAGCACTCTATGAAGCATCCTCAATAAAAACCTATGCAAATAGCAAATAAAAAGATCGATGAGATGCTCATTGTCTGCTTGCCTTGTCATTTTGATTATGGGATAGCTCCTGTATCATGTGCAAGGGGTACCCCGTTGGCGGTTCTCAATGATACATATGTATTTACAATGACAAGATCTTACTTGTGACTGAAGTTGAGTAGCATGAGGTTCGATACTCGTAAGTAAGGGGAATGAGATTTCAACTTATAACTTGTCAAGCATATTCTCTTAGTTGTGTCACTTTAACCTTAATCACCAAAAAATGCCTATGATAGGGGTAATGAGAGCTGAAAGCTAATAAGTACCATAATTTTTGGAAGCTCTTTATGAAACTTGAAATCCCTGTTTCCCTCTGCGAAGGGCCTTTCTTTTACTTTTTAGTTGAGTTAGTAAACCTATTCCCTTCTACCTCAGCAAGTATTTTGAGTTGTTGTTTTTCATTCATTCATTCATTCATATGATGATTTATTCAATAATGTTTCTTATGTTCCTTGTTTTGCACATTGCTCTTATCTTAGTGTCTACTACTTTGAAAGCTATCATAGAAAACCAGTTATTTGTGAACTCCAGCAAATTGTCAACTATTCTTTAACCAAGAGCTAAGTTTGCCATTGCCAATTATGATTTACTTTATGTATCTTTATTGTGTTTCCTTTACTTATTGCAATTTAAATTATATAATAGTGAGTTCTCTTCTATTATGATTTGTGTATTGATGAATGTGATGCTTCTTGTCTATATTCTTTTATCGACTCTTCACTCCATAAACCTGAGGGCATGTTTATTGAGTTTAGTTTCGCTTGGGGACAAGCAAAGTCTAAGCTTGGGGGAGTTGATACGTCCATTTTGCATCACTATTCTATATCATAATTTACAGTTATTCATTGATATATTTCATATTAAGAGATGATACTTATGTTATTTCATCTATTTTTGCATGGTTGATGACTTTTGGAGCATGGACCGCTGCACAGCATTCTGATGGAAAAGGTGCTGTTTGGAGGCAAAATTCGCGGAGATCACAAAATCCAGGAAAATACATGGAAAATCCTATTTTTCAGAAGACGAAGAAAGCCAAAAGGGGAAGTGGAGATGGGCCACATGGGGCGCACACCACCCCCTGGCGTGGGCCACCCAAGGCTGCGCCACCAGGTGGTGTGGCCGCCCTGGTCCACTCCAGCCTCTCCCTTATGGCGTATATTATCCTCCCGAAACCCTAAGACTCGGGGAGTGACCATAGAAAGATTCTGCCACATCTGCGGGGCAGAAATCACCGAGAGAGAAAGATCTCTCTAGTAAACATAATTCTGCCGGGAGAATTCCTTCTTGGAGAGGAGAGATCATTGCCATCAACACCACCATCAAGCTGGACTTCATCGGGATCATCATCATCATCACCACCATCATCTCCACCAGCACCATCATCACCACTTCATACCGATGTAACAATTGGGTTGAATCTTGCATAGTTCTTAGGGGAAACTTTCCCGGTGTTGATTACTCCTTGTAGTTGATGCTATTAAGTGAACCATTGAATTATCGTTTATGTTCAGATTGTTACACATCATTATTTCATCTCTGATCATGATCCATATGATGTCTTGTGAGTAGTTCGTTTTGTTCTTGAGGACATGGGAAAAGTCATGTTGTTAGTAGTGGAATTGTGTTGAGAAAGATTCAATAGTTGGGTTCGACACTCGCCAGCACCTTCTGCTCCTCGTTGGGTTCGACACTCTTATCGAAAATACTGCGATACACCCCCTATACTTGTGGGTCATGAATCCGCCACTTCGTAGGCGAAGCTTAGGAGCGAGCAGGCTATCGTGCGATTGTAGTTCAAGTTTGACATAATTTTGGTAAATCGATAGAGGGAGTTAAGTGGCAAAATTAGCTAGCTTGTAAATTCATGTAACTTGAGAAATTCCCATAAAATTTTGTGCACTATGTGTGAATAAATGGGGTCATTATATGGGACTTATTCCACGTGTGCTTTCTTACAAAAATAGTTACTTGGAAAATCGTAACTGATTTTTCGAGTCATAAAAATTGGAAAATTGTAATTATAATAAACATTGTTTACCATGCCAAGATGCGCCAATATATCGAATAAGGGGACCTTATCATAAATTACGATGTAAATATGCTCATACCTTGGTTGTTTGGTTTCAAACCATGGTATGTTCCTACATGGTAGGCCACTAGGCCATATTGCGAAGGATTTTTTAGAAAGTTGCCAGAACTCGTGTTTATCATTCCTCGTGGCAACCAAGGTAGTATGTTCCTACTACATGGTTGGCCATATTTCTCCTACCACATTGTGAGTATGTGAGGTGGGCCATTTACACATAAAGTAGTCATGTGTAAGTATAGTAAACCTTTAGAGGTAACTAGTGTATTATACAAGCAAGTTGTTGGCTATACTATTGGAATTGCTCTAAGGACTAGTCAGCATGCTAAGTAAAGTAGTAGCGCGTGTACACTGTGTATTTAGGGTTCGTTCGATTCAAAGGATTTGTAAAACATAGGAATAGGAGAAGTGCAGGAATAAAATGACGTGACACTTATAAAAAAGATGAAACAGTGCTAGGAGGAACTGGCCACTTTTTTGATATAGTAGAAGCGGGTCGGTGTGAGAATTCTAGAAATTCGTCCCTGATAGGGATCGAACTATAGTCGTTGGATGCGCCAACTGCGACCCAACCACTAGGCTATTGCCTCGTTCTCACTTATAATCCTATAGAAATGAAAAATGCAGGAATCAGTAAGGTAAGGTGTTTGATTGCACCATAGGAAAAATGCAGGATATTTTATACGCTTTAGGTACATGTCATAGACACATAGGAATTTTTCCAAGAGGTCTCACCTCTTGTTATAAATCCTAAAGGATTGTAGTGTAGGGGAGCAATGCATAGGAGTTTTGTAGGATTTATTCCTTTCAAACAAACACATTCTATTGAAAAAATTCCTATGGATTGGAATCCTATAGAATTCCTTTGGAAATCCTTTGAATCCTATAGATTGTGGTGGAGTTGAGTTAACGAAACCAAGTTCCATATGAGCTACTCCTAGAACCTACTCCCTCCATTTAAAAATATAAGATGTTTTAGATTTGTGAAGCAAATGTATCTAGATATCTTTTACTATGTAGATTCACTTGAACCTAGAAATAAAACATGTCTAGATACATTATATTCACAAATATAAAGCATCTTATATTCTAAACGGAGGGAGTAATTAATTAGGCCTTGCATGACACTAGATACATTTGATTAACCAATATTGTGAAGGTAGTAACATGTGAAAGTTTTACTAGTCTAAGTTATTTAGCACTTGAGCAGTCTAAAATATGGGTGGAAACACGAGGCAAACAGAAGGAAAGTTGGGCTGGACCACCAAGGTCCCCAACTTTTGCACTACTACGCCTACACGGTTGTACTCTGTACTCCATGGGAAGGAAGAGGTGACTATGATTCGCCAAAAAAGGAAGAGATGACAGCTGTGATCCTACCCACATGAACAAGTCCCATTTAAGTCATAGATTCACCGATGCATGAGTAGATCAGCCAATGCCGCATTAAAGAGGAGAGAGGGAGGATGATTCTCCTTCATCTAGGAGATATGATCTACTCCTACAAGTAGGAAATTAATTAGGCCTTTCATGACACTACACACATGTTATTACCCAATACACTTTGAAGGTACTGTAGTAACATGTGAAAGTTTTACTAGCCTAAGTTATTTAGCACTATGAGCATCCTAATATGGAAGAGAAAGAAAACATCTAGGAAGAGCTCATTTTTGGGTGGAAGCACGAGGTAAACAGAAGGAAAGTTAGGCTGGACCACGACGGGCCCCAACTTTCTCTGCACTGCTGCGCCTACACGGTTTTACTCAATCGCGCGGAAGCTTACATGGGAAGGAAGAGGTGACAACTGTGATGCTTCCCACCTGAACAAGTGCCAGGCATAGATGCATGAGTGGAGCATAGCAGCCAATGCCGCATTGAGGAGGAGAGAGGGAAGATGATTCTCCTTCATCTAGGAGCCTTTTCTCTCACAAAAGGCACCGACGAGATAGAATTTTGGGTGGAGGAGCCTTTTTTTAAACAATGCAAAAGATTTGCGATGGAAGGAGCCCTTGCTCACCTTGCCAGTAGTACGAGATCGACTAGGCACCAAAAGTTGAGTACTAATAATACAAACAAGATTAATACTTGAGCACTACTAGTACTAGTAAGTTGCACGTGCCCTGCACGTGAAACTCAGATAATAGGTGTCTGACATATCATTATTATATAAAATTATAATAGGTAAAGCATAAAAATATAAATTTGATCAATATCTATAAAGTATGGGTGTATATTTGGTTCTTGTACTTTGTATATCATGTAAAATTCAACGATTATTAGCTATCTATAAAACTAGAAAATTTTGGTAACATGGTCTAGAGAAATGAGGGAGAAGATTCTAGAATGATGGAGGAGTGTGTTTTGAGGTTTGTGCATAGCATTCATTGTGATGATCCTATTGATAGTCTTCGGCATAATGAATGCTATACACAAACCTCAAAACACACTTCTACATCATACTACAATCTTCTCCCTTGTTTTTCTAGACCATGTTATCAAAAATTTCATGTGTTAGGTAGCTAATAATCTTTGACTTCTACATGATGATACAAAGTACAAGGACCAAATATAGACCCCTACTTTATGGATGTTGATCAAATTTATAACTTTTTGTGTTTTACTAATTATAATTTTGTATAGTGATGATATGTCATACGTCTACTATCTGAGTATCACGTGCAAGGCACGTGCAACTTACTAGTAGACTTAATGTATGTCTTTTTATCTAACAAGACTATTGGTTAACAAGAACTTAATATTTGTTAATAAATCACATTTCATACAGTATATATACGTGTGTAGCACGTGCCTTTTACTAGTACTAGTAAGTTATCCATACACTATATAGTGGTAAGATAAGAGAAAAGAAAGACTGTCAATAGCATCTTCCCGGTGCTATAAAATGTGATTCACGAGTCTTGATCTAATAATGGTCAATATGCAAAGTTATTTGTAGACTATATAGTTGTAAGATAAGATAAGATAAGATAAGATTAGTGCTATCGATCTTCTAGATGATGGAATGGAGAAGAAGATCCAAAGGCTGGCAATGTTGGGATTCACGAGTCTTGATCCAATGCTCAACGAATAACTTTGAATATTGATCATTGGATCAAGACTTGTGAATCCCAACATTGCCAGCCCTTGGATCTTATTTTCCATTCTAGCATCTAAAAGATACTATTGATAGTCTTTAGCACAACAGACACTATGCACAAACCTCAAACGCACCTCTCCATCATTCTAGAATCTTCTCCCTCATTTATGTTGACCATGTTACCAAACTTTTCAAGTATATTAGGTATAGCTAATCAACATTGAGTTCTACATGATACAAATACAAGAACCTAATATACACATATTTTATAGATGTCGATCAAATTTATAATTTTTCGAGCTTTACCTATTATATTATCTTACCACTATATAGTGTATGAATAACTTTGAACTTTGACTGTTGCATCCCTAGGAGCAACCCTAAATTAGCTCCCCTATATCATAACCACAATATTTTAATAGGAAAGAGCTCACTTTATTAATTTATTTTCACCCATCAACTCAGTCATCCACGTAGGGCCCACAAATTGGGGAGGTCGCGGTTGCCTTGGATGCACCACAAAATTATGACTGGGCCATCGAGTGCGGGAAGCAGAGTCAGCATTCCGTCATCGCTTACCCTAGTCATCGTCATCGATATTTTCCACACGCATCAGCTTCATCAGCGACATTGATTGTCCCCTCGTTGTGGTAATCTGCCACATTAATATCGGATCACCTCCTTCCTATTTAATATCTCCCCTTCCCCGCACCAAACCATCTCTAATCCCCCGCTTCCAGCAACCATCTCCGTCCTCATCTATCATCCATGGCCACCTTCTGGCTACTGGCCGCCGTACCGGAGCGCAAAGACCCCGACATCGCTGCACAGGAGGACAATGCCCTGTGCATTTGGGCCTTCTCCCTGCGGAGAACAACGTGGCAGCTAGCGTGCGCCTTCCTCAACGCTGAGTATGGTCGCCGTAAGTACCAAATGTAGGGCCTCCACGACAATCCGGATGGGAAATTGATGGTCAAGTTCGTCAACTCCAGGGACGCCCGTCTCCTCTACGGCCAGGCCTTCCACTGCGGTTGTGAGATGGTGGTGTTCACTGTCGCCAACATTTTCACCAACTACTAGAACCGGTTCCCCAACAACAAAAACTTCATCCACAGAGTCCTCTCGGAGATGCCGATGGCTCCGGAGGTGTCACCTCGTTATCCGGAGGTGCCGTTGATGGCTCAGGAGGTGTCGCCGCCTTATCCGGAGGTCCCAATGAGTCAGGACTTAGCTCTGTCGCTGGAGCTATCGTTAATGCCGATGTCTAACGAGGTGCCTCTAGCAGTGTGGACTAGGTGCTAGGAGGTGTCGGACCTGCACAAGTTCAGCAGCGAGTCCTATATATGTAAACTCATGCTATTATGTTAATGGTTGAATGAAGTTTCTTTTGGTACTATCTTCAAAAAAAATTTCTTTTGGTACTACTCATTGTACCATGTAGTACTAGTAGTACTGCGAATGGCGATCTATTGAATATCCTTCCGCCGGATGTTTGTGAACGAAGTGAAAATTTTGAAACAGGGAAAGTTGGAACTGCTACTCTATTGTAGTAGTAATAGTTTTTGCCGCCAAGGAACAAAATGGTTCCCACCAACGCAGCTGACGATCACGCCAGACACAGAGACAGAGCGGCCGATAGAAGGTAGGTCGTCGGTCGACGCGCGTGCGCAGTACCACGTTGTGGATGAGGGAGAGATCAGCCGGCCGGGGTGTCGGTGGTGATGAGGGAGTGAAGGAGAGAGAAAAACACAATTAGTTTTGCATGCATATATTTGTGGTCCTGAAATTTACTCTACTCACTGTACCATGTACCTCATGTCAGGAACCCATCCTAGCTTTGCTCTGACATCACACCGCCTTCCAATCCCCCTCTTCGCAGCTCTCTCACTGCCTCCTCTGTGCTCATAGTCTCTTCTCGCTCTTTATGTTTTTAACAGAAAAAAGGAAATAAATTCTTGTTACTTGCTTTTCATAAAATAAATTCCTGTCACTTGGAAAATTGAAATTGATTATTTTTTGTTTTTAATATCTTCGATTGTTTTCAGAAGATGGCCAAATTTGTCAGCATGCAAATTCTTGGATATGGGATCATAAGAATAAAGTATATTCTACATAAAGGACCTAAAAGGGAAAAATACATCGAGGCCCATAAATTTAGCACAAAGGACCCTAAAATTGAGCAAAGAAAATAGTCGGGTTCGGCTCCTTCTTGAGAGAGCAGCTGATCAAGCCATAATATTCATACTACTTCATCTTTGATTGTTTTCAAAATATGGCCAAATCTGTCACCATGCTAATTCTTGAATATGGGATCATCAACATAAAGTATGATGTAGAGATATGGCCTTGACCTTGTGGTCGTTCGGCTTGAAATCCAAGATTTTTTCATACTCATTGACAATTATGCTTAAATTCGTTTAAATTTCACCAATTACTTTTAGATTAGCATTTTACATGGTTGATGGTAGTACATTCTACATAAATGACCTAAAAAGGGTAAAATTAGATCGAGATCCATACATTTAGCACAAAGGACCCTAAAATTGAGCAAATAAAATAGTCATGTTCGTCTCCTTCTCGAGAGAGCAGCTAATCGAGCCATACTCTTCATATTACTTCATCTTTGATTGTTTTCAAATATGGCCAAATCTTTCGCCATCCAAATTCTTGGATATGGGATCATGAGCATAAAGTATGATGTAGAGATATGGCCTTGACCTTGTGGTCGTTCGCCCTGAAATCCAAGAATTTTTCATACTCGTTGACAACTATGCTTAAATTCGTTGAAATTTCACCACTTACTTTTAGGTTAGCATTTTACATGGTCGGTGGGAGTACATTCTACATCAAGGACCTAAAAAAGGGAAAATTACATCAAGGTCCATACATTTAGCACAATGGACCCTAAAATTGACTAAAGAAAATAGTCGGGTTCGGCTCCTTCTCGAGAGAGCAGCTGATCGAGCCATACTCTTCATACTACTTTCTCTTCTATTGTTTTCACAATATGGCCAAATCTGTCGCCATGCAAATTCTTGGATACTCGATCATCAGAATAAAGTATGATGTAGAGATATGGCCTTGACTTGTGGTCGTTTGGCTTGAAATCCAAGAATGTTCATACTCGTTGACAACTATAAGATGAAATTCGATTAAATTTCACCACTTACTTTTAGGTTAGAATTTTACATGGTCGATGGGAGTACATTTTACAACAAGGACCTAAAAGGGGGGAAATTACATCGAGTTACATAGATTTAGCACAAAGGACCCTAAAATTGTCGGGTTCATCTCCTTCTCGAGAGAGTAGCTGACCAAGCCATGATGGCTCTAAAATATAGCCATCTACGTCCACATTTAAACTGGATATTGTTCACAATTTTGATGAAATATCTCTCTAAACCCTACCACTAATGCTAATATTTAGAGGGGTATGCAATCCTTTCTTTTATATTTTTCCTGCGTAGATAATGTTGTTTAAAGGAGGGAATCACTACATTAAATCAAAGATCCGAGATTTCTAACTACTAGAAGAAACCAGGAGCCATAAGACGGAGGTAGACACTTTAACGACCAACTATTTGACCGGAGCAAAAATTCTGGCCATATAGCTCCGGTCGTATAGTTGGAGCTGCCACCATTAGGTCAAACAGAACAACTTTCGTGAAGAGACCCCTATATAAAGAAGCCTCAGGCGACGAGAAAACAAGCCAGACCTCGCGAAAACGTCTCTGCCACAGATCTCCAGCCGCCTCCAGATCTCAAATCCTTTCTCCATCTCCATAGCCATATTCCACCACTTGTAATAGTAGATCTCTTCTCTGATTGGTGACATTGTAAGACTATTCCTATTAATCTTATGATTTTCATTACAATGTTTGTGATTGTTGATCTCATCTCTATGCGTGAGTAATTATCCTTGGGCTAAGGGCTTTGGCCTAGCCATGTAGAAATTGTGCATGTTATTTATCATAGATGGGATCATGTATTAGTTTGTATGACATGATGATTATTGTATCCTCTCTTGCCTCAATCCAAGGACTTCTTAGGTACCCAAGACCCCGAGGGTTGATCCAGGTATAGGGAGTATGAGTGATGACTGATCTGCTGGTTGGGAACCCTAGTGACAGAAGGGGTAGTACGGCTGTATGTGAGGGATTTACTTGGGATTAACGGTGACATCACTATGCATATCATTAGTTCTCTTTCTTCTACGGATGAGACTAGTAGGTTATTGCTATAAGCGGTTGTGGAAGAAATAGAAATTATGCATGCACTGCCCACATATAATTTATCTTTCTCTAACAAGTACATGCATAATTTATTTCTATCTTGTATTCCCATCTGATGTTTTTCACAGTGATAGCTGCAAGATTCGGCATATTTTTTATGGTTTTTATTGATGGTTTTCTCCCGAATTTGATCATTTTCTGGCTTTACCTAACGCTAATACTTTGGTAGCAAAGAAAACTTGGTTTTTAATGTGTGTTTCAGGTTCTGAACGTCAATAGAAGGATTTAACTAGGAAAATACGATATTTTGGAGAAAACAAGCAAGTCCCGCTTTGGAAGCACGCGAGAAGAGCTCATAGAAGGCATAACGACCAACTATACGGCGGGAACGGCCGTATAGTTCCCGCCGTATAGCTGTTGCCACCTCTATCTTGTCAAAAGGGACAACTTCCGTGAAGGGACGAGGGACGAAAACACAACGCAGCAGTTGCCACACCATCCAGAAGGGAGAAAGAGGGGATCCGGAGAAGAAGGAGAAGACGTTCTTCATCTCGCTCCACGATCTTCGACCTCCTAGCCAATACACCTCCATAGCCACTACTTGTACTTAAGAGAGAGGGATCTCCACCTTGCAAGACTAGGGTTTTAGATTGTTTCTTCCCATCTTGAATTGTGTTGGATATTTTTCTATTCTTATTGTGGATCTCCACTGTAATACCAAGACGAATTCCCTTTATTTGATTATATTGATGATCCGTTCTTCTCTCATGTGTGTGTAATTCCCTTGGGTGTGGGAGATGTAGGGGATTGGTGAGATGTGATGTGCCTTCGTATATTTTCCATTAGTATTGTGATTGATTATAATTATTATGTTATGTGTGCTTGACTATTTGTGTGATGCTTAATGCTTGTTTTCCAATTAAGGTCCTAGACAACATGATACCTTGTTCTACACAGATAAGATCTTGCTCGCTAGTGGACCGGCGACCCTTGGGTGACATAGGGATATCAATGGAAACCTAGTTGAATCGAGGATAACAAGCAACCACTGTGCTTATTGCATTTGTCCGATCCAAGGAGCTTAATCGCTAAGCGACCTGAAGGGTCTTAATCGTCTAGTGTCTGACCATGGTTTTGTTAGTAGGCTAGTAGGATTATTGAAGTTGGGATGAAATCTACCAAGAGGAGTTCCGGCTAATTATGGGTTGCTCGCCTATACATATATCTATAAGATTATAATTGTTACATTCATATTCGTCCACCTGGCACATTCACTATCACCATGAACTAAATTTCGCCGCGCCTTTGTTTCACCATCTGCAGAAACCAACAAACAAAGTCGTTCTTTACTTTTATGCATTTTCTTTCTAAAGTTTACATTCTAGTTCTATTTAAGTTTATTACATTTAATAAAAAACCCATTCTTATTTTAACACTTGCAATCAATTCACTCGAAGACCTGTGACAACTTCGGGTGTGATAGAGACTTCATCAATAAACACTTACCTCTAGGCTCCCTATGGGATCGATATCTGAACTTCGAAACTAGCTACAAACGATCTATGCACTTGCAGACATCAAGCTATTTTCTGGCGACTTTGCCGGGGAGCTAAGCGCTAAGTGTTTGTCTTTTGACATTTCAGGTGTTGCTACTACAAAATGTTCTTCTTAGGAGACAAAGGGTCTACACGTTCTGTTAGGACCTACCTGCCGGATTATATTGAACGCGTGCCTGCTCAGAGGCGCGAAGAAATTATTGAAAAACTTTTAAGATCAAATAAAGTTGTGGTTGAAAGCCTAAGTGATATTATGGAAATCATGTCTATTTATAGGACAACTCCTCTGAAACTTGAGAAAACTCTCAGGGAATACAGTGCTCCAAGTTCTGAATTTCTTAAACAACCAATAGAGTTCCCTAATCCTGGAGTTAGAGAATATCGATTTGATGGTGGAATTATTAAAATTTTGCAGGAAAAAGCTTTTAGTGGAAGGGAAGATGAAGATCCATGAAGGCATATAAGAGAGTTTGACGATGTGATAACATTGCTTGGACCAAAAGGTTTTCCAAGAGACTTCTCTCGTCTTAAATTATTTCGATGGTCTCTTAAAGGTAAAGCTCTAGACTGGTTATATTCTCTCCCTCGCCATTACATTAAATGTTAGGAAAATTGCATTACTAAATTCATAAACAGGTTTCTTTAACTGAACTAAGAAAGAACATAGGCAACTTTAGTCAGAAAGTGGGAGAAAACTACCCACAACCCTGGGAAAGATTCTTTGGGATGATCAATAGTATTCCTAATCATGGTTATTCTGAACTAACAATTTTCCATTTATTTTATCATTGTCTCAATACTTAATGTAGAGAAATGCTTGACTTCTCAGCAGGAGGATCAATAAATACCTTGACTATTAAAAAATGTTTGGAATTAATGTCTACTAGGGCTAAGAATGACTCTTTCTATAATCCTGATTTTGGCATTAAGCCGAAAAAAGGGATGCTTTGAATAACTCTTGATCTTATGCCTGAGGTACATAAAACTATGAAAGAAAAAGGTATACCTTTTGAACTTGATAAAGAAAACAAAGAGCATTTGCTACAAGTTTTATCTAAAGAAGATGAAACTATAAAAAATTTCAAGAATTGAAACATTGACAAGCAAAATCTCATAATAACTTGCATAAGCATTTCCAAAAACACAAAAAGATTTTGGCAGAACTCATTGAAAATTATGATGAGGTTGGCCAAGAAATAAAACTATTTCATAAGTATCTTAGTATGATTGAAACCTAGTGTGAACAAACAACATCTGGGTATCAAATTTTTCTTCGTGATGATAAAGATATTTCTGTTTCTACTAATGTTGTCCCAAGAAGGGGTGCAGTTTTCACAGGACCCTTAGGACCACCAGAATATGTAGCTGAAAACGAGCTTAAGGAAAAAGCCTTGCTTGAAGCAATCCAATAAGATGATACGTTGGTGGATCCTCAAGATGAAACTGGGATGCAAGAGCAAACCTAGGAGGATCAAAAAGATGCACATGAAGATGATTATGACTCTGATGCAGAAATAGTTGATCCAAGAGAAGATAAGAAACAAGTAAGGAAGATGAAGTTGTTGTAGTAGAGAAGAAAAGCAGTAAGTAACAACAAAATAAAGCAACAGAAGAGCCTGACCCCCTGAAAAAAGGTAAAAGACAAGAGTAAGTCAGGTGAAAAAAGCTTCCTTATCCAGATCAGAAAAAAAGCACCGGATGAGGTAATTTATAATTATTTTACAAAAGCACTTAGTGACCTTCGTCTGGAAATTCTATTTGCAGATTCAATCAAAGTCTCTACCTATGGTAAATACCTTCGTGATATTCTTAGTAGAAAGAAGGAAATAACTGAAACTGTTGCCACGGTAACTAGCTATCATGCTAACGGGAAGTTGTTGTCTAAGTCTGGAGATTCAGGAATACCAACCATTTCATGCTCCATAGGTAAAACTGATATTCACAATGCCTTATGTGACCTAGGAGCAGGAGTTAGTGTAATGCCATACTCCCTCTATAAAAGGTTAGGATTAGGGGAGTATTCTCCTACCACTATCACTTTATAGATGGCTGACAAGTCCACTAAAAACCTATTGGTATGATAGAGGATGTTTTACTTAGGATAGATGAGCATGTTATTCCCACAAATTTTATCATTCTTGAAATGCCCGAAGATGAAAGATTATCTATAATACTTGGAAGATGCTTCCTCAGTACTGCAGGTGCGTCAGTAGATTGTGCAGAAGGGAAGATAATCTTTAATGTTTATGATGTTGAAATCATTCGGTATTTTCCCAAGAAGTTAGAAGCAGGAGAATGGTATGTTCCACCAGAAAAAATAATTCACGTGGTAAGTGCTATTGATAAGGGGCAACCAAAGGTAAGAATTCTAGAAGAAAGAATAAGTTGAGTTATTCAAGAATTCTAAATAAATGCTTAATGGGAGTCAACCCATTTTTCGCCAATTCAGTAGATTAGAGAATAAAAAGTTCATCGTATTCCCGCCACTTTTTCACAGACATTCTTGCGGAAGCGCGCCCGTGAAGATGTAGCTGTCAAAAAGTAGTAGAAATATCGACTGAATAAGTAGATAATAATAATTAGAATAAAAGTTTGAGTTTTCTATTTATAGGAGCTAAAATTTTGCTTTTAATATGCTAATGTTGGTCGACAATTTTTACTATCAATTTTCTGTTAAAAACTTGGTATTTCACTAAGTTTTGGAATAAGAAGGTATCCTCGAAGAAACAGAAATTTTTTGATGATTACTGGTGGTTTAACGGCCAACTATACGGCGGGCATAAAAATTTCGGCCGTATAGTTCCGGCTGTATAGTTATCTTTGCCATCAATAAATTTTCTTCAGAGACACAGACAGTTTAATGACCAACTATACGGCGGGAATAAAAATTCCGGTCGTATAGCTCCGGTTGTATAGATATCGATGCCTCTGTACAATTTCTCTTCATATGTACTGAGAATTTAACGACCAACTATACGACAGGACTAAAAATTCCGGCCGTATAGATATCGATGCCTTCATAGAATTCTATTCCAAAAGTACTGGGAGCTTAATGACTAACTATATGGCGGGAATAAAAATTCCAGCCATATAGATATCGATGCCTTCGTAGAATTCTATTCCAAAAGTACTGGGAGTTTAACGACCAACTATACGTCGGGAATAAAAATTCCGGCCGTATAGTTCCGGCCGTATACATATCGATGCAAGTTTTATAAATTTATCTCGAGGGACAGACAGTTTGACAACCAACTATACGGTGGGATCAATTTGATTCGACCGTATAGTTGCGCCCGTATAGCTGATTTCTGATTAAAGAAACCCTAGTTCTCGGCACCACCGCTACTATACAGGTGGAACAACATCATCCGCCTGTATAGCTCCGGCCGTATAGGTCAGCACGACCACTTATTCGCACCAGGGCGGCGGGTTCTTCCTCCTCTCCTCATTATTTCTCTCATATTCTCCCTCCAAACCTCTCAAAATCCACCTAGAACTCTTGATTCTTCCGAGATTTCATTCGTTTGAGTGGGGGAATCAATAGATCGGTATGTTTCTCTCCCTATCCATGCTTTATTTTCATATTTCCATGGTTGAAACTCTCACATTGATCTAGTGGATGAACTCAAGCTTATTTACTTTTCCCTATTAATTTCTCATGTTAGGATTGAATTTTTCCACGTAGAATCATTCGTATATCATATAGAAACTATATGCCTAAGATTTTATGGTGAAATTTTAAAGTGCATCATGATGAACAAAATCGGTAGCCTTTTCCGTTCGAGCAAGCGCCAACAGGGAGAGGGCTCAAGTTCGGAAGCCCGAGCCCCGCGCAACTCCAAGATAGACATTGTCACATCAAGGAGGGTGATGCCCACACGTTGGGCCGACCACAACTTTCTCACCCCGGTGGAGTTGAAGACGGAGTTTGACCTCATGTGCAGTAGGTCGGGGTTGGCAGTGATCAGCTTCGCAAGCCACTACACCTTGATACGTTGCTAACGTATCCATAATTTTTGATGTTCCATGCTTGGTTTTATCTACTTTGTTATGTTTTGTTCCAACTTTGGAGTACTTTCTATACACTTTCTTGGACTAACCTATTAACAAGAGCCACAATGCCAGCTGCCTGTTTTCTGCTGTTTCTGGTTCCAAGAAAGTCAGAAAATGAATATTCTCGGAGCAAAAGCCAAAGTCAGTTTTTCACCGAGGGACACAAGGAGCCAGAATACGAGATGGAGAGGGGCTAGGGGTGCCACACCACCTGGCCGTGTGGCCTAGCCTGGCCTGCGCCAGGGGGTGGTCTGGCCACCTCCGGCACCCCCTCGGCCTCCCCTTTCACCTATAAGATGCCTCCGATACAGAAACCCTAAGTACCCGATCAAAATTCCACGAAAGAGTCTGTAGCCACTGTCATCTCCATCCCTAGACCGGGAGGGATCTGAAGCTCATCCCGGCACCCTGCCGGAGAGGGGAATTCACCCCGGAGGCCTTCTTCATCATCATGCAAGCCTCTGGTGTGATGCGTGAGAAGTTCATCTCTAGACTACGGGTCCATGTAGTAGCTAGATGGTCGGTTCTCCTCCTTTGTGCTATCATGTTTAGATCTTGTGAGCTCCGTTCATGATCAAGATCATCTATTTTTAATTCCTACATGTTGTGTTTGCGGGGATCCGACGGATATTGAGATGCTATTTCAGATTGGTTATTGATTCTATCATGTCTTTGTTATTTGTGATCTTGCATGCTTTCCGTTGTTAGTAGCTATCTTGGCCAAGTAGGTGCTAGTAACTCCAAGAGTTAGTATTTATGCTTGATAGTGGGTTCATGCCTCTAGTAATCTGGGGAAGTGACAGAAATCTCTAAGGCACTAGATGTGTTGTTGCTACTAGGGAGAAAACAACAATCCTTTTCTCATAGAACAATCGTATTGTTTACTTTACACGCAATGCGTAATGCAATTATCTGTTGCTTGCAACTTAATATTGGAGGGGGTTCGGATGATAACCTGAAGGTGGATTATTAGTCATAGATGCAGTTGGATTACGGTCTATGTATAATGTTGTAATGCCCAATCAAGTCTCAAAGGAGTCAAGATGAGTAGTATATGCATGATTGCTTTCTCGATGTTTGCCAATTGCCCCGCTATAATTTGTTCACCCAACATGTTATCTATCTTAAGGAGAGCCACCACTATGAACTTTGGACCCCGGTCCTTTCTTTTATCATCAACCAACAACTGTTTACTGCTTTCTGTTTACTTTCTGCAAACTATTACTTTCTTCCACTCGATACATTTAATCCTTTGTTTTCAGCAAAACCGGTGAGATTGACAACCTCATTATAAGTTGGGGAAAAGTTATGTGGTTGTGTTGTGCAGGTTTCCACATTGCTGTTGGCACCGGTAGTGCGCCCTGCCAAAGTCTAGCTAGCAACACCTTGGACGTGTTTCCTTGCTCCTACTTGATTGATAACCTTGGTTTCGTAACTAAGGGAAAACTTGTTGTTGTGCTCATCATACTTTCCACTTGGGGTTCCCCAACGAGCTCGATATATTTTGGGCCATCAAGCTATTTTTCTGGTGCCATTGCCGGGGAGTCAAGGACATCTTCACAAGGGGAGTCCCTCGTAACCAATCTCTTTACTTTGTTATTTTTGTTTTGCTTAGTTTATTTCTGTTTTGTTTGCTTGTTTCTTTATCAAAAACACACACAAAATAGTTTTACAAGTTTGCTTTCTTTATTAAAAACATAAAAAAATGACTACTCTTGAAAATACTAAGTTGTGTGACTTCACTAGAACCAACTACAATAATTTCATGAGCACACCTATTGCTCCACCTGTTCCTGAAGCTACTTTCTATGAAATTAAACCTGATTTACTCAATGTTGTTATGAGAGAACAATTTTCTTGTATTGGTAATGAAGATGTTGCTGCTCATCTAAATAACTTTGTTGAACTTTGTGAGATGCAAAAGCATAGGGATATAGATGGAGATATTATTAATCTTAAATTGATTCATTTCTCTTTGAGAGGAAAAGCTAAAGAATGGTTGAATTCCTTAACTAGGAATAGTATTGATTCTTGGACTAAATGCAAAGATGCTTTCATTGGAAAATACTATCCTCCTGCTAAGATTATATCTATGAGAAGTGAAATAATGAAGTTTAAATAATCTGATAATGAACATGTTGCTCAAGCTTGGGAAAGAATGAAATCTTTGGTAAAGAATTGTCCAATTCATGGACGGACTGCTGATACATCCATTTTGCATCACTATTCTATATCATACTTTGCTGTTATTCATTGATATATTTCATATTAAGTGATGATACTTATGTTATTTCATCTATTTTTGCATTGTTGATGACTTTTGGAGTATGGACCACTACAGTCAGGATTCTGATGGAAAAGGTGTTGTTTGGAGGAGAAATTCATGAAGATCAGAAAATCCGGGAAAATACATGGAAAATCCTATTTTTCCAGAAGACGAAGAAAGCTAGAAGGGGAAGCGAAGATGGGCCACAGGGGGGCCACACCACCCCATGGCACGGACCACCCTAGGTCGCGCCACCAGGTGGTGTGGCCGCCCTGGTCCACCCTTGGCTCTCCCCTCTGGCGTATATTATCTCCACGGAACCCTAATACTTGGGAGACCGACCACAGAAAGATTATGCCGCCTCTGCGAGGTGGAAAACACCGAGAGAGAAAGATCTCTCTAGCAGACAGAATTCTGCTGGGGGAATTCCTTCCCGGAGAGGGGAGATTGTCGCCATCAACACCACCATCAAGATGGACTTCAGCGGGATCATCATCATCATCACCACCATCATCTCCACCATCATCTCCACCAGCAGCATCATCACCACCTCCATACCGCTGTAACAATTGGGTTGAATCTTGCATAGTTCTTAGGGGAAACTTTCCAGGTGTTGATTACTCTTTGTAGTTGATGCTATTGAGTGGAACCATTGAATTATTGTTTATGTTCAGATTTTTATACATCATTATTCCATCTCTGATCATGATCCATATGATTTCTTGTGAGTAGTTTGTTTTGTTCTTGAGGACATGGGAGAAGTCATGTTGTTAGTAGTGGAATTGTGTTGAGAAAGATTCAATGGTTTGATATTTTAGTTGTGGTGTACTTCTTCTAGTGGTATCATGTGAATTCCACTACATGACACTTCACCTATATGGGCCTAGGGGAATGCATTGTGTATTTGGCTACTAATCGTAGGGGTTACCGGAGTGACAGAAACCTAAACCCCCATTAGGAAACCATTGCACAAGGGAAGTCAGGGTCTTAGAGTTTAAAGTTGTGGTTAGGTTTCTACCTTAATTACTTTCTTGTACTTGCGGATGCTTGCTAGGGGTAAAATCACAAGTTTGTATTAGTCCTAGGAAGGTCGGTACATTAGCACAGGTTCACCCACACAACACTTAGCAAACTAAAGAAGATTAATCAACTATATGAAGAGAAAGCACTTGACGATATTCCCATGTGTCCTCGAGAACGTTTGGTCATCTTAAGTAATACAACCGGCTTGTCCTTCACTGAATAAAGGATTGGGCCACTTGCTGCATTTATTCTTATTGTCTTTTATTTACTCGTACTTTATTTACCTGCATTATCAAAAACCCCTAAAAATCAGTTTGCTAAGTATTTACAGAGAATTCCTGCTCCAAGCCACTAGCCAGCACCTTCTGCTCCTCGTTGGGTTCGACACTCTTACTTATCGAAAATACTATGATACACCCCCTATACTTGTGGGTCATCTAGAATATTTTCTGGTGCCATTGCCGGGGAGTGAAGCGCTATTGGAGAGTGGAACTGGTAAAGGAAACTTCTATTGTTAGTATTGTTTACTTTTGTTAGTTGCTTTATTTCAATATGGATAATTCGCTGAGTTTCTTATTTTGTAATGCTACTACCACTGCTAAGGTAGTAGATGAACCACCACCTGCTGAGAATGATATTTTTAAAATACCTACAAGAATTATTGATCGTGTTATGGATAACTATTATGTTGGAGATGGAACTGTCCATCCCGAAGATCATTTGCTCTTTATACACGAATTATGCGGGTTGTTCAAGTGTGTAGGTATTACAACAGATCAAGTCAAGAAGAAGTTATTCTCATTATCACTAAAAGGAAGAGCTGAAGAATGGTATAAGCTATTGAAGAATGGTCAAGCTCTTGAATGGGAGGAAATAGTGCCTCTCTTTTATTCAAAGTTTTATCCTCCTAGTGAGATTCATAAAGATCAGAATCAAATATACAAATTTTGGCCTCTTGATGGAGAGAGTACATCTCAAGCTTGGGGAAATTGAAGTTACTAATGCTCAAATGTCCCATTCATGAGGTCCCCAACAATATTATTATCAATAACTTTTATGCAAGGATTTCTCTTCATGATAAGGATTTATTGGATGCTTCTTGTGCTAGATCATTCACTCGCATGGAAGAAGAAGCCAAATGGGATCTTCTCGACCGTATTCAAGACAATGCTGAAGCATGGGAGAATGACAAAGGAAGAAAGTCAGGTATAAATTATGATTATGAATGCATTGAATCTTTTATGGGAACTGATGACTTTCAAAATATTAAAAATGCTTATGGTCTAGACTCCCAAGCTATTGCAACTTATTTTAAGGCTTTTTCTTCCTATATTGAAGTTCCTAAAAAGAAGTGGAATAAGTATCATGAACCATTGAGAAAATGCCTTTCCCAGTTAAGATAAAGGAACATTCTATGATAGCTAGTATGGGTAATGACAGTACAAATAAAGCTACTAAACCTGATAAACAAATGGATGATGAACCTATAATAGCAAATGTGAAAGATTTTGTCACTAAATATGAAGAAGGTGGTACACTATCCTTTATAAGGATATCCCTAATATTGTTTCACAAAATAGTGTTATGAGAGTTAGTATTCCTGTGTTTTCTGTTAGAATAAGTGATCATTGTTACGATGGTCCTTGTGATAGTTATATTGTTAAGTTTATGCATGATACTGAAAGTTATTATGAGAGAGGAAAAACTGTTCTTATCCATCTCAATAATATCAAGTTTCCTCGTTTTATGCTGAAAGTTTTTACATTGCACTTCTTTTGCCTTCCTATGCTAGTAGCCTCTGGTTTCAACAACTTGTTTGTTTACAAAATTCCCTTGCATAGGAAGTGGGTTAGACTTAAACATATGTATTTTTGCTTCTTAATGCTCTCCTTCACTTCAATTCATATTCTTATGTGAGCATCATTGAAATCAGCAGGCCCATCTTAAAGGCTATAAAGAAAGAGCTTTTTGGGAGACAACCCAGTTTATTCTTTCTTTTAGTTTGTTTTTGTTTCTTTGAGTCTTGGAAGTATTACTTCAGTTATAACCTATCCTTATCTTTTTGTTTGTTTTTGTGTCAAGATCAACCTCTAATGAGAGAGAAGTAAGATTTGGGGAAGTTGTTGTCCCGAAACAGATTTTTGTGCTTGACCGTAAAAATTCGTGAGAGATCTCTGTATGTCGGATTGAGCTGTAATTTTTTTTGTTTCTGCCCCAGGTTGTTATTTAACTTTCGTTAGTTTTGCATTTTTTGATTTGGGCAACAGAAGATTTTTGAAAAAAATGATCTTTACCTGCTGGTCTGTTTTAACAGATTTTACCACTCTTGCATTTGCTTCTTAAAGACGATTTCCTTTTTGAATTCATTTGGGTTTTCGGAAGGAGTTGCTACAGGAGCTTGTGTTTTGATGGATTTCACTTGAAATTGAACTTAAAAGGTTCATTACCTCGCTTATACTAATGTTGCTAATGAGAATTGTGTGAAGTTTCGTGTGAAAGAAATTTCCAGGTTAGTGGAGAAAATGGTATAATAAGAAAGAGAAAGGTTTCATGACTCGAGCAATATGAGTATGAAGATGAAGATATTGATGCTATTCAAGAAGTTACTCCGGAAGAATCTGCTAAATGCCAAATTCAGAGACCTGTAGAGTCCTTTTTCGAATAGGTAACAACTTTGGTAAGAAATGTTCCGCGAAAATTCTGTCCAATTATAATTTTGCAGTTTTTATCCAACAAGGAAAGCTATAAAGCGAAAGAGGGTAGGAAATGGAGCCAGGGTGGCTCACACCACCCCCTGGCGTGGGCCCCCCGGCCACGCCAGCAGGTGGTGTGGCCACCTCGGCCTCCGTCTCCGACCTGTTTTCTCCTAGTACCTTCCTTTTGTTGTAAAACTTCGTAATATATAATCCCCAGAATCCCCCGAGGATCGTATATCGTGTTCTTGTTATGTTTTCATATCGACCTGTTTCTGCCAGGAACTATTCTTGAAAGTTAGAAGCACGATGGTGTGTGCCAAGGAAAGGAAAGGAGCCTATGGAGGAAGATCCCCAAGACTCCGGACATGAGGAGGAGGTGAAGAGTGAAGGTGAAACGGAGGCAAAGCAAGGCCAACATCCGCACACCGGCACTACCATTGCAAGCATTGGAGTGTTGGCAAGATCTGCCAGGGTCAGAAGGACTGCACGGATGTCAACTGGAGGGAAACCTCCGCGTCACTGTTTGGCCCCACGGACACCTTCTCCAAGCACCAAGAGTCCTTTCCATACCCTTATCCATGAGCAGCATTACCGGAATATGCCCAAGGAGAAGATACCCTCCAATTGGGATTTGCCTCATTCTAGCCATGCAGGAAAAGAAGACTTCAAGGAGGAAGAGTGGGGAATGAATCGGAAGATCTGGAATTCGCAACCCGGCATGATCATGTGCCGCATCGAGCAAAACTCACAGCTGATTCGTAATCTCACCTTCGAGATTGAGGACTTGGGGAAATTGATCAAAGATCTCATCAAGAGAATACCACTACCACCGAAGGAGTAATTCGTCATCAGGTTTTGGCATCCCCTTGGTTTGTTCCAAGCTTGGGGGAGTGCCGTGGTATCACATCACTATCTTCTATCTTTTTACCTTTTTAGTAGAGTCATATCATGAATAGTGGAGTTATCATGTAGGATGGTTTGCATTATGGAAGTGTCCCCTCTCTCGTTAGATATGTATTCCTTGGTGTGAGTTGCAGTTATAGAATATTAATGAGAAGTTCTATCATTCATTCTTTTGTATATCTTATTTTAGTTTTCAATTCAGGGTTATATGATTGATCTTGTTATTAGTATTGGTATCACTTTGGGATCATTGAGTTAATTAGTTGGTTTTGGCAATCCTGGCTCGGTCAGTAGCGACACTATTTTGACAATTGAATGAAAAAGATAAAAGTACTCTTAAAAGATATAATTTCATCATCTTTCTATCTTGATTTGCTCATAAGTTTAGTATTCTCTAGCTAAGATCTTTTGTGCTTCCAAGGAAGATTGCATGTTTATTTTTATCACTTGTATGTTTGTTTGTTTCCTTCAACTCTTATACTTGCTACCCAGCCTTGCTAGCCAAAAACATGTACTGAGAGGGAATTCTTCTAGTGCATCCACTCTTTAAACCAAACCCATGCCATTTGTGACCACCATACCTACCTATTAGCATTATTGTTATCCCAAGTAAATTAGTGATTAACCTTCCAAATTAAACTTGTTATGTGAAAATTAGTGATTAAAGCTCTCATGAACTTGATGGCACACTTTTACTTTCTTGAATTTAATAAACTTGAACCATTGTGTCCATCTTTGTTGCGTATATGCTTGCGCTTTATATGTTGAAGTTAGCAGAACCATGTACCATGGGGAACGATTTCAACTTTGCACTTATATTCCGTTGTTATCATGATTCTTTTGCCTATGGATCCCGGCGGTGTGAAATAAAAGGGGAACTTGTAAGATCATGGAGTTTATATGTGTGTTAGAGAAACACCTGGGCCGCTAGCCTAAGCCATGCCTAATCATGATGGAAACTTGCAGCAGAACCATAATGAGCACTCTATGAAGCATCCTCAATAAAAACCTATGCAAATAGCAAATAAAAGGATCGCTGAGATGCTCATTGACTGCTTGCCTTGTCATTTTGATTATGGGATAGCTCCTATATCATGTGCAAGGGGTACCCCGTTGGCGGTTCTTTATGATACATATTTATTTACAATGACAAGAGCTTACTTGTGACTAAAGTTGAGTAGCATGAGGTTCGGTACTCATAAGTAAGGGCCATGAGATTTCAACTTATAACTTGTCAAGCATATCCTCTTAGTTGTGTCACTTTAACCTTAATCACCTAAGATGCCTATGATAGGGGCAATGAGAGCTGAAAGCTAATAAGTACCATAATTTTTGGAAGCTCTTTATGAAACTTGAAATCCCTGTTTCCCTCTACGAAGGGCCCTTTCTTTTACCTTTTAGTTGAGTCAATAAACCTATTCCCTTCTATCTCAGCAAGTATTTTGAGTTGTTGTGTTTCATTCATTCTTATGGTGATTTATTCAATCATGTTTCTTATGTTCCTTGTTTTGCACACTGATCTTATCTTGGTGTCTACTACTTTGAAAGCTATCATTGAAAATCAGTTATTTGTGAACTCCAGAAATTATCAACTATTCTTCGACCAAGAGCTAAGTTTTCCATTACTAATTATGATTTACTTTATGTATCTTTATTATGTTTCCTTTACTTATTGCAAGTTAAGTTACATAATAGTGAGTTGTCTTCCATTATGATTTATGTTTTGATGAATGTGATGCTTCTTGTTCGTATTCTTTTATCGACTTTTCACTCCATAAAGTTGAGGTCATGTTTATTAAGTTCGGTTTCGCTTGGGGACAAGCGAAGTCTAAGCCTGGGGGAGTTGATACGTCCATATGTCCATTTTGCATCACTATTCTATATCATAATTTGTTGTTATTCATTGATATGTTTCATATTAATTGATGATACTTATGTTATTTCATCTATTTTTGCATTGTTGATGACTTTTGGAGCATGGACCGCTACAGTCAGGATTCTGATGGAAAAGGTGTTGTTTGGAGGCGAAATTCGCGAAGATCATAAAATACGGGAAAATACATGGAAAATCCTACTTTCCAGAAGACGAAGAAAGCCAGAAGGGGAAGTGGAGATGGGCCACAGGGGGCCCACACCACCCCATGGCGCTGGCCACCCTAGGACGTGCCACCAGGTGGTATGGCCGCCCTGGTCCACCCCTGGCTCTCCTCTCTGGCATATATTATCTCCACAGAACCCTAATACCTAGGAGAGCGACCACAGAAAGATCCCACCGCCTCTGCGGGGCGGAAAACACCGAGAGAGAAAGATCTCTCCGGCAGACAGAATTCTGCCGGTGGAATTCCTTCCCAGAGAGGGAGATCGTCGCCATCAACGGCACCACCAAGCTAGACTTCATCGGGATCATCATCATCATCACCACCATCATCTCCACCAGCACCATCATCACCACCTCCATACCACTCTAACAATTGCGTTGAATCTTGCATAGTTCTTAGGGGAAACTTTCCCGGTGTTGATTACTCTTTGTAGTTGATCCTATTGAGTGGAACCATTGAATTATTGTTTATGTTCATATTGTTATACATCATTATTCCATCTCTGATCATGATCCATATGATGTCTTGTGAGTAGTTCGTTCTGTTCTTGAGGACATGGGAGAAGTCATGTTGTTAGTAGTGGAATTGTGTTGAGAAAGAGCTCCACAAGGTAAGAAGGTAAATTCTGTTGAGGAAACCTCTTCCTTGAGTGATAAAATTGATGTTATTATGTATATGCTTGTTAATGGGAAAGCCCATATTGATCCAAATCATGTTCCTTTAGCCTTTTTGGTTGCTCTAGAAGAGCAAGTTGATGTGAACTTTATAAGAAATAACAATTTTAGCAACAATGCCTACGGGAGTAATTTTGGTAACAACAATTATAGGCCGTATCCTCCCAACAATGGTAATGCTTATGGAAATTCCTACAACAATAATAAGAGTGCACCCTCTAAACTTGAAGTTATGCTTAAATATTTTATTAGTAAACAAACTGCTTTCAATAAAACTATTGAGGAAAAACTCTCTAATGCTGAAAGAAATATAGCATCATTGGCTGAAGCTCAATCTTCTTTGAATAAAATGGCGGCTAAACCTGAAACTAATGAGAATCCCTTTGCACCTACTAATGCCATACAAGTTAGAATTGATGCAAATGTTAGACTATTAGCTGAATTGCATGCTAAGTAGGAAAGAGAAGATGAAATTGCTAGAAACATTAGTGTTTCTACTATCACTACCACTAGTGTTGAGGCTAGTAATAGCTCTACTATTTTAGATGATAATTATGATTTTGATCTTGATGGTTGCAACATCTCTGAAGTTATTAAGTTCCTACAAAATCTTGCTAAAATTCCTAATGCTAGTGCTATGAATATGGCCTTTACAAAACACATTACTGATGCTCTCATAAAAATTAAAGAAGGAAAGATGAAACATAAAGCTTCTATTCCTATAAAACAAGAAGATGGTTGGGAACCCATCATTAATATGAAAGTGAATTATTTTGATTTCAAAGATTTATGTGATCTTGATAGTAGTGTTTTTATTATGCCTAGAAGGATTTATGTTATGCTTGATTTGCCACCTTTGAAAGATTGTTATTTGAATGTCCCACTTGATGATAATGCTAAAAAGAAACTCATAGGGAGTATTAATGATGTTCTTATTATGGTTAACAATGCTTATGTCCCTGTTGATTTCTATGTTTTGGATGTTGAACCATGCTTCTTGTCCTATTACTTTGGGAAGGCCTTTTCTTAGAACTGTTGGTGCCATTATTGATATGAAACAAGGCACCATTAAATATCAACTCCCACTCAAGAAAGGTATAGAACACTTCCCTAAGAAGAGAGAGAAGATTTCTTTTGCCTCTCCTATGAAAACAAAATTTGCTCTTAATGCTTGATGCTTTTCTTGCTTCTTATGCCTAACTTAAAGGCGTTAAAGAAAAGTACTTATTGGGACATAACCCAAAAGTTTTAGATGAGTCTTGGAAGTTATTACTTCTGTAATAACTGCTCCTTATCCTTTTTATTTGCTTTTTGTGCCAAGAGTAACCTCTAATGAGAGAGAAGTAATGCTTGGAAAAGTTGTTGTCCCGAAACAGATTTGTGTGCTTCACCGTAAATATTCGTGTAAAATCTCTGTACATCATTTTGAGGCGCGAATTTTTGAGCTTCTGACCCAGGTTGTTATCTAACTTTCGTTAGTTCAAAACTTTTTGATTCGAGCAACAGAAGGTCTTCGAAAAAATTCGTCTTTACCAGCTAGTCTGTTTTGTCTGTTTTGACAGGTTTCTGCCATTATTTGCATTTGCTTCTTGTTGATTCCTTTTTGAGTTCTTTTGGGGAATTAAGCTTTTTGAGGGAAGTGCTACAGTAGCTTGTGTTTTAATGGAAGTTTTATTGGTGTTGAAACTGAACCCAAAGACCTATTATCTTGAGTACACTAATGTTGCTAATAAAGATTGTGTGAAGTTTTGTATGAGAAAAAATTTCAGGTGTATGGAAGGAATGAGTAATGAGATGAAGGATGGACTAAAGCTCAAGCTTGGGGATGTCACGCATGTCACCCCAAGAAATATCCAATAAGTACAAGCGTCAAAGCTTGGGGATGCCCAAGGCATCCCCTTCTTCATCAATAAAAATCCTAGGTTTCTTCTAAACACTTCATTTTTATTGTTTCTTGCACAATTGTGTTGTTCTTGGAGCGTCTTCTTTTCATTTTTGTTTTGATTTTTAGTTTGCTTGGTTTGCTTAGTTTTCTGAATAAATTGGTTGGACCCCCTCTTTCATACATTGGTTTTCAAATAGTTTGGTTTGGATTGGAAAAGAGTAGGAAAGTTCATGCTTAAGTGGTAAAGAGAGCTTATTTTTGACTATGGCCTATGCTTTATCATGCAATGCTTGATATTGTTTTGGATTTATGCTTAGTATTCTTTGTTGTAGCATGACTTGTTATAAACAATTGAGATTGCTTAATGCGCCTTGGAAGAATCATGTGTTGTTTTAGCATATTAAAGCATAGTATTGTGGTATTCTCATTTGATGCTTTATTTGGGTTGACTTGGCACATGCTCACATCATGTTATGACTATCCCAAGTTACCATAGCCTTAATGATCTTCTAGTTTTCAAATTGTAGTATAACTTTATGCTTTAATCAATGATGTTTTCTCGCTCTGCATGATTATGGCCATTATTTCTCTCTTAGTTGGTCGCTCCCAGTCTTTTGCTAGCCTCCGTAATCAAGTATGAGTTCCACTCATGCATCCAACTCCTAAAACCAAGTTATTCCAAAGAGTCCACCATACCTACCTATTAGCTATCATGTAGGATGGTTTGCATTATTTGTCTGTTTTGTCTGTTTTGTCTGTTTTGACAGGTTTCTGCCATTATTTGCATTTGCTTCTTGTTGATTCCTTTTTGAGTTCTTTTGGGGAATTAAGCTTTTTGAGGGAAGTGCTACAGTAGCTTGTGTTTTAATGGAAGTTTTATTGGTGTTGAAACTGAACCCAAAGACCTATTATCTTGAGTACACTAATGTTGCTAATAAAGATTGTGTGAAGTTTTGTATGAGGAAAAATAAATTGGTTGGACCCCCTCTTTCATACATTGGTTTTCAAATAGTTTGGTTTGGATTGGAAAAGAGTAGGAAAGTTCATGCTTAAGTGGTAAAGAGAGCTTATTTTTGACTATGGCCTATGCTTTATCATGCAATGCTTGATATTGTTTTGGATTTATGCTTAGTATTCTTTGTTGTAGCATGACTTGTTATAAACAATTGAGATTGCTTAATGCGCCTTGGAAGAATCATGTGTTGTTTTAGCATATTAAAGCATAGTATTGTGGTATTCTCATTTGATGCTTTATTTGGGTTGACTTGGCACATGCTCACATCATGTTATGACTATCCCAAGTTACCATAGCCTTAATGATCTTCTAGTTTTCAAATTGTAGTATAACTTTATGCTTTAATCAATGATGTTTTCTCGCTCTGCATGATTATGGCCATTATTTCTCTCTTAGTTGGTCGCTCCCAGTCTTTTGCTAGCCTCCGTAATCAAGTATGAGTTCCACTCATGCATCCAACTCCTAAAACCAAGTTATTCCAAAGAGTCCACCATACCTACCTATTAGCTATCATGTAGGATGGTTTGCATTATTTGTCTGTTTTGTCTGTTTTGTCTGTTTTGACAGGTTTCTGCCATTATTTGCATTTGCTTCTTGTTGATTCCTTTTTGAGTTCTTTTGGGGAATTAAGCTTTTTGAGGGAAGTGCTACAGTAGCTTGTGTTTTAATGGAAGTTTTATTGGTGTTGAAACTGAACCCAAAGACCTATTATCTTGAGTACACTAATGTTGCTAATAAAGATTGTGTGAAGTTTTGTATGAGGAAAAATAAATTGGTTGGACCCCCTCTTTCATACATTGGTTTTCAAATAGTTTGGTTTGGATTGGAAAAGAGTAGGAAAGTTCATGCTTAAGTGGTAAAGAGAGCTTATTTTTGACTATGGCCTATGCTTTATCATGCAATGCTTGATATTGTTTTGGATTTATGCTTAGTATTCTTTGTTGTAGCATGACTTGTTATAAACAATTGAGATTGCTTAATGCGCCTTGGAAGAATCATGTGTTGTTTTAGCATATTAAAGCATAGTATTGTGGTATTCTCATTTGATGCTTTATTTGGGTTGACTTGGCACATGCTCACATCATGTTATGACTATCCCAAGTTACCATAGCCTTAATGATCTTCTAGTTTTCAAATTGTAGTATAACTTTATGCTTTAATCAATGATGTTTTCTCGCTCTGCATGATTATGGCCATTATTTCTCTCTTAGTTGGTCGCTCCCAGTCTTTTGCTAGCCTCCGTAATCAAGTATGAGTTCCACTCATGCATCCAACTCCTAAAACCAAGTTATTCCAAAGAGTCCACCATACCTACCTATTAGCATATGCTATTCCAAGTATATTCATGTTTTTACCTACCTTCCGAATTAAACTTCTTATGAGAAAACTAGTGATTAATAAACTTGACCCATTGTGTCCATATTTGTTGCGTATATTCTTGCGCTTTATAAGTTGAAATTAGCAGAACCATGTCTCATGGGCAACGCTTTCAACATTGCACTTGTAATTTGTACCCCGTTGATATCATGTTCTTTTGCTTATGGATCCTGGCGGTGTGAAATAAAAGTGGAACTTGTAAGATCATGGAGTTTGTATGTGTGTTAGAAAAACGCCTGGGCTGCTAGCCTAAGCCATGCCTAATCATGGTGGAAACTTGTAGCATAACCATAATGATCACTCTGTGAAGCATCCTCAATAAAAACTATGCAAATAGCAAATAAAAAGATCGCTGAGATGCTCATTGTCTGCTTGCCTTGTCATTTGGATTATGGGATAGGTCATGTATCATGTGCAAGGGGTACCCCGTTGGCGGTTCTTTATGATACATATGTACTTACAATGACAAGAGCTTACTTGTGACTAAAGTTGAGTAGCATGAGGTTTGGTCTTCGTAAGTAAGGGGCATGAGATTTTGGCTTATAACTTGTCAAGCATATCCTCTTAGTTGTGTCACTTTAACCTTAATCACTTCGAGATGCTTATGATAGGGGCAATGAGAGCTGAAAGCTAACAAGTACCATAACTTTTGGAAGCTCTTTATGAAACTTGAATCCCTACTTCCTTCTATGAAGGCCCTTCTTTTACTTTTATGTTGAGTCTCCACCTTTGTAACTACCTCGGTGAATTACGCTCTTAATTGCATGCCTGGATGAGCGAAAGTGGTTAAAATAGTACGGTGGGGCCCGGGGCCACTCACGGTAGACCTTTCGGCCGTCCTAACCACTTTCAGAACATCGGAACAAGAACGAGGGGCGTAATCGGCAGGCGAAGGGATCAACTACATACACAAGTGAGTATGTATGCAAGCCACATACAACAGTCCTCAGAGCCATTCCATCTAAAAGAAATAGAAATATTGCAACGCCATACGGCAAGATTCAAATGTCCTAGATAGAGATAATATTTTAGGATAGCTCCTCATACGACAAACATCAGAGTATCAGGCGGAAGCGGAAAACAAGATCCGAGTACGGATAAGAAGCAAATCGGCATAAGATGCCACATAAATAAACACATCCCGCCCACAGATCTCACGGATCCCCATTCCCGGAATCTCTACACCGAGTGATCGTTGCCAACATCATCTGTCTCCTCCACCCAGTATCCATCTTGCGGGTACACCTGTTCATCTGAATCAAACAATTTATCGTGTGAGACCCTAGGGGTACTCAGCAAGTCTTTATGCCACTAAAGGGGACACAACCTAGGGTGACACAATTGCAGCAAAATATAATAACTAACAAGTCTATAGATACTCGCTAACCATCCGCCTAACCAATGATAGACGGATGTCCGTTAATTAGGAATAACAGTTATAACAGTATAATTAACAGATCCATCCTCCTCCTCGCTTACCAACGAGGAAGCGGACGAACAACCCCCATCATCCGTTGGCAGTTTTATTAACCATTCCATGAGTATTGCACTATTTACTAGTCAAGTACTTAGTCAAATTAAAAGAGGTACTTTAGTTATTCTTGTCTATGATCGAGAAACTGTGCTCCAAGTCGTCCATAACCGTGGACACGGCTTTCAGAAAGGTTTACCCTACAGGGGTGCACGAATAGCAACACACACTCGAACAACCTCGGAAAAACCAAATCAAAACCCAACGAGGCATTCACGACAAAGCAATCACAGGATTCAGAAATATTTTAGGGGGCCACCCCATTAAGCTACCCGCAACAAAGTTGGCCGGCTCCGAGACGGACCCAAGGTTTGTGTGGACGGCGGTAAATGACGGGGAACCCGAAAATGTGACTGGGCTTGTCGATACAGCGAAAACGTGTCACGGTCCAAAACAGTACAGGTGCTCCTCGCATAATCTTAAATAAAGCAGTAACATGGCATAAGTACAGGATAGTAATAAAGCCCAAAACTAATTGTGGCCCCAAGAAATAAGAATGAATCAAGCTCTGGCTCAGGGGGGGTCCATAAGGCCTCCCGGATGTGGATAGTGCGAATACTCAAGGAACAGGAATCAAGTACTCGGGGTCCTACGGGACAAAAGTGAGCATGAAAAACCAAATAGCAGATATTGCTCACTGGTGCCTCTTTCATTAGTTATCCCATTACTACTCAGGTTATGTTGTTTAGGTACCTCGTTATTCATCAGACGCTCACATACCCTACACATGCTTTTCTACGACTCGCATGGCTCAAGCAACTCCTGTAGTAATGGCTCATGAGATGGAGGAACAAGCTTCGGTGGGGTTTAAAATAAAAGGCTATGCAGTACTTGGGATTCCATTTAATGCAATCGCGACTCGATGATGCAAGAATAAGATAGAGGCAATAGGTACTATATGTATGCAAGCATGTGGTAGTGCTTGCCTGGCAGCTCAGTTGAAGCGAGAGATGGATCTGGGTAGTACTCTTGTGACTCCTGGTAATTCTCCTGCTGGGCGTCTATTCGAAGAAGAACCAAACAAACAAGGGCCAACATAAATAAAGTGCACTAGCATATGAATTAAAATGTGACAAGCAACCAAGCATGCCATGATTAATGATGCACCAATTACATGGTTTTAAAGTAGCATGGCATGGTGAGGTGTGAGGTACAAGAATAAAGCATTTTATTATTTATTTAGTCAAATTTTATTGCCATAAACAGTTCAGATTTTTACTAATGACATGATGCATGCTTTCATTCAGAACAAGTACTGCATAGATAGAACGGACTCGTCGCGCTGATCAATTTAGACATATTATTTGTCAAATTTGGAGTTATAGATTTAAAGTTATTAATTTATTAAGAAAAGGCATTTTTATTACAATTTTAATCCTCTCGAAAATTTAAAGTGCTCAAACATTATTTTGAATGGCATATTTGAATTCCTCACATTTTTCTGATTCAAAAACATATATCATTTGTATTAATTGAATTTATAATTTAAAAGTTATTTAAAAAACAGATCTGAATTTAAATTTAAACAATTTTGAATTTGTTTTGTTTAAACAGCTAAACAGGAAAACTTTTATTACTCAGACCGACCCAGCCACAGTCGCTGACGGGTGGGCTAGCTGCTGGCGGGGACACACGCGCGCGAAAAAGCTTTTCTCACCGCGGCCTGACCTAGCTACTGCGATTGACAGGCGGGACCAGCGGCTACGGGCCCACGTGACAGCGGCTCAGCACGCAGCGGCTGACCGGTGGGGACGTACTAGACCGCAGGTTAAGTTTGCGGAAAGACGGGTGCCTTTTTGTAAAATTTAAACTGGCACAGACAGGTGGGGTCTCGAGGGAGCGCGGGTTGAGCAGGAGATAAAAAGAGGGGGCTATTCGTAAATCTACCACGGGCCCGTACTATGGATCTTCTCCACGGTCTGGCGTGCGCGGCGCAGCGAGGCGGGGACTCGATCCCGCGACCTGGGGCTCGCGCGCAGAGACGGAAACCAGTGCGGCTGGGCGGGGTTGTTGTCAGGGAGTAGCTGGGCGGCTAGGTGAGGTGTGGCGCGGTGCAGAGGCGGTAGACGCCAGCGGCCGACGGCGCACCGAGGGCGTTCGGTGAAACGCCTGGCGCGGCTAGGGCTTCCCGGTGAGGCGGAGTATGTCTGGGCGGGAGAGGGACTCACCGCGGGGTGGTTGGTGGCGGCGGATCGGCTTGGGGAGCGAGAGTTCGACGACGAGGCTAGCGGCCGGCGGAAGTAGGGTTTCGGCGACGTCGTCGTGCTGCGGCTGTTGGGGACCTTCTCCTCCTCGCTGGCGCGTACGAGGCGAAGTAGGAGACCCTTCTCGATCTCCTCGACCACGTCCACGTCGCGCTCGCCGGCAGGAATGACGAGTAGGCGGTGGTGCTGGCGGTGACCGGCGAGAGGAGAAGGCGTCGTGGAAGAAGAAGAAGGAGGGAAGAGGGCAGGGCCCTGGGGATCTGGGAGAGGCAGAGGAGGCGTGGGGAAGGAGGAAAGAAGAAGGGGAAAGTGTCGTGGGAAAACAGTAGAGCGGAGAAGGAAAAGGTGGCTCGGGTGCCACCTTTCCTCCTTGTCCTTTCGAGCAGGGGCTCGGCGTGAGGCCAGGGCAGGGGTAGGTAGAGCCTGGCCAGTGGGGCAGCAGAGAGTAGCTCAGGGTGGAGCTAGCTCGGCAGAGAGAGAGAAAGAGAGAGGAGAGGGGAGGCTCGGGTGAGCTAGGGTGGTTAGAGAGAGTGGCTCGGGTTAGGGTTTTTAGTTGGGGTTGGGTTAGATGGGGTGGTAGCTGAGGTGGGGCCAGCATGGTAGGGAGAGGGAGAGGTCCAGCCTCGGCATGGTGAGAGGAGAGAGGTGAGATGAGGTTAAGGTTAGGGTTTAGGTTAGAACTAGGGTTAGGGTTTAGATTAGAGTGTGTAGGTTTTAAAACATGTTTATAAGATCAAATCTAGATGAAAGGAGGGCTTTGGTTTAGCATAAGGTGAGGTGAAGGTGAACCTAAGAAAAGAGAGAGGAATGGGGTTTAGGGGAAGGCCTCATTTGATCATGCATGAAGGGAAAAAAAGGATGTTGATGAGAACATAGGAATGGTGGAGAGATGATGTAGATGATCCCACAAAGAAAGAACCACTAAAACAAAGGAAAAACAAATGGGCTAAAGGTGGTGATGGTGGTTGCATGGCCCATGCAAAATATTTAATGCCATGTTTAAATTCTTGTGAAAACAAAATAATAACATGGCATTATTCTTATGCATTCCCAAAATGTGGAATAGAGGCCAAGCAAAATAAATTATAGTTGAATCCATCCCAACCCACATGAGCTCGAGTAAAAGCCAAAACAAAATAAAAGCCCATGGTAATTAGAGTGGTGGAATTATAAGGTGGTGAAAAGGAAGGTGGTGGATTTGAATAAAAGATATGCCCCCAACTCAACTTGGGCATTAAACAATATATCAATAACCAAATACAATATCAAGAGGCAAATACAATTACTAATGCATATGAGAGAAGAACCAAATAAAAAGGGTTTTATATGATGCTCAAATGCAAGGTGGCATGATGACATGAGCATGATATAATTATGATGCAACAAATATATATAGGAAGTAGCCATTATATTACTAGCCCAAGTAGCATTACAATTGTTAGACAATTGGGATGCTACAACTCTCCCTCACTAAACAGGAATCTCGCCCCGAGATTCTAGGAAGAAGAAGAAGACTCAAAGAGGGTAGGATACTTGGCACGGAGCTCATCTTCACGTTCCCAAGTGGCTTTATCAACGGAATGGTGCGACCACTGCACCTTGCAGAACTTAATGGACTTGTTGCGAGTCCTTCTTTCTGCGACTTCTAGAATTTTTATGGGGTTTTCTTGATAAGAAAGATCTTCTTGGAGATTGATGAGTTCATGGTCCACGGTCCTGCCAGGATCCTTGAAGCACTTCTTGAGTTGAGAGATGTGGAAAACATCGTGGACTTTGAGTTGTTCAGGGAGCTCAAGAGCATAAGCAACTTCTCCTCTTCTTCCACGAATTATGAAAGGACCTATGTATCTAGGAGCCAGCTTTCCTTTGATACCAAAGTGGTGCGTGCCTCTCATGGGAGTGACACGAAGGTAAACGAGATCACCAGGGACATACTCCATGTCCGTGTGCTTTCTGACATAATTGCTCTTCTGGCGACTTTGTACAATCTTCAGGTTTTCAAGAATGATGTGAACTTTCTCCTCCGCTTGAGTTACAATGTCGGGGCCAAACAATATTCTTTCACCTGCGCCCGACCAACCAATATGAGTTCTGCATTTGCGACCATAGAGAGCCTCAAATGGTGCCATCTTTAGACTTTTCTGGAAGTTGTTGTTGTAAGAGAATTCAGCATAAGGAAGACATTCTTCCCACTTCATGCCGAAAGAGATAATGCAAGCACGGAGCATATCTTCCAGAATCTGATTAATCCTTTCAACTTGTCCTTGCGACTGAGGGTGGTAGGTTGTGCTGAAGTTTAATTTTGTTCCCAAAGCATTTTGGAAACTTCCCCAGAACTTGGAAGTGAAGATGCTTCCACGGTCTGAGCTGATCTCAAGAGGAACTCCATACAGAGAGATAATTATGTTGATATAGAGCTCAGCCAACTGAATTGCAGAAATTGTTTCTTTGACTAGAAAGAAGTGAGCTACTTTGGAAAGCCTGTCAATGACAACAAAGATAGCATTGTTGCCCTTCTGCGACCTTGGAAAACCAGTGATGAAGTCCATCTCTACTTTCTCCCATTTCCATTCCGGAGGCTTCAATGGTTGTAGAAGACCGGAAGGTTTCTGATGGACAGCTTTAACTCTACGACATACATCACACTTCGAGACATACTTGGCACAATATCGTTTCAATCCAGGCCACCAATATTGTGTTTTCAAGTCCATGTACATCTTAGTGCTGCCAGGGTGGATAGAAACAACAGAATCATGCGCATCCTTGAGAACTTTCTCTCTTAAACCCGGGTAGTTTGGAACAAACATCCGGTGTTCAAAGAAAAGAGTGCCTTGATCGTCGACGTGGAAAGACTCATACTTCGGAAGATGAATGTTGGAGATGATCTTTTTAGTGTAAGGATCACCAAGTTGAATGGAACGGACCTTTTCTTCCAAGAGTGGGGTTGCTAGAAGGTTCAAAAGATACCCTTGATCCACAATTTCAAGGTTGAGCTTGCGGAATTCCTCGCACAAGAGAGGCTGTTGTTCTTCCACCATGAGGTTGTTGACATAAGCTTTTCGGCTGAGAACATCGACCATGACATTAGCTTTGCCCGGAGTGTAGTTGATGGTCAAATCGAAATCATTAATTGTTTCAATCCACCTCCTCTGACGAAGGTTGAGATCAGGCTATGTGAATATATACTTCAGACTCTTGTGATCAGAAAAGATCTCACAACGGTTGCCAAGCAAGTAATGCCTCCATACTTTCAAAGCAAAGACAACTGCTACGAGTTCGAGGTCATGTGTAGGATAGTTGATCTCATGCGTCTTAAACTGTCAAGAGGCATAAGCAACAACTTGTTATTCTTGCATAAGGACCGCACCCAATCCTTGCAATGAAGCATCACAGAATATCTAGAAAGGCTTTGATGTATCTGGAGGAACTAAGACTGGTGTGGAAGTGAGATTTTCTTTGAGTGCTTCAAAGCTTGCTTGACATGCAGGAGTCCAAAGGTATTTCTTGCCTTTCTTGAGGAGAACGGTAAGAGGCTTCGCAATCTTCGAGAAATTTTGAACGAAGTGACGGCAGTAACTGGCCAAACCAAGGAAACTCCGGACTTCTTTGACATTTATGGGTGGAAGCCAGTCCATAATTGTCTTAATAGTTTCTGGGTTGACGGCAATGCCCTTGGCAGAGATGACGTGACCAAGGTAGGTGACTTGAGGCAGCCAAAACTCACACTTGGAGAACTTTGCATACAAGCGGTTCTCACGAAGCTTGTTTAGGACACACCGAAGGTGTTCTTCATGTTCTTCCTTCGACTTAGAATATACTAGAATGTCATCCGGATAGACCACAACAAACTTATCAAGATACTCCATGAAAACCGAGTTCATAAGCCTCGAGAAGGTGGCAGGTGCATTGGTGAGGCCGAAAGACATGACCGTGTACTCATACAAGCCATAACGGGTGGTGAAAGCTGTTTTAGGAACATCTTCCTTGCGGATTTTGATTTGATGATAACCACTTCTCAAATCAAGTTTAGAGAATACCACAGCTCCAGCTAGCTGATCGAAGAGATCATTAATCCGCAGAAGGGGATATTTATTCTTGATGGTTTTAGCATTGAGAGCCCGATAGTCAACACAAAGTCTATCAGTCTTGTCTCGTTTCTTCACAAAGATGGTTGGACTACCCCAAGAAGAAGTACTGTGCTGAATGAAACCCAACTTCTCTTGTTTATCCAGCTGGCGTTTTAGCTCAGCCAACTCAGCAGGACCCATTTTATAAGGCCGCTTGGAGATAGGAGCGGTACCAGGTTCAAGTTCAATGACAAACTCAACCTCACGATCCGGAGGCATACCTGGCAACTCTTCAGGAAAGACATCTGGGAACTCACAGACTACAGGAACACTCTGAATACCTTCCATAGCATCATCATTCAGAGCCGCCAAAGAGTAAAGCTGAATTGCATGAGTCAGACTTGGAGAATGGACTATATGGCCTTCAAGAATTTTCAGAGAAACCGAACGTTCAGCACAATCAATCACATCTGCATTTGCTATTAACCAATCCATGCCCAAGATAACATCAATGTTAGAATTGCCCAGAATAATTAAGGAAGCCGGAAATGAAGAGCCACCAACCTCAATTTGATTGCCATGGCTGATATGAGCAGCCCTCATGTTTGACCCAGGAGATTGTACCACAAGACGATGTAATAAAGGAACCATAGCCAGATCTTGCTCATGCGTAAACTTGTGAGAAACAAAAGAATGCGAAGCACCAGAATCAAACAAAACTCGTGCAGGGACTGAGTTAACAGGAAGCATACCCATCACAACTCCAGGAGCATGCTCAGCTTGAGCGGCGTTGACACAGTTGGCACGAGCAACCGTAGACCCAGGCTGGGTGTTGATGTGGAGAGCCCGAGGTGGAGGTGCACGAATCATAGGAGAACTTGTCACAGGTCTTGGAGGTGGTGGTGGAAGAGCTTTGTAGTTCATAGGACAATTCTAGTGCTAATGCCCAGTGTTTCCACAAGTATAGCAAGCACCAGGTGGACGTGGAGCAACGTAGCCAGGGACTCCGCCAGGCGCTCCAGGGTAGTTGTGGTTGTAGCCCCTGGGAGCCGCAGTGAAGGAGTTTGGTGGCCTTGCTGGGTAGCTTGACGGTCTTGGTGGAGCAGGGAGCGACGTTGGGGTGTTAGGAACCCAGACACGACGCTTAGAAGGAGTTGTCATAGCAGAAGAGCTTGCTGCATCACGGCTGTGTTTCTTTGACTCCTCAAACACTTGCGTACTTGCTTCTTCCTGCAGAGCTGTGTGTTGGAGTTCCAAAAAAGACGCCGGCCTTGCATGAGTGATTGCATATTTGATTGAAGCGTTGAGGCCTTGCCTAAACCTCTTTTGCTTTTTCTTGTCATCAGAGATCTCATCGCCACCATACCGAGAAAGGTTCATGAAGTTTCTGATGTAGGTGTTGACATTATCAGTGCCCTGCTTGAGGTTAAGAAACACTTCCTTCATCCTTTCCATGACAATTTCTGACATATATTGCTCTTTGAAAGCCCTAGTGAATTGCTCCCAAGTAGGATGAAAACCAGAGAGATCTGCCTTGAGGTAATTTTCCCACCACAGAGCTGCATCTCCCTTCAGAAGGTGAGTGGCACATTTAACCCATTCTTGCTCTGGAACATCCGCAGTCATCGGCAAACTTGACACTTCACGCAGCCAATCATCCGCATCAAGTGGCTGATCAGACACCTCAAATTGACGTGGGTTGAACTTGAGAAAACTCTTGATGTCTCCTCGCTTGGGAGGTGGAGGTAGCGGAATAAACTCATTCCTCCTCACGCTTTCCTCGAAGCGCTGCTGGTTCTGCTGCATAGTGCCCAAAGCATTTGCAATACTTGCCAAAGCAGCCCCAAGTTCAGGTGGTATGTCCTCCTCAGAACGGCGTGGTGGTGCCATCCTATGATTGATATAAAACACAAGTCAGTACTATAATGGAGAATGATAATAATCCAAAATAGTACCAAAATGGAATTAACCAAGATTAAAGGATGCAATTCACTGAGATGATATTAAAATATCAACAAAGTTCAAGGCAACTTTAAGATATTAAGCATAACGCACACGACTGAACAAGGAGTGTGGTACACAACTAATAAAGAAAAAATTTCCGCAAATTTCGGAATTACAATACCACTATATGCACAAAACCACTTAACGAATCAAGATTAGTAACTCTACTAGTTCAATATACAAAAGCAATGATAAAGTAGTGGTATGGTCGCGACTCCATCCCGCACTCAAATCATTACTCCGCACATGAATCAGTAAAACACATATCCCAACACCTTCTTCTTAAGAGCAACCTAAAGATTGGTAACTACGAAAAAGAACACCCCAACAAGATAACGTCGGATAACAAAGAGTAAGATAGATCGCATCGGTATACAATGAATCAGAATAGATCGCGTCGGTTTACAAAGGCATGTTGGTATGGAATGTACTAACAGTTGATAACCAAAAGGCAGATAGTGATAACATTTGGATGCAACAGATAGACAAAGAATTCACACACACACACACAACCTATGGTACTACGGAACCCAGAACACGTGAATCCTAGTTTGAATTTTTAAAAGAGGATTGAAAATGTTACACTTCCATACCAGAAAAGGGTGGGTGGGTGGGTAAGAAGAAAAATGGAAGCAGTCCTACTCTCATGTTTGTTTTTCCCTAGTATACATAACTACCAAAAATATTTACTAGACTGACAACGACCATTTTGGCTGAGACCCTGAAGGGTGGGATGGCTCTGATACCAATTGTAACTACCTTGGTGAATTATGCTCTTAATTGCATGCCTGGATGAGCGAAAGTGGTTAAAATAGTACGGTGGGGCCCGGGGCCACTCATGGTAGACCTTTCGGCCGTCCTAACCACTTTTAGAACATCGGGACAAGAACGAGCGGCGTAATCGGCAGGCGAAGGGATCAACTACATACACAAGTGAGTATGTATGCAAGCCACATACAACAGTCCTCAGAGCCATTCCATCTAAAAGAAATAGAAATATTGCAACGCCATACGGCAAGATTCAAATGTCCTAGATAGAGATAATATTTTAGGATAGCTCCTCATACGACAAACATCAGAGTATCAGGCGGAAGCGGAAAACAAGATCCGAGTACGGATAAGAAGCAAATCGGCATAAGATGCCACATAAATAAACACATCCCGCCCACAGATCTCACGGATCCCCATTCCCGGAATCTCTACACCGAGTGATCGTTGCCAACATCATCTGTCTCCTCCACCCAGTATCCATCTTGCGGCTACACCTGTTCATCTGAATCAAACAATTTATCGTGTGAGACCCTAGGGGTACTCAGCAAGTCTTTATGCCACTAAAGGGGACACAACCTAGGGTGACGCAATTGCAGCAAAAGATAATAACTAACAAGTCTATAGATACTCGCTAACCATCCGCCTAACCAATGATAGACGGATGTCCGTTAATTAGGAACAACAGTTATAACAGTATAATTAACAAATCCATCCTCCTCCTCGCTTACCAATGAGGAAGCGGACGAACAACCCCCATCATCCGTTGGCAGTTTTATTAACCATTCCATGAGTATTGCACTATTTACTAGTCAAGTACTTAGTCAAATTAAAAGCGGTACTTTAGTTATTCTTGTCTATGATCGAGAAACTGTGCTCCAAGTCGTCCATAACCGCGGACACGGCTTTCAGAAAGGTTTACCCTACAGGGGTGCACGAATAGCAACACACACTCGATCAACCTCGGAAAAACCAAATCAAAACCCAACGAGGCATTCACGACAAAGCAATCACAGGATTCAGAAATATTTCAGGGGGCCACCCCATTAAGCTACCCGCAACAAAGTTGGCCGGCTCCGAGACGGACCCAAGGTTTGTGTGGACAGCGGTAAATGACGGGGAACCCGAAAATGTGACTGGGCTTGTCGATACAGCGAAAACGTGTCACGATCCAAAACAGTACAGGTGCTCCTCGCACAATCTTAAATAAAGCAGTAACATGGCATAAGTACAGGATAGTAATAAAGCCCCAAACTAATTGTGGCCCCAAGAAATAAGAATGAATCAAGCTCTGGCTCAGGGGGGTCCATAAGGCCTCCCGGATGTGGATAGTGCGAATAGTCAAGGAACAGGAATCAAGTACTCGGGGTCCTACGGGACACAAGTGAGCATGAAAAACCAAATAGCAGATATTGCTCACCGGTGCCTCTTTCATTAGTTATCCCATTACTACTCAGGTTATGTTTTTTAGGTACCTCGTTATTCATCAGACACTCACATACCCTACACATGCTTTTCTATGACTCGCATGGCTCAAACAACTCCTATAGTAATGGCTCATGGGATGGAGGAACAAGCTTCGGTGGGGTTTAAAATAAAAGGCTATGCAGTACTTGGGATTCAATTTAATGCAATCGCGACTCGATGATGCAAGAATAAGATAGAGGCAATAGGTACTATATGTATGCAAGCATGTGGTAGTGCTTGCCTGGCAGCTCAGTTGAAGCGAGAGATGGATCTGGGTAGTACTCCTGTGACTCCTGGTAATTCTCCAGCTGGGCGTCTATTCGAAGAAGAACCAAACAAACAAGGGCCAACATAAATAAAGTGCACAAGCATATGAATTAAAATGCGACAAGCAACCAAGCATGCCGTGAAGAATGATGCACCAATTACATGGCATTAAAGTAGCATGGCATGGTGAGGTGTAAGGTACAAGAATAAAGCATTTTATTATTTATTTAGTCAAATTTTATTGCCATAAACAGTTCAGATTTTTACTAATGACATGATGCATGCTTCAATTCAGAACAAGGACTGCATAGATAGAACGGGCTCGTCGCGCTGATCAATTTAGACATATTATTTGTCAAATTTGGAGTTATAGATTTAAAGTTATTAATTTATTAAGAAAAGGCATTTTTATTACAATTTTAATCCTCTCGAAAATTTAAAGTGCTCAAACATTATTTTGAATGGCATATTTGAATTCCTCACATTTTTATTATTCAAAAACATATGTCATTTGTATTAATTGGATTTATAATTTCAAAGTTATTTAAAAAACAGATTTGAATTTAAATTTAAACAATTTTGAATTTGTTTTGTTTAAACAGCTAAACAGGAAAACTTTTATTACTCAGACCGACCCAGCCACAGTCGCTAACGGGTGGGCTAGCTGCTGGCGGGGACACACGCGCGCGGAAAAGCTTTTCTCTCCGCGGCCTGACCTAGCTACTGCGATTGACAGGCGGGACCAGCGGCTACGGGCCCACGTGACAGCGGCTCAGCGCGCAGCGGCTGACCGGTGGGGACGTACTGGACCGCAGGTTAAGTTTGCGGAAAGACGGGTGCCTTTTTGTAAAATTTAAACTAACACAGACAGGTGGGGTCTCGAGGGAGCGCGGGTTGAGCGGGAGATAAAAAGAGGGGGCTATTCGTAAATCTACCACGGGCCCGTACTATGGATCTTCTCCACGTTCTAGCGCGCGCGATGCGCGGCGCAGCGAGGCGGGGACTCGATCCCGCGACCTGGGACTCGCGCGCGGAGACGGAAACCAGTGCGGCTAGGCGGGGTTGTTGTCAGGGAGTAGCTGGGCGGCTAGGTGAGGTGTGGCGAGGTGCAGAGGCGGCAGACGCCAGCGGCCGACGGCGCACCGAGGGCGTTCGGTGAAACGCCTGGCGCGGCTAGGGCTTCCCGGTGAGGCGGAGTATGTCTGGGTGGGAGAGGGACTCACCGCGGGGTGGTTGGTGGTGGCGGATCGGCTTGGGGAGCGGCAGTTCGACGACGAGGCTGGCAGCCGGCGGAATTAGGGTTTTGGCGACGTCGTCGTGCTGCGGCTGCTGGGGACCTTCTCCTCCTCGCTGGCGCGTACGAGGCGAAGTAGGAGACCCTTCTCGATCTCCTCGACCACGTCCACGTCGCGCTCCCCGGCAGGAACGACGAGTAGGCGGTGGTGCTGGCGGTGACCGGCGAGAGGAGAAGGCGTCGTGGAAGAAGAAGAAGGAGGGAAGAGGGCAGGGCCCTGGGGATCTGGGAGAGGCAGAGGAGGCGTGGGGAAGGAGGAAAGAAGAAGGGGAAAGTGTCGGGGGAAAACAGTAGAGGGGAGAAGGAAAAGGTGGCTCGGGTGCCACCTTTCCTCCTTGTCCTTTCGAGCAGGGGATCGGCGTGAGGCCAGGGCAGGGGTAGGTAGAGCCTGGCCGGTGGGGCAGCAGAGAGGAGCTCGGGGTGGGGCTAGCTCGGCAGAGAGAGAAAGAGAGAGGAGAGGGGAGGCTCGGGTGAGCTAGGGTGGTTAGAGAGAGTGGCTCGGGTTAGGGTTTTTAGTTGGGGATGGGTTAAATGGGGTGGTAGCTGAGGTGGGGCCAGCATGGTAGGGAGAGGTCCAGCCTCGGCATGGTGAGAGGAGAGAGGTGAGATGAGGTTAAGGTTAGGGTTTAGGTTAGAACTAGGGTTAGGGTTTAGATTAGAGTGTGTAGGTTTTAAAACATGTTTATAAGATCAAATCTAGATGAAAGGAGGGCTTTGGTTTAGCATAAGGTGAGGTGAAGGTGAACCTAAGAAAAGAGAGAGGAATGGGGTTTAGGGGGGCCTCATTTGATCATGCATGAAGGGAAAAAAAGGATGTTGATGAGAACATGGGAATGGTGGAGAGATGATGTAGATGATCCCACAAAGAAAGAACCACTAAAACAAAGGAAAAACAAATGGGCTAAAGGTGGTGATGGTGGTTGCATGGCCCATGCAAAATATTTAATGCCATGTTTAAATTCTTGTGAAAACAAAATAATAACATGGCATTATTCTTATGCATTCCCAAAATGTGGAATAGAGGCCAAGCAAAAGAAATTATAGTTGAATCCATCCCAACCCACATGAGCTAGAGTAAAAGCCAAAATAAAATAAAAGCCCATGGTAATTAGAGTGGTGGAATTATAAGGTGGTGAAAAGAAAGGTTATGGATTTGAATAAAAGATATGCCCCCAACTCAACTCGGGCATTAAACAATATATCAATAACCAAATACAATATCAAGAGGCAAATACAATTACTAATGCATATGAGAGAAGAACCAAAGAAAAAGGGTTTTATATGATGCTCAAATGCAAGGTGGCATGATGACATGAGCATGATATAATTATGATGCAACAAATATATATAGGAAGTAGCCATTATATTACTAGACCAAGTAGCATTACAATTGTTAGACAATTGGGATGCTACAACCTTCTATCTTTATGAACCTACTTTGAGAGCATAGTGACCATTGTTAGTTCTATGTGCATTGTCCCAAGACTTGTTGATTAATACATAACTTTGATATTGCTTGTTTTAAAATACTTGTATCTGGTCACTCTTAAAAACTTTGAGGGTGTCCTATGCATTTATGTTTGCTACTCTATGAGGGACAAGCTGAATGCCACTATGCTATGTTTTCTTTATGTGAAACAAACAAACGTCTTGCAAAGCATTGTTATTCATGAATCTTTTGTTTGTGCCTTTTCATGTTGCAACATAGTTGCTTTTTCTTATTGCTAGAACTTTATCTTTCATGTTATGATTGAAGTACTATGATCCCAGCTATCATTGTTTTACAAATACTTTGATCAAGTTTACGATGGTGCATGTCACCTCAAAAATTATTCTTTCTTTTTATCACTTACCTACTGGAGGACGAGTAGGAGTTAAGCTTGGGGATGTTGATACGTTGCTAACGTATCCATAATTTTTGATGTTCCATGCTTGGTTTTATCTACTTTCTTATGTTTTGTTCCAACTTTGGAGTACTTTCTATACACTTTCTTGGACTAACCTATTAACAAGAGCCACAGTGCATGTCGTGGAAATGGCCACGGCAGTCGCTGCTACTAGCAGCGATTGACTGTAACGTGAGGAAGAGCTGGCGGCCATCTGCGGTGCGAGATGGGGGCGGATGTGCTTGGTTTACTAGGTTTGGCCCCCCGGAGGGTAAAGACCTACTCCTGCTAGATTGGATTACTGGAGAGCGAGTTACAAGGGTGGCGAGCTCGGCGTCTAAGCAGCGAGTCGCTTGAGGGGGTGTATGATGGAACATAAGTCCTTAGGATACCCTAGGGAGGTTTATATAGGAGTCACCTTGCTAGGGTTTACAAGGTACAACCGAGCCAGATATGGACTCGGAGGCCTTTTGACCTAATCCGACTGGGCTTCAGATACGCTTCTAGGCCTTCAGTTTCCAGTCGCTAGGCTTCTCCTTCAGTCTAGTCCAGTCGACGTCCTTCAGGCCCACTCACAGGCCCTTCGGCCCAATCAGAACGTCCTGCTGGGCATACCCCCTTTGGCATATCCCCATCAGTAGTCCCCGAGGCCATCATCGATTCAGGTGCAGGTGTCCCTTTGGCGATCGAAGTAGGCGAGCCCAATTTGGACGCCCAGTCGAGTCGGTGATGGACTCCATTAGAACTGAGGAAAATTTCCCTAGGCTTCCACTCGCCACCCCGACAAATGTTACTGCTGCCAAGTCGACGTTTCGACGAGTGGAGAAGACTAGCGGGTAGCGGGTGGAATGGAGGAGTTGGACCGTCAATTCTGGTCAAACTATCCATTGGAATTTCCAACGGTAACTTCGGTGCTATTACCGTAAGTAACGGCTACCCTGAATTTGGTGGGTGGCGTTCCCATATAAGGGGAGTGATGATTCAGTTCTGCAAATCCTTCCCCGCATTCTTCATTCTCCCATATTCATTCTTCCTGTCTTCAATCTTCGTTCCTTCAACCTTCCGATTCGACCTTTCCGCACCGTGCGATTCCACGTCCTACCTGATGGCGCCTCCCAAAGGCTCATGGGGAAAATCCAAATGCACCACAACCCAACTCAAGTCCTTCGGGGACGTCGGTCCTCTGCAAGGGGAACTGGCGGGTTCCCCCCTCCTCCGAGACCGAGCCGAAGCCGCGAGCCGGCGAATTCATCTGCTTCCCCAGCCATCTAGAAAGGGGTTTGGGATTCCCCACCTTGCTCTTCTTCCGGTGCTTCTGCGCGTATTACGCGATCAAGCCGTGGGATCTCGGCCCACACAGCATCAAGCAGCTGGCAATCTTCGTCGCCTTCTGCGAGTGCTATCTCGGCTGTAGACCGCATTTTCCGCTGTGGTTGGAGCTCTTCCACGGCCGCATCGGGCGCGAGGCGTCAGGTGGCTCGATATTGGCTGCAGGCGGCGTCACGTTCCAATTGAAGCCGAAGGCTAATTTCATCAAGCTCCTTCTGCCAAAGAAAGTCGCCAGTGAGTGGAAGAAGAGTTGGTTCTACGTAAAAGAATCCACTCCCCCCGGCGAGGTGGCACTTCCCGAGTTTGTCGCCGAGAGGAGCGAGCCTCGCCGGTTGGCACCGAAGAAGCTTCCCGAAGACCAGAGGATGGCCGTCGCGGAGATGATGGACCAAATCCAGAAGCTGAAGGACCAGGGGTTGATTTCGATCAACCTTTACAACTGCTAGCTTCGGCGGCGCCTGGTTCTGCTAGTGGCTCGGACGCATTGGATGAATATAGCGGGAAGCACGACCCCTCCCGAACCAGCAAAGAATCATGGGAGGCCAAGGACTACAAGGCCGCCCTGAAGAAGATCACTGATGCGGAGTTCACCAGCATGTCGGTCGGGCTCGCCCTGTACACTCCCGTGAAGAATGAAGCCCCCACAGTAAGTTTTTCTCCCCAGTCGCTATTTCCGCACCTCAATTCTCAGTCGCTGCATTTGGTGCTTACTCGTGGTGGTTCTCAGCTGTTTCAGGTGTTGGAGGGTTGGCTTCCTCCGCTCGATGAAGAGGTTCCCCAGGAGCTCGAGGAGGCCTCCGAGGGAGACTCTTCCGACAGCGACGGGGAGGAGGAGGAGGTTCCTCCCCCAGCGCCTGTGGCTCGCAAGACTCGCATGCAGAAACAGCGCGAGTTCGAGGCAAGTTGCAGCCTAGATGAACACGAAGGAGGCGACGAGGTCGCGCAGGAGCACATATCCCGGCGTACGGCCACACCATCGAAGCCTGCGCGCAAGCCCAAGTCACCATCGAAGAAGCCAATGTCGCCGTCCAAATCGACGGTGGTGTTCGAGTCAGATAACGACTCTGACAATGAAGACTCCCCTGAAATCTCGCGCAAAGCTCCGGAGGGCGCGATCCCGACAAAGGGGTTGGAGGGCGAGGACATCGAGGCGGCAGTAGAGGTTCCCCTAGCGGTGATTGCACCAACGGTTTCAGGGGTCCCGAGTCAGGAAGTGACTAAGGCGGCGGCGTCTAAGTCGCCACAGCCATCGAGAGCGGCCGCGTCTTCGAAGGCGGAAATTCCGGCGACCGCGGCTTCGTCGTCAATGAAGCCTGCAGTGTCGTGGGCTTCAGACGTCTTTGAGAAGGGGCTCACTCGCAAGTTGGGTCCAGAACTGGATAAGCCTGCCCACATCAGCACCGGGCTGCGTGTTCTCCCGGTTGCTAAGTAAGTATTGGTTCTTCATTCCGACTTGCCTCTTGTTTTTGTATAGTTGTTATATTGATCGTGGCAATTCGAGCAGATCTGGAGCCAAGAAGATTGGCCGTCCTTTGGTGGCAAAGATTCCGCCAGCCGCTACCACGAGAGAGGGCGACCTCCCCAAGAAGAGAAAACCCGCCGGAGATGTGGTGACTGCGAAAGGCGCGAAGAAGCAGAAGGGGGGTGCCGACGATGCCACAGCCATGGGCGGCGCCGCGGAGCCCGATTTTGCAGCAGTTGCCGAAAAAGTGGTGGCGGCGCGATCGGAGCCAGTCTTGGTTGCGGCCATGTTGGAGGTGCCGGCCCCAACAACCAGTGCCCCCACTAGAGCGTCGGCGACGTTCCCGCGCTTCATGGCTAGGGGGTTTCCAGGCGTGGTGGACACCCAGTCTCCACAGAGTCCGGAGATCGTGGATGCGGACATTCGGTCCCGTCGTGGGCGCACTTCCTCAACAATCCCGTCGATTGACGCCAGAGAACTCCACAGGATGCTTGGCGCCGCTATTCAGGTATGTCCAGTCCCCAAGTTCTTAGTCACTGAATTTCAGCGGCTAGGAACTGATCTTCTTTTTACTCTCTAGTCCCCGAGTTCTTAGTCGCTGAATTTTGGCGGCTAGGAACTGAACTTCTTTCTACTCTCCAGTCCCCGAGTTCTTAGTCGCTGAATTTCAGCGGCTAGGAACTGGGTGTTGATTTTGGTAAGATGCTGAATTGTGTTGTTTGTTTGCAGGGTTTGCAAAGGGAATCGACCGATTGGCAGGCCTCAAGGGAGCGCTTGGAGCGGGATCTACGCGAGGTGCTGGAGGCGAACCAGCGACTTCAGGAAACAATTGGTAAGCATCTGCCTTTCTTTCCTTTTTCTCTTTCAGGTCTAAACTGTTGGTGTATGATGCGCTGATAGTTTCTCTTTCAGATGGTCTCCCTGCTGCAATTTCCAAGGCCCGCGAAGGGTATGTTCTAGTCGCTGAACTGGACGCGGCGAATGAGCGAATTGCCACGTTGATCCAGGACTTGGAGGAGGCGAGGGCGGCCTCAGTTTCTTCTGAGGACCGAGGGAAAGCTGATGTCACTGCGGCTGAGGAGGAACGCAAGGCCACGGATTCGGTCATCATGGGGTTGCACAATGATCATGCCGCCTTGGAGAAGCATGTGGAGATGTCATTCGGTCACCACGGCATTGATCTTGGGCTCGCCCATTTCCCCGACGACTTCGACCTTGACGACGTGACGAGTGGCTACCCATCGGCGACCGGCACGGTGGAGATGTCAGAGGTACTGAAGCTGACTACAAAGGCCGCCCCTTACGCCGATCGGGTCCTGGCTATGGGGGATCTTCTGCCGTACCAGGAGACGGTGTTGGCGCCTGGCGACCCCGAGCCAGAGCATCGCAATATGAAGTCGGAGCAGCCCTCCTGGTCGGCATTGTCGAAGTCGCTGACGACATACCCGACGAACCCGTGGCATCCTTTTGTTCGTGTCAAGGGGGGTGGTGGTGCTTCTTCATCAGGACCTGTGGAATAAACAATGTAGTTGGGCAGTTTGTGATGTATGCCAAGTGGCGACTGCTGTAATGTGTTTTGTAATATATGCCAAGGGGAGTCAATCGACTCATATTGTGACCAGGATTGTGTGGTGTTTATTTTGATTGAGCAAGTCCCCGAGCGCGTCCGCCCTTTAATTGGGTATAACTCGATTGTATACTTCTGTGTTTTCTTTTGGTTGTGCATTGTTTTATCTCTCGCTTCTTCTGACTGGTGAGTTCCCGAGCGCGAGTGGGATTGTTTTGTAGGCGAGTCCCCGGGCATGGTGCTCAACCATATTGGTCGCGTTCCTATTGTAGGTTGTTAATGCGTTGGTTGTAACGCGTCTCCTCCCCTGGCCCAGAGAGCCAGTCGCTTGGCGAGTCTAAGGCATCTCTCTTACTTGGTGTGTTCCCAAGCCGCGTGGGGGTTCCCGTTTTGCAGAGTCCTCGTACATGGTACTTAACCGTTCGAGTCGCTTTGCACGAGGATGGGAGGGACAGGTCGCTGTGAGAAGCGTATGCCGGTTGTCTTGGCCCGGTGGGGTAGTCGGGCTAGGCGACTCCAATGGCAGCTCCGGGTTAGTGTTTTCGTTGACGACGCAAGGCCCGAGTATTTCCAGTGCCCTTGTGCCGCACTACTTAGCCGTGCTGGTCGCTCGACCAAAGGTTGACTTCCGTGAGTAGCGTATTGCTAATATGTACGAGTGCGAGTGGCACAAGAATATGGCGAGTAGACACAATTTGTGTGATCCGAATGAATTTCATTATATATGCCAGCTGAGTACAATTTGAGGTTCTATGTATAGAACTTTCTGAGGAGGTTTACATTCCATGGCCTCCCGACCTCGAGCTGGCCGTCACCCCGTATGTCGATGAGGTAGTAGGCGTCATTGCCGAGGACTCGTCCTATGGCGAATGGCCCCTCCCATGGGGGAGTTTGTGCATGCCTTTCTTGTCTTGGGCCAGTCGTAGGACCAGGTCGCCTTCCTGGAAGGTGTGAGTCCATACTCGGCGGTTGTGGTAGCGGCGGAGTCCTTGCTGGTAGATGGTGGTGCGAGAGCGAGCCAGGTCACGTGCCTCGTCGAGTTGATCGATGCTGTCTTGGCGGGCGACCTCGTTGGTCGCCTCGACATAGTTGGCGACTCGAGGTGAATCGTGTCCTAGGTCAGTTGGCATTACGGCCTCGGCGCCGTACACCATGAAGAAGGGTGTGAACCCGGTGGAGCGATTGACGGAAGTGCGGATCCCCCATATTACGGAGGGGAGCTCGTTGACCCAGCATCCTGGGGTGCGCTCGAGGGGCACCTGGAGTCGCGGCTTGAGCCCGTGGAGGATGCTCTGGTTGGCGCGTTCTGCTTGGCCGTTTGACACCGGGTGGGCGACTGAAGCGAGGTCAAGTCGTACGCCATGTTCTTCACAGAATTCCGCCATGGCCCCCTTGGCGAAGTTGGTGCCATTGTCTGTTATGATGTTGTGCAGGTAGCCGTATCGGTAGATGATCTCACGTAAAAACTTGGTGGCCGTCTTGCCATCGCACTTTTTTATTGGCTTGGCCTCGACCCATTTGGTGAACTTGTCGACCGCGACCAGGAGATGGGTGAAGCCAGATGGGGCCTTCTTGAACGGGCCTACCATGTCCATGCCCCATACGGCGAATGGCCATGTAATGGGGATGGTCTTGAGTCCCAAACCAGGGAGGTGCATCTGGTGGGCGTACTTCTGGCAGCCGATGCATCGCAGGGAGATGTTGGTGGCGTCGGCGTGTGCGGTGAGCCAGTAGAAACCGTGCCTCATGGCCTTGGCGACTAGCGACTTGGCGCCGGCGTGATGGCCGCTGTCGCTGACGTGAATGTCTTGGAGGATCTTGCGGCCTTCTTCTGGCTATATGCAGCGCTGAAACACGCCGGTCACGTTGCGTCTGTGGAGCTCGTCATTGATGATGACGAAGGATTTGCAGCGGCGCACGATCATTCGTGCCTCCGTCTCATTGCTTGGTAAGATCTTGTGCTCCAGGAAGGCGACGTATGGTCTTGTCCAGTCGCTAGGCTCCACAACCATGGCGACTAAGGCCGGTTCTGGTTGCAGTGGTATCCCGACATCGATCTCCTTTGGTGGGCTAACCGATGGTTTGTGGATGATGTCGAGGAAGACACCCACAGGTGGCGCTTGTTGGGTCGATCTGATGCGGGAAAGGGCGTCTGCCTCCTCATTTTTGTGCCTGTCAATCCACTCGACGGAATAGCCATCGAAGTGTCCTCCCAACTGGTCTACCGCTTGGCGGTACGCGATCATTGTTGGAGAGACGGCGTCGCACATCCCGGCGACCTGGCCGGCGACTAGGTCGGAGTCTCCATAAAATCGTAAGCGGTTGACGTTCATCTCCTTAGTGGCTCTCATGTCGTGAAGGAGGGCCTCGTATTCTGTCATGTTGTTGGTGCAGGGCTTGAAGTTGAGGTGGAGCATGTAGAGGAACTTGTCTCCTTTGGGAGAGGTTAATATGACCCCAGCCCCTGCGCCGTCGGCGTTCTTGGAGCCGTCAAAGTGGAGCGACCAGTAATGGAGGTATGGGAGCTTCTCCGGCTGTTGTGCTTCTTCCCAATCTGCGAGGAAATCAGCTAGGGCTTGTGACTTGATCGCTTTGCAGGGCTCGTATTTGATGTTGTGGACGCCGATTTCGACGGCCCACTTGGCGACTCGCCCGGTCGCCTCGCGATTGCGTATTCTGTTCTGCAGAGGTGCGGAGGAGACCACCTGATCGGGTGCTCCTGGAAATAGTGCGGGAGTCACCGCTAAGCTTGGAATACTGCGTACACCAGTTTCTGGTACTGTGGGTAGCGCTATCGTGAATCCGTCAGGACTTTGCTGATGTAGTAGACAGGGCGCTGTATGAGGCACTCCTTGCCCTCCTCTGGTCGTTCGACGACCATCATGGCATTAACGACTCGAGTGGAGGCCGCGACGTAGACGAGCATTGGCTCTTTGTCGAGTGGAGCGGCGAGGAGTGGAGCCGCGAGTAGCACTTCTTTGAGCGCTTTGAGTGCATCATCGTCCTCCGCGTCCCATTGGAACATGGGGTTCTTGCGCATCAGGCGGTAGAGGGGCATTGCCTTCTCGCCTAGTCGGGGGATGAAGCGACTGAGGGCCGCGACTCGCCCTGCCAACTTCTGGACGTCGCAGGCACTCGGGTTTCCTGAGTCGCGCGATGGTGTCGATCTTGGTGGGGTTGGCTTCGATGCCTCGCTTGGAGACTACATATCCCAGGAGCTGTCCGGTGGGGACGCCGAAGGTGCATTTTCTGGGGTTCAGTTTGATGTTGTACCTCCGCAGGTTTGTGAAGGTTTCGGCCAGGTCGGCGAGCAGGTCGTCCTGGCGGGTGGATTTTACCATCACATCGTCGATGTATACATGGATGTTGCGGCCAATTTGGCTCACTAGGCACTCCTGCATGCATCGCTGGTATGTGGCACCGGCGTTCTTGAGGCCGAACGTCATGGTCGTGTAGCAGAAAGCGCCAAATGGCGTGATGAACGTCGTCTTCTCCTCGTCCTCGGCCGCCATCTTGATCTTGTTATAACCAGAGTAAGCGTCAAGGAAGCACAGCGACTCCGATCCTGCGGTCGAGTCGATGATTTGGTCGATGCACGGTAGGACGAACTCCTCCTTCGGGCAGGCGCTATTGAGGTTGGTGTAGTCGATACACATTCTCCATGTGTTGTTCTTTTTCAGAACCAGGACTGGGTTTGCTAGCCACTTGGAGTATTTGATTGTCCGGATGAAGCCTGCTAGCAGGCGCTGTACTTCTTCGGCGATTGCTCGACGGTGCTCTTCATTGAAGGGCCATAGCGACTGCTTTACTGGTCGCACTTTGGGGTCGGCGTTGAGTTTATGCTCAGCGAGTTCCCTCGGGACACCTGGCATGTCAGATGGCTTCCATGCAAAGATGTCGCGGTTCTCACAGAGGAACCCGATGAGCGCGCTTTCCTATGCGGGGCTCATATGCACCCCAATGGTGACCGTCTGGCTGGAGTCGCCCGGGACGAGCTCGACAGTGCGGGTGTGCGTGGTCGCTTCGAACATGGAGTTCACGGCGGTTGGTTTTTTCAGGATGGTGGGGTTGTCCTTGTTGATGTTGCCCGTGTATTTCGCAAGTTCCTCCGCGTGATCGGTCTCCGCAGCGATGACGGCGTCGGCGAGCTTGGCTCCTTTGTCCTCGCATTCCACGGCCATGTCGGGGTCGTCGTGGATGGTGATGATGCCGCTTGCCCAGGGAGCTTCATCATGTTGTAGGCATAGTGTGAGGTCGCCATGAACTTTGTGAATGCCTGGCGACCTAGGACGCAGTGGTAAGGGATGCGGAAGTTCACCAGCTCGAATACGATCCTCTCCGTGCGGTAATTTGCCGGAGTGCCGAAGGTGACTGGCAGCGTCACTTTTCTGATCGGGTACGCCTTCCGACCGGGGACGATACCGTGGAAGGTCGTCGGGGTTGGCTCAATGGCTGCCTCTGGGAGTTGGAGCCTCTTGAATGTGTCTAGGTACATGATGTTGATGGAGCTCCCACCGTCCATTAGTGTCTTAGGCAGCCAGTAGTCGGCCACCTTGGGCCTGACTACCAGGGTTACTCGCCATGGGTATTCGATTCTTGGCGCGTGGTCCTGGCGACTCCAGGTGATGCTCTGCTCTGACCAGTTGGAAGCGAGGAATGTCGACTTGTGTCACCGCGTTCACGGCGACCACGCGGGCGAGCACCTTCTTCCCGCGCTTGGTGCCAAGTCCGGTGAAGGTGTGTAGCGAGCCGACAGCGGTGCCGAAGCCGCCGGCGTTCCCGTTTCCCGAGGTGGGTTGTTATTGGGGTCCTCCCTTGCTCGCCTCGCCTTCTCAATCTCTTTGAGAGAGTGGCAATCAGCGGTGGTTGATGGGTTCGTAGCATGGAAAACAAAAAATTTCTACCGCAAGAACGAACAAAACCCATATCTAATCTAGATAAAAGCCAAGATCTAATTTATTAGACATGTGCAACGAGATAGAAAGGAACTAACCCTCGTAGATCCGAAAGCGTTAACGAGATTAGATCTCGTGGTTGATGTAGTCGATCACTTGCCGATCTCAAGATCGTGTGGACGATCCTTCTGGCGTCGCATTCCAGCAGCGCTTCCGCAGTCGGTCAAGTGGACGATCCTTCTGGCGCCGCGATTCGGCAGCGCTTCCGCAGTCGGTCACACGTGCGGAGTCGAAGCAGACCTTCCTCTCCCCGTTCCAGCAAGCAGCCGAGGTAGTAGATCCTCTCCACGGAATCCCAGCAGCACAACGGCATGGTGGTGGTGGTGGAGTAGAGAATTCTGCAGGGCTTCGCCTATGCCTATGCAGAAGAAAGGTGGAGGAGAGAGGCGGCAGAGATTGGGTGTTATGGGAGAGCGCCAAGAGGGGGCGCCCCTGCCCTTCTATTTAAGGGGGGAGGCGCGCCTGCGGAGGGGGAGTCCTAGTAGGACTCCCCTCCTATGGCCGGCGGTGGGAAGGGGTCCTCCTCCCCCATGAATCCGTGTCTTGCCCCACTAGGTTTCCTTTGACCCTTTCTTGGTTTTCAAGCAAACTCCAAGAAATCCTCTAGAACCTTCCAGAACATTCCGAAACCTTCTAGAATCTCCATACAAACACTCCGGAACATTTCCTAACTTAGAAAATGATCCCCAATATATGAATCTTATTCTCCGGACCATTCCGGATCTCCTCGTGATGTCCCGAATCCATTCCGAGACTCCGAACAACATTCGGTCTCCAACGCACATTCCATATCTACTTAAAACAACTTCGAACCTTAAGTGTGTCACCCTACGGTTCGTGAATATGTAGACATGATAGAGACACATCTCCTATCAATAACCATCAGCAGGACCTGGAGATCCATAATGGCTCCCACATACTCAACGATGACTTCGTGATCGATTGAACCATTTACATAGGAAACCAATTCCTTTTGTCACGCGATACTATACTTATCCGAGGTTTGATCGTCAGCATCTCCATACCTAGTTCTACCTCGTTACTGATAAGTACTCTTTACTCGTTCCGTGATATGTCATCCCTTGTGACCCAGTCACATGCTTGCAAGCTAACTAGATGACATTCCACCGAGAGGGCCCAGAGCATATCTATCCGTCATATGGATGGACAAATCCCAATCTTGGTCCATGCGCTTCAACACATACTTTCAGAATACCCAATGACACCTTTATGACCACCCAGTTACGAAGCGGTGTTTTATGTCATCAAAGTATCCATCCGGTGATGGTGATTAACATAACCTCATGGTCGAAGGATTAGGTTACTATGTATTTGAAAGCTTACAGCAATACGAACTTAATGACTTGATCTTATGCTACGCTTACTATGGGTGTGTGTCCATCACATCATTCTCCTAATGATATAACCTTGTTATTAATCACATCCTAATGTCCATGATCAGGAAACCATGATCATCAATTAATCAACAAGCTAGTTCAACAAGAGGCTTACTAGGGACTCTCTTATGTTTACAAAACACACATGTATCAGTGTTTCCTAATAATAGAATTATAGCATGGGATGTAAACATTTATCATAAACATAAAGATATAATAATAATCACTTTATTATTGCCTCTTGGGCATATCTCCAACAGTCTCCCACTTGCACTAGAGTCAATAATCTAGTTAAAAACTTGTGCATTCAACACCTATGGCTTTCTGGTGTTGTATAGACACTATTGCTAGTGGTAAACATAATCTTCGGATCTGACACTTCCAGGTCCGTGTGTATTTGCATGTCCTTGCGTCTCTACGCATTACTCATTGTCCAATGAGATGGCATTGTATAAATTTGGTCCTTTGGTGAGACCTTTAGTTCCTTGGGATTAAATCATGTTGATACAATTGTCATACAATGTATTTTTATAGTATTAGCCCACTTTGAACCACACCTAGTTTGATAACAAACTACTTAACACAAATGCCCTCCTTTGCTGCTACTATAGCAGTTATATACTTAGCCTTTTGTTGTAGTATCCGTCACAATGTCTCAACTTTGGAACTCATCCAAATCCATAATGGAACATCCTTTCCATTACATTGTGCCACCCATAGTTTAAATTGAGATAAACTTAATTTGTATCTTGTGACAAAACTAGTATCAATGTAACACTTTACAATCAACTACCTTTAACTATTTGTCACTTATACATGGTATATTCTTAGTTCTTCCAAAGCTCATAAGAATATCTTTACTATTGTCCAATGATCATCTTATGAATCATTCTGGTATATGCTCATAACATTTAGAGCATAGGACATATCTGGATGTGTACATCTTAAAGAATGATTGATCAAAATATTCTTGCGATTTCACCAAGTGTCAAAACACTTGAATCTCGTGTCAACACACTTGAATCTTGATTCAGTCCTTTCCGTGCGTCAAGAACCTTTCTTGTTGTTTCCATATTGAACTCATTCAACATCTTATCTATGTACATTTGGCAAAACCATATTAGCGCCTCAATCTATTCATATAGACATTGATGCCTAATTCTTGGGTTATGCCTAAGTCTTTCATCGAAATGAAATTCGTAACCTGTGTAAATACAAGATACATCATTTCCAATCAACAATATGTCCTCTACATAATGTATTAGAAATATGTCTCAGCGCTCCCACTTAATTTCTTGCAAATGCAAGCATCTTCATCATCTCCGATGAATTTAAACTCTTTTAACAGTTTCATCATGGTGAAGATTCCAACTCCGCTATGCTTACTTCAACTATTGAAGTTTAGCATACTCTTTTAGCATCCTTTGAATTAACAAAACCCTTTGGATCGTGTCATGTACAGGTCCTAGGTAACCATTCTATTAGAAGAACTTGTTTTGTTTGTTCAACTACCATATACCAAAATATATGTAGTGGTTGCTACATTAATCCGTCCAGACTAAATATCGCTATGAAAGATCAAATCTTATCATAGTCAATTCCTTGAACATTGTCGTAAACTCTTTCCGACATGTCGACTATTTCATAGATTTGAAACATCCATGTCTATTTCTTTATAGATCCAAACACGACCGATAGGCTTCACGCCTTTCCGGAGGGTCTTTCAAGTTCAGAAACTTGACTTCTCATGTATGGATACTATTATGGATTCTATGACTTCTAGTCATTTTATGGAGTCAGGGCCCATCATCGCTTCTTTGCATGTAGTCGGTTTATCATTGTCAAAACAATAACGATTTGTTTATCAAATCTTACTATTTGATTCTTACCGACCCATATGGTTCTATAGGAACTCTAATCTCCGAGATCACACCTTTTGTAATCACGAGAGCCATGAGCATTGTGGCCGCCACCGGGACACTTTCCGGCGCTGCGCTACTTAGCACATATAGCTAAGGTTCAACAACCTTATCAAAGTTCTATTGTCCTCCCACTTAACTTTTCACGAAAAATTCCTTCTCAAGAAACTTGACTTTCCAAGTAACAAACTCTTTTGTCCTCGGTGTTATGGAGAAATTCCCAACAAATTCTTTGGGATAACCTACAAAGACGTGCTTATCCGACTTTGGTTGTAAACATTTTACTTATGCATAACATACCAAAATTTAAGAAAAGACAATTCGGGTTTTATCCCAAACCATAACTCATATGTGTCATTTCAAAGGATCATGATGGTGCTCTTTTCAGTGTAAAAGCGGTAGTCTCTAAAGCTTCAATCTTTAAAACATAATGGCAGTTTTATAAATGACACCCTTGATCTTACCATGTCAAACAAGGTTTCATTACATATCTTGAACACTCCATACTCCTATGGTGTTTTGGGAAATGCAAATCCATGGAACGATTCCTCAAATCTTAGGTGTTTTGCTAAACTTGTAACTCAAACATCTTTCTCTATGATCCAATCATAAACTCTTTTATTTTCTTGTTACAATGATTTTCCACTTCATCTTGAAAGTCTTTGAACATTTTTCAAATGTTTCATACTTCTTCCTTATTGAGTAAGTACATACATATACTCACTCAAATCTTCGGAGAAAGCATATGAAGTTGAAATCCATCGCCCACGACTACACATAATGGACCATATACATCAATATGTACAAATTCCAATCAGTTAGTCGTCCGTTCCTCTTTTGGCCTACGAACGGAGTTTTAATTATCTCGATGAAAGTCTCACATGCGTCAATTGATCAAAATCAAAAACTCCAAAATTCCATCAACATGGAGTTTCTTTAAGTTTTCTTTCAAATATAATTTAAACAGCGATGTCACTTCATAAGTGATCTTTTAATCATTTGTCTTGCGACATTTTAGCAATAGTGTTTATGGATGTGATTTCTCCCACAAGACTTGTAAAAATTCATCCATCCTTTATGGAATACGGCAATTATTTGAACAACCTTTTGTCGTCATAATACCTGATCAAAATAACAATTATTGAAACAAATCTTGAAGGCAAGCTTTGATGTTAACGAGCAACACAACAACCCTTTGTTTGTTTTCGATGAACATCATCACATATTCTCTTGCTAGTTACTTAGGCCATTGCAGTTCATGAATTGTGTTGTCCTGTATGACACTTCATACCAACCAATTCGGTATCCAATACCTCAGAACCACATTGTTTAACAAGCAAGGAATACAACCATAACATGTATATCTTCTATATGACCACGTTGGACATCTCCAACCTTATAATTTCTGCCAAATATTTTTATAGATTTTCTTTCAGCAATTCCTTTTCTTTTAAAAGAATCTATCAACATCAACAGTGGTGTCATTCACATGACACATAGTACAAAGTGTGTATAGTCAAATACCAATACCTTTGGACTTGCACTTTGAAGTGGATCACCTTCATCAAATGTTTGGCATTCTTTCAAAATTCCATTCTTTAGTAATCTTTTAGTGTAGTAAACATTTTACTTACATCTTCTATTCATCCTTATCATGCCAACTTTCATGATCAAGCTGCTATAGCTTATAAAGGTGAATTGCGAGTATAATGTTTCTTTTTCAAAACCTTTTGCAGGATTAGGACGACTAGCGTCTCCAACCTTCACAAATTCTCATCAAATATGAGGACGTATACTCTATCATGTTGTAACCAACACATTGTTTTAGATATCGCAATACCTTTCACATATGATGGTTTCTGAAACATTGCTTTCAAATCTTAGATAAACTTGATATTAAAAACAATCTTTTGAGTATCAAGAATCATGGAGGCAAACATGATACTTTAGATACTAACATTGGAATTCTTACTCTTGATTTAATACTACTTATTAAACTTCATGGAGTAAATAGAGTTTGCTGAAAGTTTGCAATAGGACTTATAAACTTTAAATTGGCATTCAAAACAATACGATACCAGTTCGTAAAGTAAATATCCAGAATTTCTATAGTTCCACTATCTCAACTATAACTAAGCGTAAGGTGGTGAACGGATGCCAATGACTACAACAAACTATGCAAATTCACTTCGATTGTGTTTACGATAAATTGAGTTCGACTAATCCAAATTACAAATGAACTCCCACTCAAAACAACATCCCTCAAGTTGTTTTAGTGATTACATGAACCAAATCCACTACACCAAGTCCGATCATCACGTGAGATGATGTAGCTTTAAAGGCGAACAATCAACATGTTCGTCATATCATCCATATGACTCATGCTTTACCTTTCGGTATTCTGTGTTCCGAGACCATGTATGTACATGCTAGGCTCGTCAAGGTTAACCTTAGTTTCCGCATGTGCAAATCTGGCTTGCACCCGTTGTATGCACACGTAGAGTCTATCACACCCGATCATCACGAGATGCTTCGAAATGACGAGTCTTAGCAACAGTGCCAACTAAGGACGAACACTTTATTACTTGTTATTTAGTGAGAGGGATCATCTTATAATGCTACCATCACGATCTAAGCAATACAAGATGCATAAAGGATTAACATCACAGGCAATTCATAATATGTGATATGATATGGCCTTTCTTCTTGTGCCTTTGATCTCCATCTCCAAAGCATGGACAAGATCTCCATCATCACCAGCGTGGCGTCAAGGTCCGTGGCGCCGCTTCATGGTTGTTCATCACTACCAACAACTATTACAACTACTTGGAATAAAGCTATTACATGATGAATAGACACGCAGGTCTTAAACAAAATTTAAAGACAACCATTAGGCTCCTGTCGGTTGCCATATTACAATAAGGATCATTGCATACATCAAATATAATCACATAATGGCCATATCACATCACAAAACCCCTGCAAAAACGAGTTAGATGCCTCTAATTTTCTTTGCATGTTTTACGTGGCTTGGGGCTTTGGAATAAGAACGGATCTTACCTACGAACATGAACCACAACGTTGATACAAGTGTTGTCAGATGCTCATTGTAAATTGAATCTTAACTATGGTGGGAGAGACAGACACCCGCAAAGCCACTTGTGCAAAGCAAGTTGCACGTCAAGCGTGGTGCAAGTCTCATGTGCGATGACATGTAATGTTAGCCCGAGCCGCTTCATCCCACCATGCCGCAAGATGCAAAGTACACGCTAAGACACCGACAACAAAAGCATCAACGCCCACAAAAACATTGTGTTCTACTCGTGCAACAGATCTACGCATAGATATGGCTCTGATACCATTGATGGGTTCGTAGCATGGAAAACAAAACATTTCTACCGCAAGAACGAACAAAACCCAGATCTAATCTAGATAAAAGCCAAGATCTAATCTATTAGACATGTGCAACGAGATAGAAAGGAACTAACCCTCGTAGATCCGAAAGCGTTAACGAGATTAGATCTCGTGGTTGATGTAGCCGATCACTTGCCGATCTCAAGATCGTGTGGACGATCCTTCTGGCGTCGCGTTCCAGCAGCGCTTCCGCAGTCGGTCAAGTGGACGATCCTTCCGGCGCCGCGATTCGGCAGCGCTTCCGCAGTCAGTCACACGTGCGGAGTCGAAGCAAACCTTCCTCTCCCCGTTCCAGCAAGCAGTGGAGGTAGTAGATCCTCTCCACGGAATCCCAGCAGCACGACGGCGTGGTGGTGGTGGTGGAGTAGAGAATTCTGCAGGGCTTCGCCTATGCCTGTGCAGAAGAAAGGTGGAGGAGAGAGGCGGCAGAGATTGGGTGTTATGGGAGAGCGCCAAGAGGGGGCGCCCCTGCCCTTCTATTTAAGGGGGGAGGCGCGCCTGGGGAGAGGGAGTCCTGGTAGGACTCCCCTCCTATGGCCGGCGGTGGGAAGGGGGGAGGAGTCCTCCTCCCCCACGAATCCGTGTCTTGCCCCACTAGGTTTCCTTTGACCCTTTCTTGGTTTTCAAGCAAACTCCAAGAAATCCTCTAGAACCTTCCAGAACATTCCGAAACCTTCTAGAATCTCCATACAAACACTCCGGAACATTTCCTAACTTAGAAAATGATCCCCAATATATGAATCTTATTCTCCGGACCATTCCGGATCTCCTCGTGATGTCCCGGATCCATTCCGAGACTCTGAACAACATTCGGTATCCAACGCACATTCCATATCTACTTAAAACAACTTCGAACCTTAAGTGTGTCACCCTACGGTTCGTGAATATGTAGACATGATAGAGACACATCTCCTATCAATAACCATCAGCAGGACCTGGAGATCCATAATGGCTCCCACATACTCAACGATGACTTCGTGATCGATTGAACCATTTACATACGAAACCAATTCCTTTTGTCACGCGATACTATACTTATCCGAGGTTTGATCGTCAGCATCTCCATACCTAGTTCTACCTCGTTACTGATAAGTACTCTTTACTCGTTCCGTGATATGTCATCCCTTATGACCCAGTCACATGCTTGCAAGCTAACTAGATGACATTCCACCGAGAGGGCCCAGAGCATATCTATCCGTCATATGGATGGACAAATCCCAATCTTGGTCCATGCGCTTCAACACATACTTTCAGAATACCCAGTGACACCTTTATGACCACCCAGTTATGAAGGGGTGTTTGATGTCATCAAAGTATCCATCCGGTGATGGTGATTAACATAACCTCATGGTCGAAGGATTAGGTTACTATGTATTTGAAAGCTTACAGCAATACGAACTTAATGACTTGATCTTATGCTACGCTTACTATGGGTGTGTGTCCGTCACATCATTCTCCTAATGATATAACCTTGTTATTAATCACATTCTAATGTCCATTATCAGGAAACCATGATCATCAATTAATCAACAAGCTAGTTCAACAAGAGGCTTACTAGGGACTCTCTTATGTTTACAAAACACACATGTATCAGTGTTTCCTAATAATACAATTATAGCATGGGATGTAAACATTTATCATAAACATAAAGATATAATAATAATCACTTTATTATTGCCTCTTGGGCATATCTTCAACAGTGGTGTGGGTGGCGGGTTTTCCCTCCCTGCTATGGTAGATGCAGAGCTGATTGAGCAGGGCAGCGAGGTCAAATTTCAGCCTCGTTGTGTTTTTGGAACGGTAGTTTCCACTGACGTGGTAGTTTCCTCCGTCGCGGCGGTAACTCTTGGGGTCGCGCTGGTCGTAGCTGGCATTTGCGACGAAGTCGACTCGCCTGTCCGTGCGGCGCTTGCCGATGATGCGGGTGTTGCTGTAGCGCATGTCGCGTAGGCGCCCGCTGTCGTGGATGCTGGTTCGGCGTTGTCCTCCCGACTCGTCGTCAGAGTCTTGGTTGGGGTCCTCCTCCGCATAGCGCTTGGCGATCTCGAGGAGGTCGAGGACGTTCTCGAGCGTCCGGTAGACCCTCTTGATCTTAGCGACCAGGGGTTCATACCGGCACGCGTTCTTGAAGCAATGTATCGCTGTATCTGGGTGGATGCCGGAGGTGTTGATCCACAGTTCTTGTCATCTTTGGATCCAACGGCGAGTCGACTCGGGTTGTCCCTGGATGCATCGCTCCAGATCTTCTATGGTGGTGGCGCGGGTGTAGGAGCCCTCGAAGTGCCTGATGAAGGCGTTCCGCATTTCTTCCTAGGAATCGATGCTGTCGGCGGGGAGGGTGTTGATCCATTGCCGGGTCGCACCCTCCATCATCAGGGGGAGGTAGCGAGCGGCGAGCAGGTCGGTGTGGCCTGCGATTCCCATTACCATGAGGTATGTGTCTAGCCAGACAGCTGGATTGTACGTCGGGTCGTACTTTTCGATCTCTTTGGAAGCCTTGAAGTTGGTGGGGTATTTTTCCCCACGGATCATGGGCCCGAAGCATTGTGGTCCAACTCGACTAAGCGAGCCCCTTGGTTTGGGGTGGCCGCGGTTGGTGAGGGTGTGCCTCAAGTCGTTGGGCTGACGTGCCCGCCATGCCTGGTTGTTGATGATGTTTGTTCGGGCATCAATGGGCTGCCCGTTGGCGGCGACCATGTTATTCGCCGGTCGCAGCTCATTGGTGGACAGCGCGGGGTTGGCGGCCCATGGCTGGTTCGCCAGGGGCTGCGGTGGGAGGGAAAGTCAATGCGTTGGCGACGGTGGGGTGACCGCTTGACGTCGCTCTGCTTGCTGAGGAACGGGAATACATCCGCCCCCGCGGGTTGACTCCCGCAGCTTGTTGCTCGACGGCCTTGATGAGTAGGGCGTTGGCATACTGGATCTGTAGCACGCCGTCACCTTGGACATCGAGGTTGGCGATCGTTGCGTCGGTCGCGACAACGTTGTCCATCGGGGTGGAGTAGAGTGGTAGTCCGTTGCGTCGTGGGCTTGAGGCGAGATGATGATCCGCGGTTGATCCGGCAGAGGCGCGCGGCCGATGGGTGGTGGAGGGGCTCCGGTCGCTGGTCTGCCAGGTGGTGGTCTCGCGGGATTGCTTCCGCCTGGCGGCGCATTCTCACAGTATTCGCGCTCAGCCGCGCGTGTGGGGTCGCTTTTGTCATGGAAGTTCAGGGCGCGGCCCTGGACGTTGGAGTTCAGGCGGGTCCTGATGCGGCGCTAGTGATAGAGCGATATCTCCCGCGCCGTTTCCCGCTCGAGGTGGTATTTCTCACGCTCGGCGAGTTTGTTGCGTTGTGCCTCCACGAGCCGCGGGCGGGCTTCCTCCACCTCTATGGCCGTCGCAGTCGGCGGGATCGGCGTGGAGAACGGATCTGTCGGGGCAGCCGTGCTTCCCACCATGTAGATCGCACTGAAGCGATTGGATCTGGCGCGGAAGTCTTCAGGCGATTCCGAGCCAGAGTCGGAGTCGAAGATCCCGTGGATGGAGGGGTCCTCGAAATCCTCTCGGAGACTCGCGTGATGGAGTCCTCTCGTGACGCGGTGGTGATAGATCCGTCGACCGAGGCAGGGGTCGCGGAGTCGGCGTCGTCGTTTAGGGCCTCGTCGTTGGTGGCGGCGTTGGTCTCGGCCACGCTGCTGGCGGCTGAGTCGTACTTGGTGACGAGGCTCCTGATGGAGCGAACATGCTCTTCCGAGAGCAGGTCGCGGTGCGGCGGTGATCCGCCAATGATCATCATTGCAGCTGGGTCGACCGCGCCAGTGAAGCCGACGAAGAGGTTGATGGAGCCGACCGACATCACACAGCTACAGGTGAAATCAAACACCCTAGGCCCTGTCTCTCCATCATCGACAACAAAAAAAAGATGCAAGCTATTGGTCTGGTAAAAACACAAAAGGAATTGTAAAACTCTCGAAGGTCCGTTAAAATAACTTCACTACGCATTCGCTTCCCGAGGATCCGATAACCTAGGTCCACTAGGGAAAAAGAAGCTACACTACATCCATAATCCGGATCGAAGGTATCAACACTTTTTCTGGCGCCATTGATGGGGAAGCAATAGCTACCCTGGTGAGGTTATTAGGAACCTTGCTAGTTTTAATTCTTTTTTTTTATTTTGTTGGTTTGCTTTCGGTTTTTATTTGATAAACGAAAAAATTAGTTAGCCTTTAAAATTCTTGTTTTTACTATTATAATTCTTTGATTAAGAAAACCCAAAATATAGGAAATATGGCTGAAAAGAAGCTTGGGGAGTTTGCTACTCCCAACAATGATTATATGCGTACTCCTATTACTCAGCCAGCAATTGTTGTTGATGACTATGAAATTAAGCCCCATTATTTAAGTTTGGTTCAACAGAATCAATTTGGAGGCTCTGCTGTTGAAGATGCAGGTATGCACTTAAATACTTTCACTAAAATATGTGATATGACGCGTATAAAAGACATTGACCCTGATATAGTCAAATTACGTCTATTTCCTTTCTCTCTAAGAGGGAGAGCAAAAGAATGGTTGATATCTTTGCCTAGAAATACTATTACATCATGGGTGGGATGTACTTCTTTATTTATGACTAAAATTTTCCCACCTGTAAAGACTATGAAATTCTGATCTAATATTACTGGTTTTAGACAGGAAGAGCATGAGCCACTAGCACTTGCATGGGAGAGGATGAAAGAATGCCTAAGAAACTTTCCTAGTCATGGGATGAAAGATTGGTTAATCCTCCATTTATTTTATAATGCTCTTAATCATGTATCTAAGTCTATGCTTGATACTGCAGATGGAGGAGCATTCATGTGTAAGCATATTACCGAAGCAAAGCAGCTGCCAGACAATATGCAAGACAACCATGCCCAATGGCATGTGGAAAGATCAAACACGAAGAAGGTGAACGCTATTTCACCACAAGAAAATAAAGAACTCAATGCAAAGTTGGATGAGCTCATACTAGTCGTAAAAGGTAAGGAAACCCAGGTAAGAGCCACCCCTGAAACAAATATTGAAGAAATAGACATCGTAGCTCATAATGATTATAAACCTGCTTGGAAGAAGAGTTACAATCCTAACTTTCAGAAACATTATTCTAGTCCTGTAGGTAATTCTAATAATAATATGGGAACTGGTAATGGTAGTCTCCAAGAAACACTTAAGTCTTTTATAGACTCGCAAAATTAACAAAACTATATTCTTGTTAAAATAACAGAGAACCATCATGCCATGCTTGGTAAATTATCTAACCAAGCTATTAGTTTGAGAAATGATTTGCATGCCCTTCAAGAAAGAACGAGGATTGTTGAGGCACAGCTAGGTAAGATAACCGAGAGTTAAACTCTCATTCTAGCTAAATTTGCAGGTAAAGATGAGCCCAATCCTGTTGAAGAACTCAAAATGATGAGGATCCAAAGGGACGAGCCTAAAGAACTTGATTATAGTAATGCCCCTTCACCAAGCTACACCATCGAAGACCTCGTAAAAAGGATCAACGTCAAAATTCCGATAAGTGAAGGTAATAATGAAGCCATGTATCAACACTTTGTTGATCAAGTAACAATTAAGGTACGCGAGCTTGAAGAGGAATACAAGAAAATCGCTGAAAAGTTACCTGTTAAACTAGATGACATATTTGAGCCTACTATTAAGATAAAGATGGAACCAATGAGATAGCTGCACTTTGTGAACTAGGTGCAAGCGTCTCAACAATTCCAAAGAGTCTTTTTAACAAGTTAAATCTCGGTTCCTTTGAAATTACTGAGTTAAAATTGCATCTAACAGATTCTACCTACAAACAAGCGGTAGGAATTAAGGAGAACACTTTAGTTTACATCAAAGGTTGTCCTGCTCTAATTGACTTCATTATTATTGACATGCCTGAAGATACTGTTGCTCCTATAATACTTCGCCGTCCTTTCTTGAGAACTATAAAGGCTTTAATTAACCTTCATGAAGAAAACGTGAAGTTGCAATTGCCTTCGTAGGATCCTTTTGTTATCCATTTCCCCAGGAAAAAGAAAGCCAAACATGATGAGAAGGAGGACATCACTTTGAAGGCCACTTACTTTGGAGTGGGTGTTCCACTCATCTGGCCCAAGTGAGAATCATTAAGGTCAAGCTATTGACCATAAATGAGCTCTCCATGGAAAGCAACCCATGTTAAATAAAGGTTTGAGTTATGTTTTTAGTTTTAGTTTAAGTTCATGTTTAATAAAGAGTGCTAGAAAACTCCATTTGAGGAGAAGAAGTTCGGTAGTACTTGAAATTATACTTTATTCATGTTATTGTTGTTCGACAATATTTACTGACAATTTTCTGTCATAAACAAGGTATATCACTAAGTTACAAGAAAAAAAGTATTTCTCGAGGAAATAGAAATTTTTTGATGCATGCAGAGAGTTTAACGACCAACTATACGGCGGGAATAAAAATTTCGGTCGTATAATTCTGGTCGTAGAGATATCTTTGCCTTCGACAATTTTCTTTTCATATGTACTGGGAGTTTAACGACCAAATATACGGCGGGAATAAAAATTCCGGCCATATAGTTCTGGCCGTATAGATATCTTTGCCTTCGACAATTTTATTTTCATATGTACTGGGAGTTTAAGGACCAACTATATGGCAGGAATAAAAATTCCAGTCGTATAGTTCCGGCCGTATAGATATCGATGCCTTTGTATATTTTCTTTCGCATGGGACAGATAGTTTAACGACCAACTATACAGCGGGAACATTTTGTTCTGGTTGTATAGTTGCGTTTGTATAGCTGCACCGCCAGGAGGAAACCCTAATATTTTGACAGAGCGCCAACTATATGGTGGGAACACATGTTCTGCCCGTATAGTTGCGCCCGTATAGTTGTGTCCGACCACAAAATCGCACGGGAAGGTACCTCCAACTCCAAAACTTCAATCCTTTTTCTCGCTTCTACCTCCAAACTCTCTCAAAACCTCAATAGATCTTCATCTCCACTCAATTTCGTTCGATTTCCACGAACACGAGTGATCTACGGTATGTTTCTCCTCCGATCCCCAATTACTTTTTCATCTCTGATCTATTGTCATTATGAATCTAGGGTGAGACCTACTATGAACTAATTGCTATGATTTTCTTGCCTAGATTATTATCTTGAGGAGATTCTTAGTGTGCTATGATGAGGAATATATTGTATTTACTGTTGTTGGATCAAAAAGTTTTATTTTTTCCTTTCTTCAATGTTTTAGATGATGAACACAAGGATCCAAACTCATGCTCTTGCCACCGCTAGTGCTTCTCGGGCTGCCACTCAGAAATGCATGGGGATACGGTTCAGGGATGAGGCCCATCGTGAACACTTCAATAGGATCAAAAACGGTGAAGTGAAGGCCACCAAGTGGGCTTGCCCCATTATATTGAACCAACTCGGTATTTCTGGTGACCCTAATTTACTTTGCAATAGAGATGGCCTGCAAAACTTTGTGTACAATGATGTACCTACTTATCGCCGCTTAACCATTGAATTCCTAAGTTCGTTGCAAAGCACCGTTAAACAATGGCAAGGAGAGGACAATATGTCTTTCTGTCTAATGAACAACAACTACACCTTAACATTAGATGAATGGTGTGCATGCTTTAATTTGCCAAACAATGATGTTCATGCTTTATGCGCATCCTTTACTGGCTTAAATCCTTCCCCGAACAATACTATAATGGAATGAGCTTCACTACTAGAGTGAACAAGGGAAGAATATTCAACATCCTACAGTTTGCTATTTTTTCTATGTTATTTCTAACACCTTACAGGCACGTAATGAGTTCACGAGACTCAATGAGGAGGACATCCTAGTCCTTGCAAAGGTTGCTCACATCAACTGCAACTTGTCACTCAACTTGGGTGCCATCCTTGTGCGCTACCTGAAGCACCAAGACTCCCAAAGCCAGGGTCCAATCACAGGAGGAGGCATCATCACCATGATTTCCACTGCCCTAGACATCAATCTAGGTGAGTTGCAACCCGTGCTAGGTGAGACACGTGTTGGTTTCTCCACCTTGACAGCATGTGGACTGCTCACTAGGAGAGGTGGTGTTTATTATCTGCATATTGCTGGAGCTGGGCGTCTCTATCCCGCTCCTTTGCCTAATGGTCTTTTCTCTATTGAGGAAGGACGTTTTCTATATGTCTTGCAGGTGGAGCAACAACAACCTGAGGAAGAGATTTTGAAAGAGGATGAGGACCAAGAGGAGGAGAAAGAAGTTCCTTACCAAGAGGAGCAGCCACATACCAAGATTTTCAAGGACTTGGAGGGACTGTGGAGAGGATGCATAGCCTCTCTTTGAACCTCCGAGAATCAACTAGTAACATCTCAACTCAATTTGTGAACTGGAGTAATGACTTTTTCCCGCCACCGCAATGATATGAAGGGCTTGCAAAAGCCTAAGCTTGGGGAAGTTTCCTCATGTATCATTATTTGGCATTTATTTTATTTTATTTAGAGGTTGCATTTTTATTTGAGTTTATAAGCACTCGTGTTGGTTTCCCCAACACCTTATTTTTAGTTCTTTCTATTTGCTTTCGAAATTTTCTAGCCGAGCTTTGCCACCAATTTTCTATTCTTTAAAGTTCCTCTCTTAAAAACCACAAAAAGATTTCTCCATTTTTACTTATTTTCCCTCTTTCTTTTCTTTCTGCCTCGAGGTCTTCATATATTTGCAGGAGAGTGATCGACTTCGAGTTTCCAAGAAACAAATAAAAAAGGAAGAGAGAAGTGGAACCAAACATGAGAGGTATGCCTTATGACTCCCCACTTTTGAAGTTTGAGAAACCCATGCTAGTTACTAGTAAGTGATGAGATATTATATTGGTGGAGTGAGCCTTTGTATTGTAGTAAGATTTTCGTTTGCATGGGTATTTAATTGGGTACATTTTGTTCTAGCTCTCATAGTTAACCAAGTCTTGCCTAAAAATTGCTAAACAATTGTAATAAGAAAAAGTCTCACAATTGAAGGCTTGGGTGTTGTAGTGCTTAGTCTTGAAGGCTTATTTCTAGAGACACTCGACACCACTTAAAATGTTGATTGACTTGATAGATCTCTTTGAATGAATTTGTCTGATTGAATTAATGTTTAGTGGTTTTTGTGAGCATACCAAAGTTTGACTTGTGAATCATAAGAATGATATAGCTTTACGCGTGTCAAACTTCATGGGATGCCAACAACTCTGCTGGCCTACGAACGATCTTCATGGAGGAAATTCTAGCTTTCGGCTATGAGTTGATTAAACACTTGTAGCAGCAATGTTATAGTGGGTAAGATTCTTGGCACTCCCGGGTAGCTGTAATCATGATGGAATCACTCCTCTTGCTATTATGAGTAATCATTATGCAAAAGGAACAAAAACCTTAGTGATGCCAGGAGTGTCCATCACAGCACGATAAACTAATAAAAATCTTTGGCATGCTCTCAATTACTTAAAAACTGAAATTCTTGAAGCACAATGAATAGAAAAGTAGTGCTTGAAAAGTCTTGATTTATTGATGTGGGAGAATTGAGATACTCTAGTGTATATGCTTTTCATGACAACTATCACACTCTTAATTTACATGATTATACTTTATTTATTCAAAGGCAAGCCTATGAGTTGATTACTTTACATGGATTAAAATTTTCTCATTTGAATCATCCATGTTTACAATAATTTTGCTGCACTATAAGGATTCATGAAACCCGTATGATATGCTCGCCATTACTCTATCTATGCTAAAGTTTTTCAGATTTATGAAATGGAGGAAACATGAGACTACTAATCATGAGTAAGATCACCATCTCATTATTTCAGTTTAAATGCTGAGTTCTTTTTGGATTTTGGTCTTCTTGCTCGGGGATGATCAAGTTTAAGCTTGGGGAGGTTGATGGCTCTAAAATATAGCCATCTGTTCACAATTTTGATGAAATATCTCTCCAAACCCTGCCACTAATGCTAATATTTAGAGGGGTATGCAATCCTTTCTTTTATATTTTTCCTGCAAAGATAATGTTGTTTAAAGGAGGGAATCACTACATTAAATTCAAAGATACGAGATTTCAAACTACCAGAAGAAACCAGGATCCGTAAGACGGAGGCATACGCTTTAACGACCACCTATACGACTGGAGCAAAAATTCTGGTCGTATAGCTTCGGTCGTATAGTTGGTGCCGCCACCGTTAGGTCAAACAGAACAACTTTCGTGAAGGGACCCCTATATAAAGAAGCCTCGGGCGATGAGAAAACAAGCCAGACCTCGCCAAAAAGTCTCTGCCACAAATCTCCAGCCGCCTCCAAATCTCAAAACCCTTCTCCATCTCCATAGCCATATTCCACCACTTGTAGTAGTAGATATCTTCTCCGATTGGCGACATTGTAAGACTATTGCTATCAATCTTATGATTTTCATTACAATGTTTGTGATTGTTGATCTCATCTCTATGTGTGAGTAATTCTCCTTGGGCTAAGGGCTTTGGCCTAGCCATGTAGCAATTGTGCATGTTATTTATCATAGATGGGACCATGTATTAGTTTGTATGACATGATGATTATTGTATCCTCTCTTGCCTCAATCCAAGGAGTTGTCAGGTACCCAAGACCCCAAGGGTTGATCCAGGTATAGGGAGTATGAGTAACGACTAGTCTGTAGGTTGGGAACCTCAGTGAGAGAAGGGGTAGTACGGCTGTATGTGAGGGATTTACTTGGGATTAATGGTGACATCACTATGCATATCATTAGTTCTCTTTCTTCTACGAATGAGACTAGTAGGTTATTTCTATAAGCGGTTTCGGAGGCAATAGCAATTATGGATGCACTACCCACATATAATTTATCTTGCTCTAACAAGTACATGCATACTTTATTTCTATCGTTTATTCCCATCAGATGTTTTCCACAGCTATAGTTGAAACCAAACGCCCTAGGACCTCTCTCTCCATCATCGACAACAACAAAAAGACGCAAGCTATTGGTCCGCTAAAAACACAAAAGGAATTCTAAAACTCTCGAAGGTCCGTTAAAATAACTTCACTACGCATTTGCTTCCCGAGGATTCGATAAACTAGGTCTACTAGGGAAAAAGAAGCTACACTACATCAGTAATTCAGATCGAAGGTATCAAGCCACACTCTTCATACTACTTCATCTTCAATTGTTTTCAAACTATGGCCAAATTTGTCGACATGCAAATTCTTGGATTTGGGATCATCAGCATAAAGTATGATGTAGATATGGACTTGACCTTGGTCGTTCGTCTTGATATACAAGAATGGTTCATACTCGTTGAAAACTAAGCTTAAATTTGTTTAAATTTCACCACTTACTTTTAGGTTAGAACTTTACACGGTCGATCGGAGTACATTTTACATCAGGGGCCTCAAAAAAGCAAAAAAAATTAATTCGAGGTCCATATACATTTAGCATAAAGGACCCTAAAAGGAAAAAATTCTGATTCGGCTCCTTCTCAAGAGATCAGCTGATCTGAGCCAAACTCTTAATACTACGTCCTCTTCGATTGTTTTCAAAACATGGCCAAATCTGTTGCCATGCAAATTCTCTGACATGGGATCATCAGCATAAAGTATGATGTTTTTATGGCCTTGACCTTGGTTGTTTGGCTTGAAATCCAATAATGCTCATACTTGTTGACAAGTAAGCTTAAATCGTCTAAATTTCACCACTTACACTTTTAGACCTAAAAAGGGGGAAATTACATTGAGATCCATAAATTTAGCACAAAGGACCCTAAAGTTAAGCAAGGAAAACAATCGGGTTTGGCTCTTTCTCTAGAGAGTAGCTTATCGATACTCTTCATACTACTTCATCTTTGATTGTTTTCAAAATATGGCCAAATTTGTCGGCATGCAAATTCTTGGATATGGGATCATTAGCATAAAGTATGATGTAGATATGGCCTTGACCTTGGTCATTCATCTTGAAATACAAGAATGGTTCATACTCGTTGACAACTAAGCATAAATTCGTTTAAATTTCACCACTTACTTTTAGGTTAGAACTTTACATGATCGATCGGTGTACATTTTACATCGGGGACCTTAAAAAGTATATGATGTAGAGATATGGCCTTGACCTTGTGGTTGTTCAGCTTGAAATCCAAGAATGTTAATACTCATTGACAACTAAGCTTAAATTTGTTTAAATTTCACCACTTACTTTTAGGTTAACATTTTACACGGTTGGTGGGAGTACATTTTACATCAAGGACCTAAAAAGGGAAAATTATTACATCGAGGTCCATACATTTAGAACAAAGGACCCTAAAAGGAAAACTTTCTGGTTTGGCTCCTTCTTGAGAGATCAGCTGATCTGAGCCAAACTCTTCATACTACTTCTTCTTCGATTGTTTCAAAATATGGCCAAATCTGTTGCCATGCAAATTCTATGATATAGGGTCATCAGCATAAAGTACGGCCTTGACCTTGGTCGTTCGGCCTGAAATCCAAGAATGTCCATACTCGTTGAAAAGTAAGCTTAAATTCGTTTAAATTTCACCACTTATACTTTTTGGTTAGAATTTTAAACGAATGGTGGGAGTACATTTTACATCAAGGCCCTAAAAAATGGAAAATTACATTGAGGTCCATACATTTAGCACAAAGGACCCTAAAACCAAGCAAGGAAAACAGTCGGGTACGGCTCCTTCTCGAGAGAGTAGCTCATCGAACCATACTCTTCATACTACTTCCTATTTCCCGAATTAGGATGCATATTAGGTTTGGTCAAAGTCAATCTTATACAGTTCGACCAACTATATGTAAAAACATACTGACTTTTCTAGTGATAAATTCATATAATATGAAAATATAGTTCATGATGATTCTAATAACATTGAGTTGATGTTGCATACTTAGTCAAAGTTTATTAAATTTGACTTTGACTAGAAGTAATACGGGTCCTAATTTAGGAAGGAGGGAGTACTACTTGCTTCACGAGAAAAAAAGAGGAGCGCTCCTCACTTTCGAACCAGCTTGTTGTGGGTGTGCTTGGTGATTCCTCTTCCTAGGGTATGGAGGTGGAGTAGTGCGGAGTAGGAAGGTTGGTCAGATCATAATGGTGGGCATCCAATGTCATGGGACGTTTTTGTTTTTTTGGTTGGCCAGATCAACCAATCCCTTGTCCAACACTTAAGTAGTTCTCGTACTTGTACTAGTAGTATTGCGAATGGCGATCTATTGAATATCCTTCCCCCGGATGTTTGTGAAGGAAGTGAAAATTTTGAAACTGGGAAAGTTTAAATTGCTACTCTATTGTACTCCCTAAAATTACTTGACTCGAATTTGTCTAGATTCAGATGTATCTAGACATATTCTAGTACTAGATGCATTCAAATCTGATAAATACAAGTCAATTAATTTGGGTCGGAGGGAGTAGTAGTAATATTTTTTGCTGCCAAGGACCAAAATGGTTCCCACCAACGCAGCTGACAAACACGCCAGACACAGGCACGGAGCCACCGACACAAGGCAGGTCGTCAGTCGACGTGTGTACATAGCGTCACGCTGTGGATGAGGGAGAAATCAGCCGGCCGAAGTGTGGGTGGTGATGAGGGAGTGAAGGAGAGAGAAAACACAGTTTGTTTTGCGTGCATATATATTGTGGTCCTGAAATTTACTCTACTCACTGTACCTTGTACCTCGTGGTAGGAACCCATCCTAGCTTTGCTCTAACATCACACCGCCTTCAAATCCTCCTCTTCGCAGCTCTCTCCCTGCCTCCTCTGTGCTCGTAGTCGCTTCTCCCTCTTTATTTTTTAATAGAAAAAAGGAAATAAATTCTTCTTACTTGTTTTTCATCAAATAAATTCCTGTCACTTGAAAAACTAAAATTGATTAATTTTGGTTTTTAATATCTTTGATTGTTTTCAAAAGATGGCCAAATTTATCGGCATGCAAATTCTTGGATATGGGGATCATAAGCATAAAGTATGATGTAGATATGGCCTTGACCTTGGTCGTTCGTCTTGAAATCCAAGAATTTTTCGTACTCGTTGACAACTATGGTTAAATTTGTTTCAATTTCACAACTTACTTTTAGGTTCGAATTTTACACGGACGGTGGGAGTACATTTTACATCAAGGACCTAAAAAAGGAAAATTACATTGAGGTCCAAACATTTAGCAAAGAGGACCCTAAAATTGAGCAAAGAAAATAGTCGGGTTCGGCTCCTTCTCGAGAGAGCAGCTGATCGAGCCATACGTTTCATACTACTTCCTTTTCGATTGTTTTCAAAATATAACCAAATCTGTCACCATGCAAATTCTTGGATACTAGAAGGATACCCCGCGCGTTGCGGTGAGAATCTCCTTAAGAGCTTTATTGTGTAAATAAAATGGTATAAGACAGATGAAACTCTATGCAAGAATATTCTATGTATATAGTACCAAGTGACATGTAGTGCCATATTTCGTACTTATATTTCCTTGTGTAGTTAGACAAATCAGCCACAATTTCATTATAGATAGAGAATTCCATGTAAGATACATAACATATGAGCATACAAAATTGATAGGGACAATAGTTTTTTCTTGATACCAAGCTACTCCACGATGAATGCAGTTAAGGAAATATATGTAATATTCACTTGAAAGCGAAGGAAAAAAGACTAACAAATTGGTGCATCTGGTCATAGCATAGAAATGCATAAAGTACTTTTGGTATTTCTACTGTAGCTAGGGAAAATTGATAGGAACCAATAGAATATAAGCAAAAGTATAAGAATATTACCTCACTCAAATAATTATCTGTTGATATAGAAAAAAGTCTATGTGATAAGAAAGTGATCTATGATATTCGTCCTCACATAGTGCGTGCCTGAAATACCACGGAATGGAGACTTCATTGCCTTCTAGGGAGCAATACTACAGTAAAACTGCTAGAATATTATGGATCGAGAATGCCAAGGAGAAATTAGATACCTAACACAAAGGAACATGTTTAACACAAAGGAACAGGTCTTTTATAGAACAATAAGCTATGGAGCAGACTGAAAGAAGAATATTTACAGCAAAGGAGAAGAACATGATACCAGATAATTATAACTACGGATTTGTTGTTATATCTAGAATAGATCTTCAACCAAATCAGATTTATTCACAAGAAACATTAAGTCGCAAGCAGATTGCATATCAATTTTGAGCAGCTACCATTGGCAACACCGCAACCACGACAGCAAGACCGATCGTGGGAGATGCCTATTTACCAGACATAGTGCATCCACGACGTACTTCCTCCAAGGACGCAAAGAGCCCAATAAGGTTGGGAAAGGCCAGGGAAGAAGAGGAATAGTCCCGTATGCGCGATGAAGACAGGTTACTGTTAATAGCTTGCCGGGATCCAACAACGCCTTCGTGAATCGGGCGAGGGGAACGAAGCAGTGGCCTGGCAGCCATGCCTGATGATACACGAACATGCATCAGGCCAGCGCGATGTAGTCTGACATAGCAGGCACGACTGCTTCTGTCATGTACCGAAGTGGCCACCACAGCCGTCGCACGCGCCCTCCTAGATCAGTTGCCGCTAAAGCGGGTGAAGGCGCCGACATCGAGAGCGTTCAGAACAGGAAGGAGTCACAGGTCGTGGTCTCTCTCTTTGGACACGGATATTTTTAAGTTGAGAGGCGGAAGCAGGACTGATTCTTCCGCTTGCGTTGATGGCCAGAAGAAGAGCGGTGTGATTTCTAAGAAATAGTCTTGAGGTTACTTTTAAGAAGAGGAGCATATTGGAATTTTAGAGGACGCAACCGCTCGCTTACTCGCACCCACCTCCACGGAAAGCAGACGGCCAGTGGCCTGGGTATGCAGGCGTTCTTCTATTACCGGGCAGGGACAGGAATACGGAAACACGGGGTATATGTGTGACAGAAACCACGTTTGTGGACGGTGAGATGCTTCAAATCGGACGACTTAGAAAAAGAGATAATGTGGCTAGGCTGCATGTTCAGATAGACAAATTAAATGACTCTTAGTGAGGTCTACTTTATAAGAAGATATAGATAGGATCATCAGCATAAAGTATGATGTAGAGATATGGCCTTGACCTTATGGTCGTTTGGCTTGAAATCCAAGAACTTTTCATACTCATTGACAACTAAGATTAAATTCATTTAAATTTCACCACTTACTTTTAGGTTAACATTTTACAAGGTTAGAGGGAGTACATTCTACATCAAGGACCTAAAAAGGGGGAAAATTACATCGAGGTCCATACATTTAGCACAAAGGACCCTAAAATTGAGCAAAGAAAACAGTCGGGTTCAGCTCCTTCTCGAGAGAGCAGCTGATCAAGCCATACTCTTCATACTACTTCCACTTCAATTGCTTTCAAAATATGGCCAAATATGTCGCCATGCAAATTCTTGGATATGTGGATCATCAGCATAAAATATGATTAGATATCTGGCCTTGATCTTGTGGTCGTTCGGCTTGAAATCTAAGAATTTGTCATACTCATTGACAACTAAGCTTAAATTCATTTAAATTGCACCACTTAGTTTTAGGTTAGAATTTTACATGGTCGGTCGGAGTACATTTTACATCAAGGACCTCAAAAGGGGTAAAATTACATCGAGGTCCATACATTTAGCACAAAGGACCCTAAAATTAAGCAAGGAAAATGGTCGGGTTCAGCTCCTTCTCGAGAGAGTAGCTGATCGAACCATACTCTTCATACTACTTTACCTTCGATTGTTTTCAAAATATGGCTAAATTTTTCGACATGCAAATTCTTGGATATGGGATCATGACCTTTGTCGTTCATCTTGAAATCCCAGAATGGTTCATATTCGTTGACAACTAAGCTTAAATTATTTTAAATTTCACCACTTACTTTTAGGTTAGATTTTTACACGGTTGGTCGGAGTAGATTTTACATAAGGGACCTGAAAAAAAACAAAAATTACATCGAGATCCATACATTTATCATAAAGCTCCATAAAAAAGTAAAATTTTCTGGTTCGGCTCCTTCTCGAGAGATCAGTTGATCTGAGCCAAACTCTACATACTACTTCCTCTTCAATTGTTTTCAAAATATGGCTAAATTTGTCTCCATGCAAATTCTCTCATATGGGATCATAAACATAAAGTATGATGTTGATATGGCCTTGACCTTGGTCTTTCGGCTTGAAATCCAATAATGGTCATACTCGTTGACAAGTAAGCTAAAATTGTCAAAATTTCACCACTTACACTTTTAGGTTAGAATTTTACACGGGCGTGGAAGTACATTTTATATCAAGGACCTAAAAAAGGGGAAATTACATTGAGGTCCATACATTTAGCAAAAAAGACCCTAAAATTAAGTGAGGAAAACAGTCGGGTTTGGCTCCTTCTCGAGAGAGTAGCTGATCGAGCCATACTCTTCATACTACTTCATCTTTGATTGTTTTCAAAATATGGCAAAAAATTTCGGGATGCAAATTCTTGGATATGGCATCATGACCTTGGTCGTTCATCCTGAAATCCTATAATGGTTCATACTCGTTGACAACTAAGCTTCAATTCGTTTAAATTTCACCACCTACTTTTAGGTTAGATTTTTAAATGGTTTCTCGGAGTATATTTTACATGAGGGGCCTGAAAAAAGCAAAAATTACATCGAGATCCATACATTTATCATAAACCTCCCTAAAAGGAAAAATTTCTGGTTCGGCTCCTTCTCAAGAGATAGCTGATCTGAGCCAAACTCTACATACTACTTCCTCTTCGATTGTTTTCAAAATATGGCTAAATTTGTGTCCATGCAAATTCTCTCATATGGGATCATCAACATAAAGTATGATGTTGATATGGCCTTGACCTTGGTTGTTTGGCTTGAAATCCAATAGTGGTCATACTCGTTGACAAGTAAGCTAAAATCGTCAAAATTTGACCACTTATACTTTTAGGTTAGAATTTTACACGGGCGTGGAAGTACATTTTACATCAAGGACCTAAAAAAGGGGGAAATTACATCGAGGTCCATACATTTAGCAGAAAGGATCCTAAAATTAAGCAAGGGAAATAGTTAGGTTCGGCTTCTTCTCGAGAGAGTAGCTGATCTAGCCGTACTCTTCATACTACTTCATCTTCGATTGTTTTCAAAATATGGCCAAATTTGTCGGCATGCAAATTTTTGGATATGGCATCATGACCTTGGTCCTTCATCTTGAAATCCGATAATGGTTCATAATCGTTGACAACTAAGCTTAAATTCGTTTAAATTTCACCACTTAGTTTTAGGTTAGATTTTTACACAGTTGGTCGGAGTACATTTTACATGAGGGACCATAAAAAAGCAAAATTTACATCGAGATCCATACATTTATCATAAAGCACCCTAAAAGTGAAATTTTCTGGTTCGGCTCCTTATCAAGAGATCAGCTGATTTGAGCCAAACTCTACATACTACTTCCTCTTCAATTATTTTCGAAATATGGCCAAATTTGTCTCCATGCAAATTCTCTTATATGGGATCATCAACATAAAGTATGATGTTGATATGGCCTTGACCTTGGTCGTTTGGCTTGAAATCCAATAACGGTCATACTCATTGAAAAGAAAGCTAAAATCATCGAAATTTCACCACCTACACTTTTAGGTTAGAATTCTACACGGGCGTGGAAGTCATTTTACATCAAGGACCTAAAAAGGGAAAATTACATCGAGGTCCATACATTTAGCACAAAGCACCCTAAAATTAAGCAAGGAAAACAGTCGGGTTTGGCTCCTTCTCGAGAGAGTAGCTGATCAAGCCATACTCTTCATACTACTTCATCTTCAATTGTTTTCAAAATATGGCCAAATTTATTGGCATGCAGATTCTTGGATATGGCATCATCACCTTGGTCGTTCATCTTGAAATCCCAGAATGGTTCATAATCATTGACAACTAAGCTTAAATTCGTTTAAATTTCACCACTTACTTTTAGGTTAGATTTTTACACGGTTGGTCAGAGTACTTTTTACATCAGGGACCTGAAAAAAGAAAAAATTACATCGAGGTCCATACATTTATCATAAACCTCCCTAAAAGGAAAAAAATCCGGTTCAGCTCCTTCTCGAGAGATCAGCTGATCTAAGCCAAACTCTACATACTACTTCCTATTCGATTGTTTTCAAATTATGTCCAAATTTATCACCATGCAAATTCTCTCATATGGTATCATCAACATAAAGTATGATGTTGATATGGCCTTGACCTTGGTTGTTCGGCTTGAAATCCAATAATGATACTCTTGACAAGTAAGCTTAAAATCATCGAAATTTCACCACTTACACTTTTAGTTTAGATTTTACATGGGCGTGGAAGTACATATTACATAAAGGACATAAAAAGGGAAAATTACATTGAGGTCCATACATTTAGCACAAATGACCCTTAAATTAAGCAAGGAAAACAGTCGGGTTCGGCTCCTTCTCAGAGCAGCTGATCGAGCCATACTATTCATACTACTTCATCTTCGATTGTTTTTAAAATATTTCCAAATTTGTCGGCACGCAAATTCTTGGATATGGGATCATATGCATAAAGTATGGTGTACATATGGCCTTGACCTAGGCCGTTCGTCTTGAAAATCCAAGAATATGGGTCATACTCGTCGACAATTAAGCTTAAATTCTTTTAAATTTCACCACTTACTTTTAGGTTAGAATTTTACACGGTTGGTGGGAGTACATTTTACATTAAGGACCTAAAAAGGGGGAAATTACATCATGGTCCATACATTTAGCACAAAGGATCCTACAAATGAAAACTTTCTTTTTCCGCTCCTTCACGAGAGATCAGCTGATCTTAGCCAAACTCTTCATACTACTTCCTCTTCGATTGTTTTCAATATATGTCCAAATCTGTTGCCATGTAGATTCTATGATATGGGATCATCAGCATAAAGTATGATGTTTATATGGTCTTGACCTTGGTCATTCGACTAAAATCCAAGAATGTTCATACTCGTTGATAAGTAATCTTAAAATCGTCTAAATTTCACCACTTACACTTTTAGGTTAGAATTTTACATGGGCGGTGGAAGTACATTTTACATCAATGACCCAAAAAAGGGAAAATTACATCAATGTCCATACATTTAGCACCCCCTAAAAATAAGCAAGGAAAACATCTGTGTACGGCACCTCGAGAGAGCAGCTGATCGAGCCATACTCTTCATACTACTTCCTCTTCGGTTGTTTTCAAAATATGTCCAAATATATCGGCATGCTAATTCTTGGACATGGGATCATCACCATAAAGTATGATGTTGATATGGCCTTGACCTTGGTCATTCGACTTGAAATTCAAGAATTTTCATACTCGTTGACAACTAAGCTTAATTCGTTTAAATTTCACCACTTATACTTTTTGGTTAGCATTTTACACGGATGGTGGGTGACGTGGGTATACCTCATAGGTACTCGAGCTTAGCATATACGGTCCAATCTGGTAGAAGCCCACGGCGTTACAAGGGCCCAATCAAAGATTCGGGCGAACGAAGGAGACTCCGACTACTTGCGACACACGGCAAGCTCAAAGATAGGAAGTTTAAAGGGAAAAACCCTAACTTGTAACCGACTCGACCTGCTATCCCGAGACCTGGCCTATCTATATAAAGGCTAGGAGGGGTGGCAAGGAGGACGATCACAACCCTAGTTTCCACAACCTTGCTAGATTGCATCTGCGCACCCCCTATAACTTTCGACTCCCTTGATAATTCCAAGAGCAGATAAGCAGGAGTAGGGTCCTCTATGAAGCCTGAACTTGGGTAAACCTTGTGTCCCTGTGTGCTCGTTTGCTAGCCGATTGATGCCTCCAGTGCTCCCTTCTTCTCCAAAACCCAAGTCCATAATAATGGGCATTGATGAGTTTAACCCTCGTCAATTAGCGCCATCTGTGGGAAACGGAAGTGCTGATGTTTCTTTGGGCCCGTCAACTGCGATACAACTCTGCAACAGTGGAGATTCACCTCCTCTTCGGTGCCTTCGACTTAACCGTCCACACGCCGGCCACTCGCCCGGCTTTCGAGTCCATGGGCGAAGGGATCGTCCTGGAAATCAGGAGCTTACGCTTCCAAGTTGGTCAACTGGGCACGCTTCGCCTCTCTGATCAGCCGATGGTCCCCGCGATTGCTCCAGCATCGTGGTTTCCACCGCTGATCGACACCCTAAGCGAGCTCAATGCACCGACAACAGTTGGGAACACGGACAGCAACAGCAATCGCGAATCCGATCCGGGTGATCTGGCCACAAAAGATGGAGCCTGCGGCTCCGGATCTAAAAGTTGCGGATGCAACAGCTTCCCCAATCACTACATGTGTGTCGTCATCAATGCAGGCGACACTAGCGGCAATCACGACAACACTGGTACTAGTCCGTCCAATGGTGGTATCCCAGTCACAAACGGTGGACCCGCCAACGACGCACCCACCAACAATGGGCCGAAGGATCACCGACCCTCACTTCGAATGAGAACACCCAGCAGCGCGTGTTGATCAAGCTCAATGACGCTGAGTGGGATCGCTGCCGAGAGGCCTTGTGGGGTAATCCCCTGCCACCAAACTAATCGCAATACATGTTGATGGGTTATCACTGGCTGCTCAAGGAAGAATTCAAGCGCCAGCAGCAAGTAATCGCCCAGCTCGAGGCGCGTAGAAAGGTGGCAGATGAGTCGAGCCTTCGGCGAGCTCAACTCTCCTCCATGGGAGGATCCTCCTCCAAGGGCAATGAGCATATGAACACCAAGAGATGCTCTCGACTGGCCCACCTCATAGATAAGGAGCGAGAAGAGGCCGCGCGAGTCCTCGACTTATCGTCCATGATGGTGGACACACGAGGCAATGTGCTCCCGAAGACGCCGCAAGCAGCGGTGACAGCAGCCACCATGTACCTCCTTAACAACCAACCACCGACTGGGGGCCCGCGGGCTGCCATTCACCGATCTACGATCATGGGCCTGGGGCTAGTCGAAGCTGCCCTCATCAAGGAGCCAACACCGGATCCAAAGAAAAAAATAAAGCTCTTTCCAAGCGCTACTCCTCACCTTCCTCCAGCGTTGACAGCCACAACCTGTCATGGCTACGCCGCTCACGGTGACACGACTACGACGACGCGTGTGATGACATCACGCAGTGCGAGGTTGACAAGATGCATGCGAGGTGTGCCTATTCGGCTGACTTGGAAGACGACGGGGTAGAGCTCTGAGGCGCTAGCTGCTTCAGCAAAGCCATTCGCCAGAAGTGAATGCCAAAAGGGTTCAAACTCCCATCGGAGAACCCGAAATTCGACGGCCTGCAGGACCCGAAGATCTGGCTAGAGGATCACATCTCCTCCGTCAGGCTCCATGGCAAAACAACGAGCATGGCAATGCAATGCCTCTAGCTACAGCTACAAGGTGCCGCTCGTGCGTGGCTTAACAACCTCCCACGCGGATCAATTTGTAGCTGGGAAGAGTTAGTCTACAGCTTCGTACGAAATTTCAAGGGCACTTACAAAAGGCCCGCATCAATCGAAGAATTGAGAGGCTACTACCAGAAGTCTGGCGAGTCGCTGCGCTCGTACATCCATAGATGGTCCATCATCAAGAATTCTGCAGAAGACATCTCTGAGGATCGTGCAATCGACGCGTTCAATGGCGGCGTGCACCGTAGAGAGCTCAGGGAGGAGATAGGTAGCTCGAAGCACAAGACAATCAACCACCTGATGGAGATCGCGAACAGGTGGGCAGATGGGGAGGACTCAGTAAAAACCATGTCCACTCTGATGATGATGATGACCTCGGCCACAGACGTGATCGGCGAGGAAAACGTCGAATGCGCGGTTACGAAGACCGTGAGGAGGTCGACATGGTCGCGGCTGGCTACACCGACAAACACGACGACAACCGCATAGCGGATATCGCAGTGGTGGATACCGCGACAGCGGGAAAACCACACAAGTGTGGCAGCACCGCACTCGCGATGAGGCACCTGAAACATCTATCCAGGACAAAATGTCCAGACCGTGCAACGTACACTTCTACATCTAAAAGTATGACGACAAGAAAAGGTCCAGCACCTTCTAAAGGACTGTCGTGAGTTCCTCAAGCTCCACGAAGTCCTAGCCCAGATGAATCGTGACGCGATAAACCAGGGCTACGGAGCTGCCCCGGGCGCTATGGCTCATGGAGCACCTCCACCACCACCCGAGCCACCACCACCTGCGGCTGCGCCAGTCCAGAACCATGGAGGCGAGCCATACCCTCGACCACTGGGGAACATGGGGATGATCCAAAAATGACGCCCCTCAAATCGAGTGTAAAAAGCAATCACTCGCCAAGTCAATCTACCTCAGTGGAAGCGAGTCTTGCATCACCTTTGACAAGCGCGATCATCCGTGCCAAGTACCTCGCCCAGGCCACTGTCCCCTCATGCTCGAGGCACAGATTGGAGGCTTCGAGATGAGTCACGTCTTCATGGATGGCGGAAGCGGCATTAATCTCATGTTCGGAAGTACCTTGCGCGCAATGCGGATTCCTCTGACATGTCTGGAAGTTTCAGACATGACCTTCCACGGAATCATCCTAGGAAAAGGCGTATACCCCTGGGTAAGATCAGCCTCAACGTCATCTTCGGCACGCCATTAAACTTTCGGCGAAAGCGCATTGAATTCGAAGTCGTCGACTGGCCCTCACAATACCACTGCATCCTCAGACGTGTCGCGTTCGTAAGATTCATGGCGGTGCCACACTACACCTAGTTGCAGATGAAGATACCGGGCCCAAACGGCATTATCACCGTCAACGGAAGCTTCGAGAGATCCGACGGCTGCGATAGGGAATTCAACAGAATCTCCCACTCTTTTGGCATGCAAGAGGAGCTGGCGCGGTTGAAGGAGTCGACAGACAATAGTCTGCCTCCCCCGAGCAAGACAAGCTCACCCGACCAATCCTTCGACACATCAGTGCACACCAAGAAAGTCCAGGTCCATCCAACGGACCCAACCAAGATGGCCCTCATCGCCAACAACTTGAGTCCCGCATAGGAACTCATGCTCGTCGAATTCCTCCGTGAGTGCTGGGAAATCTTTGCCTGGTGCCCAGCAGACATGCCAGGAGTTCCCAGGGAATTCGCCGAGCACTCACTCAACATGAATCCTGAAGCAAGGCTAGTCAAACAAACAATACATCAACTATTTGAACCAAGGGAAAAAGCGGTTGGTATGGAAGTCAACAGACTCCTAGACTCTAACTTCATATGTGAGATCAAGGAAAGCACGTGGGTAGCAAACCCCATGCTTGTTCCTAAAAAAGACACGAATATTTTGCGGATGTGCGTGAACTTCACCTCCTTGAACAAGCATTGCCTGAAAGACCACTTCCCGTTGCTCGGATCGATCAGATAATCGACTCCACCGCGGGATGCGAGTGTCTCTACTTCCTCGACGCCTACTCTGGCTATCATCAGATTTGAATGGAGGAAGACCATGAGAAAACAGCATTCATCACGCCCTTTGGTGTCTTCTGCTACACAACGATGCCCTTCGGGCTGAAAAATGCAGGAGCCACCTACCAGCGGTGTATGCAGGCCTACCTCAAGAGCTAGCTTGGTCGCAACATCCAAGTCTACGTCGACGACTATCATCGTCAAAACCAAGGAGCAAGCCTCGTTACTTGACGATCTCTGCGAGACCTTCGATAACCTCGACCGCTACCGGATCAAGCTGAATCCGGAAAATGCGCCTTTGGTGTACCATTTAGGCAATTGCTCGGGCACCTCATCTCCACGAGAGGGATCGAGGCTAACCCGAAGAAAATAAAAGCCATACTGGCTATGGAGAAGCCGGAGAACATAAAAGGCATTCAACAGCTAGCTGGGCGAATCACGGCGCTCAGTTGATTCATCAGTTGAATGGGCAAAAAGGCTCTGTCTTTCTACCAACTTCTCCGCAAGGCTGACAAATTCGAGTGGACAAACGAAGCACAAGAAGCATTCGAAGACCTCAAGCGTATATTGTCCACCTCGCGAAAAAGAGTCGCTACTACTATACATCTCCGCCACCAACTAGGTGGTTAGCACTATGCTCGTCGTGGAACGAGCCAAAGAAAATAAAGTCCACGGGGTACAACGCCCAGTCTACTACCTCAGCGAGGTGCTCACACCGACAAATAAGTGGTACCCGCATTATCAGAAACTGGCGTACAACGTCTTCATGACAGTCAGGCGACTGCGCCACTACTTCCAGGATTATCCAATAATCATGGTGAACGATGCCCCGGTAGGGCACATACTCAACAACCCCGACGCTACTAGACGAGTCACGCTCTGGGGAATCGAACTGTCTGCATGAGATATCATGTATGAGAAGCGAGGCGTGATAAAGTCGCACGTTCTCTCAGACTTTCTCGTGCACTGGATGGAAAACCAGCTCCCCGACAGACCAGATATGTCCTACCTATGGACAATGCACTTTGATGGGTCCAAGCGCAAGGAGGGATCTGGTGCAGGCGTCATTCTGACACCACCGCAAGGTGACAAGATGAGATATTTCTGCGAATGCAGTTCACCGCCTCCAACAATGAAGCTGAATACGAAGCCTTACTCCACGGGATGCGTATGGCAAAAGCCTACGGTGCAAAGAGGCTCGTCATCTACAGCGACTCCAAGCTGGTAGTCAATCAAACAATGAATGAGTGCGATGCTCTGAGTGACAACATGATCGCCTACCATGACCTCTACAACACACTCGAGGGAGACTTTGACGGCTGCGAGCTATGGCACGTTGGCCGCGAGAGCAACGAGGAGGCGGACACACTCGCCAACATCGACTCCACATGTGCCCCAGTGCCACCCGGAGTATTCTTAGAGCGCATCTGTGAGTGCTCCATCAAGCCGAAAGCTCCAGAGCATAAAACTAGCACGCCAAAGGACTCGGGGCTACGCCACCCAACGAGCCAATGGCACTCGACGACGCGGAGCCAGACACAGGACTCAAGGGCCCCATGGAGGTCATGATGATCGAGCCATCCTGGACACAACCATATATAACATACTTGCTCAGAAAAAGGTTACCAAATGACCCCAATGGTGCGCGTCATATAGCACAACAATCAAAGGCATTCGTCCCTATCAATGGCAAATTGTACAAACGCAACATCATAGGAGTCCTTCAGCGGTGCGTCTCCAATAGAGATGGAAGAGCCATCCTCCTCGAGATACATGAAGGCACTTGCGGCCACCACGCCGGCAGTCGCGCTCTCATCGCCAAAGCTCTATGAGCGGGATTCTACTGGCCAATGGCAATGCGCGACACCAAGGATACCGTCCAGCGTTGCAACGCCTGCCAGTGATTCGCGGACAAGCCGCATGCACCTGGCGCAGAACTTAGGCCAATACATGTGGCTTGGCCCTTCGCACAATGGGGACTCGACATGGTCGGCAAGCTACAAAAATCTTCACGAGGAGGATACGTCTACCTCCTAGTCGCGGTTGACAAATTCACCAAGTGGATTGAGACCATGCCGGTGACAAACCAATTAGGAGCCAGCGCTGGCAAATTATCCGATTGCATCGTCTTCCGCTTCAGGGTGCCACATAGCATCATCACGGACAATGGGACGAACTTCACCTCCAAGGAGTTCCAGGATTTCTACGAAAACCTAGGAATCAACATTAGCTACGCCTTAGTAGCACATCCCTAGACCAACGGTCAAGTCGAAAAGGCTAACGGCCTCGTCTACAATGGGATCAAGAAAAGGCTCCTCCGGCCACTCGAAAAAGCTGTCGGGTGCTGGCCAGATGAGCTGCAATCAGTACTACAGAGTCTGCGCACAACTCCAAACAGCACTACAGGCTATACTCCGTTCTTCATGGTACACGGCACCGAGGCGGTACTACCCGCAGAGGTGTGCTACAAGGCCCCACGGGTAGTAGCATACAGCGAGACATAATCAACACTCGCACTCGAAGACTTCGTCGACCTCCTCGATGAGGCACGTGAGATTACAGCGAAGAGATCCACGATCTAGCAGTAGAACCTCCGCAATTACCACAACAGAAGGTTACGCCCCAGATCCTTCGTCAAAGGAGACTTGGCCCTACGACTGAAGCAGCAAGGGTACCTCAAATTCGAATCCCCTTGGGAAGGACCTTACTTGATTACCGAAGTAATCCCAGGTGGCGCATATTGCCTTAAAGACGTAGAAAGTGGAGTCGCATACTCCAACCCCTAGAACGTCGCGCAGCTACGTCGTTTCTACCCCTAGATGTTTTTACTTTACAAATAAGGCTATTCAGCCAAGCTACTTAGCCACACATTGTACCTCGTGATATTCTGCGAATAAATAAAGCTAAGTGCCCCAAACTTTGTGTCTCTTTTTTTCTTGCAATTACATTGCTCGGGGGCTATGCCACCCTTTTAACCTCGTTACGTGAATAACACAGTATCTCGAGTAGCTGACGCACTATCAATCAAACCCTTGGAAAAATCAACCCAGCTACAGCGCACCTGACAGGTTGTCAAGGTGCTGAGATGAATATACGTCAGGCTAACGGAAAAAAAACTGTAGAGTACAAAAACACTCGAAAAATATACAAGCTAGCAAGCTCTTTACATATCAACGGGTATAAAAACACATCCGACGCAATTCTATGAACTTTACAACACCTATAAATTTCATGTGCAGGACCATATTATCCTACTGCTGCAAAAGGAGAACATTGGTCTACTCCTCAAAGAAATCGACAATATCTTCGGCTGGTCGATCAACCGCTTGGCAATGTGGCACCATGTTCCATGTCATCGCTTCTGGCGGAGGCGGTGGACCAGCAGCAACAACTGCGATATCCACATCTGGCCGATGCAGGCGAACAAGTGCCAATGCAGCCTTGGCACCTGCGACCAACTTCTGGCGCACGCACTCGTGGACCACGCTGATATCTTGAAACTTCGACAGCAAAGCTAGCAAGCTTGAAGGCACCACGCCCTCTTCAAGCATTATAACACTCGAGTTGCATGATCTTGTAGCATCGCCAATGTGACTGCACGATCGTGATCCACCCAGAAATAGCGACTAGCTTGCAGCTGCTTCTGGGTCAAATCGTTTAGACGAATGGCAACTCGATCCCTCTCATCCTGCGGGTGACGAGCGCTAACAACTACAAGAAGCCGAGCATAGGACAACGTGTCACTGCGAATGTCTAGAGAAAAGGATAAGAAGTTAGAAACCTAACACTTAAAATTCCCATTCAACTGAGCAACTTCGTCCAAGAGGTACTTCTCGCGTGCGCTGGCCTTCTCAGCCTTCGACTTCCACACGTCCGCGTCACCACGGATCATGGGAAACTCTCGCTCCAACTGCTTTATGCGATCGCGCAGTCGCGCCAGTAGTGATAGCTCCTCCACCTTTGAACGTGGTTGCGCCATAGTTTCATTGGTGGGAGGAGAGTCAGGAGGACCACTCGAAGGACCCAATTACAGCCAAAGCAAGAGGCATATAAGACCAACCATCCATCAATAAAAGAGAGGAGTGCATTCAAATTCAACAAGTATCAAAAGGGGCACGCCCACAGAATACAGTTCAAAAAGAAAAGCTAAAACTATTACAAAATGCAGCTGGGAAATGCTCTATGGCTTCATTTTCGACTTCGGAGGCTTACTCGAATCTGTAGCAGTCTCTGATGCCACGGACTTCCTAGCCACACCCTAGACACCACAGCTTTTGCATTCTTCAAGTGACGCATCTTCGCCGAATAAGCAGCGACTGTATCAATGAGCCGAGGCCCATACTTACTGCAACTAGTGGCAAAAGGCTGGAATACTACATGTTGGCCATCCGCAGTGATCGGCACCACCGAGGATATTTCGCTGGGGTCCAGTTACACGTTGTGGGCTTGCGCCATTGCGAGTCCCATGGTTGCTCCAACTGCCTGCTGCGAGTTCTTGAAGTCCATTGGCATGCCTTCTGCGAAGGATTCCACCAGGTCATTGAGATTTTCGATCAGCTTGGCCTTGGGGACCATTTCCTCTTAAAAATGGCTCATCGCTCCTTTGGCTCTCCTGAATAAGTCCTTGGCAGAGACCCTGCAGTCCTCGACTACAGCCACGGCGCTGGCCAAAGCATCTAGATAGGCCAAGGCCTGGGCATCAGAATCCACGCCGGCGGCATCTGCAAAATACACATATGAGCACAATAATATGAAGGCAAAGTACATGACAAATACAAGCGAGACAGTGTCATACCTGAGAGCGCTTGCGCAACTGAGAAGAGTTGTTCTACGAACACCTTTTCCCTCTCAGCAGTAGAGGAACATAAATCTTCCTCACGCTTTTGTGACTCCTTAAGAGCTTCGACTGCCTCGTTCTGTTTCTTCTCCGCCGTGGCAAGTCCCTTCTCGAGGGCAGTGACGCGATGAAGAAGCTCATTATGCTCACCTACAAGAGACAAAAATGGCAAAACCTAAGCTCACCAACCTCTAAACATGAAGAGCAGAAAGAAAAGTATAAAGCTAACCTTGGAAGGCACGGTGGCAGGTTTCTAGCAAAGCATGATGTCGACCCAAGGAAATGATCTGCTTGGTAAGGCGAGTAGAATCCTTCACAATAGGCTGCAAGATAAGGGAAGCAGTGTGAGCATCAAACACAAAATTCGAGTGCCAATGATAGGAAGAAAACTTACGTGTTCCTCCAGGGACTCTGAAGATTCCTTCAGAATCGACGTCCGGGCAACAACTTGATGCCCCCCAGCATGGGGGCAGCTCGAAGAATTAGCACCGGAGTGGGCCGCCACCGGAGGAGAAGGAGATGGTACCGCCACCTCCTTGTATTTGGAGTCTGCGACTCTAGACTCCTTGACAAATTGACAGTCGTCGAAAGATGACGATGCCATTTGACTACAAAAGTATTCAACACTACATCAAAAGAAGACATTTTGGGAAGACAAGACGAACTCGCAAGAATATGAGTACATACCCATCAAAAATTTCGAGGTCAAAGGAATCATCAGACGACTCTTTTGGCAACCTCAACTTCTTCCGCGAAGGGGGAGCCATGGCGCGCATAGGCACGGCAGGAATTGGCTCCTCTGCCACAGCATGAGGCTCCTCTGGCGTCGACAACGACGAGGCATCCCAGTCCTTGCTTTGGGAGCGTTTGCAAGTCCCCTCGAACTCGGGGGCTTCGCGTTCCTCCTCCACTGGGACAGTAGAGCCTGACTCATCCTCCTCTTCGGCCTCGTGAGGAATTATTCCCTCAGGCTGAGGAGGCAAGTTGGCAGCCACCTGCTAGTTCTAAAACCAAAACCAAGCATCAGCACAAGTCACAATGAGCAAGCAATCAAAAAATAAGAATAGCTTTTAAAAGGAAATCCACCTTAGGCGGAGGATGGCTTGAAGAGAAGCGAGGCACAACTGAGTCACCCAGGAGATCCTCCTTGGTGGTGTACTTGGTCACCAGCCGAAACCTCCTATCTACTTCGCCAGAAGAAATGCCCTCTACAGATATGCGAGTGACATCACTAGTACCAACCCAGCGGAACATCGGATGAACCCTGTCCTGCAGAGGTTGTACCCAGCGATGCATCCAAGCGCGAATGAGATCAGCGCCACCTACTTCTTTGCCTATGTGGCGTTCGAGGTCGCAGACATACTAATACAGAGTCTCTGTTTCCTCGACTTCATCGGGCATCACAACGTTCTTCCACGACCTCCTCCTCTTGCAGGTCGCCACCGGATCAAAGGGCGCAAGTCCGTAGTGCTCTCCATCGACCTTCTGGTCGAGGATGTAGAACCACTTCTCCCTCCATCCTTGGACAGACGCAATGAGCTTGATGGAGAAATAGGTGACATTGGAGTCGACGTGGATCCTGCAGCCTCCTATATCGTAGACTACTGAACCCGACCCCGATTGACGTTTGAGCTTGAAGAGTTTTTTAAAGAGGCCAAAGTGTGGCTCGATTCCGAGCCAACACTCACAAAGAGTCATGAAGCAGGCGATGTGGAGGATAGAGTTTGGGGTTAGCTGGTGCAGCTAGAGCCCGTAGAAACAAAGTAAACCCCTAACAAACGGATTAAGGGGGAGAGAAAGACCGTGAATGAGAAACGCGAGGAACATCGCTCGAAACCCTACAGGACAACTGGGGATTACCTCGTCGCCAGGAACACGGGAGTCATCCTCCACGGTAGAGAGCGTTCCATCCTGGTGCTGGGTGAAAAGCTCTGAGGGCTTGATGATGGATGGGCGCCACGACCCATTGGTGATGCGGGTCCCCGCGCCCTTCTTCTTTCTAGCTCTAGCGGCAGTGCTGGTGCCCGTGGTGGCGGCGCCTTTCTTCTTGGCCGCAACAGCGGCAACTGCAGATCCATCGGCGGAGGATCCCTTCTTCTTGCCCATCTGGCGCTTGCGGTGCGAGCACAGGAAGTAGCTCGGGAAAGTACGAAGTTGGTCCAGCGACACACAAAAGGTGTGAGCAATGTAGCAGCAGGAAGCAACAATGGAGATTGTGCCTGAGGAGGAAGAAGAGATGTGGAGAAATTGCCGCAGAGAGGATCTCTACTTAACCTCATCGATGATGCCATCCAATGACCAGGAGAGAATCAACAAGACGCGTGGCGCACATCAGTGTCAACACATGGAAAGGGTAAACCGTGAACTGTCGCTCCACTCCGCCCATTACGCGTGAGAATCGAGGAGACACATTTAAAACAGAGATTATGCATGCCTGTTCAAGTACAAGTTAGAAAATGGGACCTACTACTCATCACGTCCCGTCAAAACCGCTCACGCGGGTAACTGAGGTCATCTCATCGTCAGCACTGACGTCATTAACTCCAGCAGGAGCACCTTTCTACTTGACCAAGCACTCGGGGGCTACTCCTAATAGGACCGCTGGCCGCGCACCCAAGGAATTTTCTAAGACATCTAGACATTATGACAACATATTTTCCTCTCAAGAACCCTTCACTCGAATCAATGATTCGATTGTGGACTCCAGGTTACTCCCACAGGAAGTGCTGAAAGCACATTCGACTGAAACAAGCACACCCTATGATTTTTTTCTTACACATAACTGCGTGTTGACTACGTACACACTCGAAAGCATTGGCGACTCCACCTCATAACTTCTCTGCAAAGAGATTACGTCTCATGGGACACCCGAATCATCTCCGCAATGATAAAGTTCGGATGCCGCATCTAAGACGCGAAGATAAGACTTGAATAAGGCCTGGCAATGCACCTGCTGCTCTCTACCAGAAACAATTCATGCCTCCAAGTACGATGAAATATGCCTTGATGGGCGCGTCAAGGGCTTACACTTATACACTGGGATTCGAACTCTATAAGATCTTCGCGGCCTGAGTCGAATTACGCCAGCACTTTTCCGAATTCGATTCCGGGGACTCGAATTCGAGTAGATTGTGTTGTTTTGCCCTAAGGCAGTTAACTGATCCCGATACATCGGATGAATCAGGCACGTATATCAACAATCGCTATGATATCAATCAGAGCACTCGAAATATGCTCGATTGTGCAGTCAAAAGGCTTCATTAGTCTCCACTTGAATCCGCGATTCAACCGGACACTCGGGGGCTACTGACATGGGCATACCTCACAGGTACTTGAGCTTAGCATATACGGTCCAATCTGGTAGAAGCCCACGGCGTTACCAAGGCCTAATCAAAGATTCGGGCGACCGAAGGAGACTCTGACTACTTGCAACACATTGCAAGCTCAAAGATAGGAAGTTTAAAGGGAAAAACCCTAACTTGTAATTGACTTGACCTGCTATCCCGAGACCTAGCCTATCTATATAAAGGCTAGGAGGGGGCAGCAAGGAGGACGATCACAACCCTAGTTTCCACAACCTCGCCAGATTGCATCTGCACACCCCCTGTAACTTTTGACTCCCTCGATAATTCCAAGAGTAGACAAGCAGGAGTAGGGTCCTCTATGAGGCCTGAACCTGGGTAAACCTTGCGTCCATCTTGTTTACTAGCCGATTGATGCCTCCAGTGCTCCCTTCTTCTCCAAAACCCAAGTCCATAACAATGGACATTGATGAGCTTAACCCTCGTCAGTGGGAGTACATTTTACATCAAGGACCTAAAAAGGGTAAAATTACACTGAGGTCCATACATTTAGCATAAAGGACCATAAAATTAAGCAAAGAAAACAGTCGGGTCCGGCTCCTCGAGAGAGAAAATGATCGGGCCCTACTCTTCATACTACTTCCTCTTTGATTGCTTTCAAAATATGGCCAAATTTGTCGCCATGCAAATTCTTGGATACGGGACCATCGACATAAAGTGTGATGTAGATATGGCCTTGAACTCGGTTGTTCGGCTTGAAATCCAAGAATGTTCATACTCACGTTTATATTTAAACAGTTGTCAAAACTCATGTTTATCTTCATGGAAAGTAGTACATGCAGGTACTTGAACCACCGACAAGAACTCGTTTGTACTTGAACTACCGACAAGTACTAGTTTGTAGTTGAACTACGGATAAGTACCAGTCGATGTTTGAACCACCGATAAGCACTCAAACAATGCACCACCCTCTGTCACCGCCGGCCGACCTATCGGTCATTTAAACCCTGACTAGTACTTGTCGGTGGTTCAACTACAAACTAGTACTTATCGGTAGTTCAACTACAAACGAGTTTTTGTCGGTGGTTTAAGTACCGAGGCCGCGCTACTTTTCAAAATTACTAATTTTGTGTATTATTCGTGATATTGATAAAATATTTTGTATTATTTAAAAAATAGCCAGGAGAACATCGTGTGAGTTCTTTTGTTATTAGTACTCATTATTTTTTGTTTGATTATTTTTAAAACAAGGACAATTTTTTGGTAGCTTTTCAAAAACCATGTCTCGCAATATGGCCTACTATATGTACACAAGAGTTTTTCTATTGGAAATCAGTACCACAAAAGAGCTTGAGAACGGGAGAAATTATTATTATAGGTGGATCGCCACTCCTATAGCTACCCCTACATTCGAGTACTCAGTAGTACTCCGTTTTTATTTTACAAGAAAGATTTATTGTGGGGGGGAACTAGAGTAGAGTAGTACTATTCTAAAGGGAACTAGAGCAGAGGAACATGCGTCCGTTTTCATTTTATTCAACCTTGTCTATACGCTCTATCCCCAGTTCCCCATTACCCTACCTCTACACCAAGCGTCGCCATTTTTCTCCTCCACAATGCCGCTTTCCAATCCTATTCACCGCATAGTATGAGAGTGTTTGTTCTTCTCCCTGTCTCGCCTACTGCCATTGATCTTCCGTCTTTTCCAGAAAACCAAATCAAGCCACAGTCCCAACTTCCATTAGCTTCCTTGCGATGGCAAGACCGAGCAAGGACGGTGATGATTCTGAGCTATTCCAGGATGTTTCTACCGAAGGTCCGCTTGAAGAACTCATAACCAGATGTGACATCATCATCGCCGCGAGCCTCGCCGGTTCGTCCAAACATCTTCTTGACTTAGCAAAATATAGTGCAACTTTACATGCTTCTCAACCGTTTGGCCTCCCTTGTGTTCTTCATTCTCACCCGACTAAGAAATCATCGGAATAAAATGAGTACTTCGAGGGCAAGGGCACTACATGCAAGCTAACGCTGTTGGACATGTTCTCCTCCAACGTTGTGTTCTGAATTGTATGGGTAAGCAGTGGGTAGGTGCCAATGGATATTGGATCACCACTATTGGATCCGAGTGAAAGTGGGAGCTTGTCAATGTGTACACTCATCAATGTGTTCCTCTCCCACAAGTCAATGAGTTTGTGCCCACCAACGATCCATTTATATTCATGCATAATGATTGCCCTATTCTCCTCCGGAAGATTGCTATTTTCCGAGCTCCCACAGCTGTGGCGGATTATTTAGACTTCTATCTTCTCACTATCTTCGACTACTCAATTGCTACCCTTGATGGCAATGAGTATGCATGGACAGTTCTTGAGAACCATTTCCAGTGCTATTTCAGATACAACGATGCACTTATCCATAAGGGTCTGGTGTTTGCAGCCACTGAGAGTGGCCGTGTTTATGTCTGGAATCATGTGTATTTTGGTAAGTTTGATCCATTCATGTTCTAAACACTAGCTTCAGTTTTAATGGATGTAAACTAGTGTTGGTTGATTTGGCCATCATTTCTTTTTAAGGTCCTATTCTGCTCCCGTTACCACCTGGCGTGTATTTCGAAGAGAGCAACCTTGATGCCATAGATGATGACGAGCACGAACATGGTTTATGGTTCTTAGAAATATCTGCAGATGAATCTCACCTTCTTCTTATCCATACTGAGGGTGTTACTGAAGAGGAGTTCTATGGCGGTACTTATTATGGTCATGGCAATCTTGTTGCTAATCATAGTGTTGATCACTGCGGTCGCACTTATGGCACCTATGCTACTGGGTTTGGCTTCAAGGTGTACTCAAAGGACACTGCTTACTTGTATCCACATAAGCCATGGATAGCGATTGCTGACCTAGGAGCATATTCCCTTTTCCTTGGATTGAACTATCCGATTACAATTGCAGTAGGCGGTGCAGATGTTGCCCCAGGATATCTGACGAGAAGCAGCTGTGTATACACCTCCCACCATGCAATAGGACTTGGATATATGTTGTTTCCTGAAATATGCTACTTTAGTCTAAATACCAAAGAAGCAGCTATTGGTTTCTCAACCAACGTTGCATGGAAATCTCCGGAGAGTCCATTATGGTTAATCCCGAGCTTCGCCAATGCGCACGATTGGAACCAAACTATCGTAAGTAATCATAATATTATGTAATAGGATAACTCAGTTTAGATCAAGTGTAGTAGATGGTCTTGCTTTTCTTTTGTAACTTGGCCTTGTCATAAAATCATAATCTAGACGAGGCTTTGAGCATTTTGAGTTACCTATGGAGGTCACGCATAGGCATTGATGTGAGAAGGAGGCATGCACACACAACCAGACTTGATCATCAGTTTTGTTTCTTCCAATGACGAGTGTTCGGAGAAAAGGGCAAACTGAATCTATCACTTTTAAATGTTGTTGAATATGTCCAAGTGCCGCTGAATGTGAATTGGGAATCTGTCAAAAGTTAGTGAATCTTATTATGTACTGCTGAATCTTTCAAATGCTACTGAACCTGTCAAAAGTTTTGTTCGGTACTTGTTCATATCGACCGACCAAGTGCAGAATATGGTCTCGCTTTCCTTTTGAATCAGGCCTTGCTACATCTATTGAATTTCAATGTCCACGTTGCTGAATCTGTCAATTCTTTTGGTCACTGTCTATGTACTACCAACCGGTCACTTTGAATGTTGTGCTGACTCTATCAAGTGTTGCTGAATATGAACGGGGAAACTGTCTGATATTTTCACGGTCTTATTCTGTACTGCTAGATCTTTCAAATGCTACTAAATCTGTCAAATGCTTTGTCGTTACTATTAGTAAAATATTTTGTAGAACGAATTGTGATGTACTAGTACTTTTTTAGATGAAGTGCATCAGATTGTCTTGCTTTTCTTTTAAAACTTAGCATTGTCACAATTATCTACATGAGTCTTGGGTACTTTGGGTTGCATATGGGCAGTCACACAGACATTGACGTAAGGAGGAGGTATTCACACAGAAGCAGACTTGATCATCTGTTTTGCTTGCCTCGATGATCAAGTCTCTCCGGAGAAAATGCCAAACTAATCGTGCCTAGCTAGAACAAGAATTGATTCTCTCTGTACTACTATTGAATTTCAAGCATGAAAGGTACTGAATCTATCAAATGTTCTATCATTACTATTACTATAGCATTTTGTGGAACTAAAACTAATGTACTGGTACTTGTTTAAATCAAGGGCAGTAGATAGTCTTGCTTTTCTTTTGAAATATGGTCGTGTCACAATCTAGATGAGGCTTGGGCATTTTGGGTTGCAAACAAGGGTTACATAGGTATTGATGTGAGAAGAAGGTACTCAAAGCAGACATGATCGTCATTTTTGCTTGCTCCAATGGTCGAGTGTGTTTGGTGAAAAGGACAAACTGATCGCGCGACAAGGTTTTTAGAGCTGAAACAACAACTGGTTCTCTCTGTACTGCTATTGCATTTCATTGTCTATATTGCTGAATTGATCATTTTTGAAATGTTGCTGAATTGGTCAAGTGCTCCTGAATATGAACTTCAAATCTGTTGATAATTTTTCTACCTTATTCTGTACTGCTGAATTTTGACATGAATAGCTGCCAAAAAGAATTATCGTTTTTCCCCTCCCTCTCTGAGGTCTTTGTTTCGAATCCGGCCGAGCACATCACAATGCAATTTTTATTAACCAGGATAAGAAATCTAGTAGCTCATTCGGCCCCTCTTTAGCCCAGAACATTTTTATTCGGCCTTTTAGGGGCCATGGGACTGCTGAGCACAGCCTAGTAAAATTTGAGAATGAAGCCCATGGAGCATAGCCTATGGAGTATAACCCAAGTAGAGCACCCTATGTAGAATAGCCAAACTCTTTTAAATTCGGCCTTTTGGGCATTGTCCCCCCCCCCCCCCACCTCTCAAATATTAAAAACTCTGTCTACCCATGTTTTTAAGAATATACTCCATTATGTGGCATTTTATAAATTAAGATGTCAGGAGCGCTGCCCTTTTATATTTTAAAAGAGATAAACATAGACAGACAAAATATTTTTAAGAAGACGAATACATAAGTTGTAGTACTAACAAAAGTTTGATGATATTTATTTATAGATAACTTTATTATAGTGGAAACGCACTCAGTTTACGTTTATTTGATTTGAAGGTCTTTTGTTCGAATCGCCTATGTGTGTGTATCTTGGATTTACATTTTTTCTTCTAGCAATATTGCATTACGGACAGGATGACATCACGGACCCACCAACATGCAGCATCCCTCGAGTTTTTTGAGGGTGTGTTTGAAAAAAAGTTTAAATACTTGGACAGCGAGGCTAGCATCGGGGACCCGCCATACAGAATATCCAAGGTTGCATCGAGGACCCACAAGCCAAAACATGCTAGAGAGGCTAACATAAGGGCCCCAGCTGAAATGGATCATATGGGCACCTAGAGGGGGGTGAATAGGTGCTACTTCAAATTTTAATGCTTTTTCAATTTTAGGCTTGACACAAAAGGTAAATTCTCTAGATATGCAACTATGTAGAATATCCCTATATGCAAACCTAACTACTAGTGAGTAAAGGCGAGTAAGAGTGTGGAATGAGGAAACAGTAGTGGAGCACGCGGAGACACGGGATTTGTTTTACCCCAGTTCCTTCCTTGTTAAGGGAAGTGCATCTGTGTTGGAGGGGTGGGCAGTACTAAGACCACCACGCCACAATAGGCCTCACCCTGTTCTCCGATGGATCTCGCCACCAAAGGCATGATCCACCTTTCCACTATTGGAACCCTTCGAGGCGGGAACCGGCGCCTTTACACAACTAGTGGGGCACAACTCCACAACTGAATTGGAGGCTCTCGTAATGACAACAAGCTGCCACAAGAACAATTGTTATCAATAACGAAACACAAGATCTAGATATTAACAAGAATACTAGATTGGGGATTCTCCAAGTGAATGGAGAGGAGTTGAAGTGCTGCATTCGTGATGACGATGAGTGATGTCTCCTCCTTCAATTCCCCCAAAGATCGAAGCCTTCGGGTGGTTCAAGTGGGAGATCTTGGGAGAGAGATTTTGCAACAGGTCTGATCTTTTTCGAATGACTCAAGAAGAATGAAGGAGGGGTCAAAGGAACTTTTATACCCCTGTCCTAACAGAGCCATTGGAGTCATTTGGGGCCGGATTATCTGGCCTAAGTGAGGGTCGGATTATCCGGCCTGGGGAAAACTCCGCCCCAGACTCAGATTATCCCGGGGGAATCCGCCCCTAGATAGAAGCTCGCGCTGAACCGTCCTTGGCAGTTCCACCTGGGGGCCAGATTATACGGCCCAAGGGAAGGGCCATATTATCCGGCAGGGGAAGAAAATCTGCCCCACTTTGGATTGTCTGGGGGAAAATTCGCCCCTAGACAGAGACTCACGTCGAGCCAGCCTTGGCACTTCTCCTGGGGGCTGGATTATCCGGCCCAAGGGGAGGGCCAGATTATCTGGCTGGGAAGAAAATCCGCCCCACTTCGGATTGTTCGGGGGAAAATCCGCCCCCAGGCAGAAGCTCGTGAACAGCCACCTCTGGCCAAGAGGGTCGGGCCGGATAATCCGGCCCTTGATGGGGGCAGATAATCCGGCCCCCAAATACCAAAAACACTTCCCTATACACTTAGCACATCTGAGAAAACTGCACGGTATTCTTATCTAACACACAAAACACAGGGAACCTTGAAATGTTCTTTCAATCTCCCCCTTTTGGTGTTAGATGACAATACTAGGATTTGCAAGATAGCTCTAAAAGCAACAACATTTTAACAGATGAAAAAGACTCCCCCTCAATGTGTGCATAATAAAATTTTGCATTTGAATACAAATGCACACAAGTAGGTACAAGTCTATTTCATTGGAACATAGGCAAAAACTTCATACCACCATGAGAGAGAGAGGCGTTCTCAATATAGTGTAAGAATACCCAGTGATAGCCATTATGAACGCCTTCCTCGAGATAGATATCCAATATAGCCAATATGATAGATGAATCCATAAGGATAATCCAGATCCACACATAAACATAATCTCATATAAAGCAAATCACAAATAGAAGTTTGTAACTACCTCGGTGAATTACGCTCTTAGTTACATGCCTGGATGAGCGAAAGTGGTTAAAATAGTACGGTGGGGCCCAGGGCCACTCACGGTAGACCTTTCGGCCGTCCTAACCACTTTCAGAACATCGGGAAAAGAACGAGCATCGTAATCGGCAGGTGAAGGGATCAACTACATACACAAGTGAGTATGTATGCAAGCCACATACAACAGTTCTCAGAGCCATTCCATCTAAAAGAAATAGAAATATTGCAACGCCATACGGCAAGATTCAAATGTCCTAGATAGAGATAATATTTTAGGATAGCTCCTCATACATCACACATCAGAGTATCAAGCGGAAGCGGAAAACAAGATCCGAGTACGGATAAGAAGCAAATCGGCATAAGATGCCACATAAATAAACACATTCCGCCCACAGATCTCACGGATCCCCGTTCCCGGAATCTCTACACCGAGTGATCGTTGCCATCATCATCTGTCTCCTCCACCCAGTATCCATCTTGCGGGTACACATGTTCATCTGAATCAAACAATTTATCGTGTGAGACCCTAGGGGTACTCAGCAAGTCCTTATGCCACTAAAGGGGACACAACCTGGGGTGACGCAATTGCAGCAAAAGATAATATCTAACAATTCTATAGATACTCGCTAACCATCCGCCTAACCAATGATAGACGGATGTCCGTGAATTAAGAACAACAGTTATAACAGTATAATTAACAGATCCATCCTCCTCCTCGCTTACCAACGAGGAAGCGGACGAACAACCCCCATCATCCGTTCGCAGTTTTATTAACCATTCCATGAGTATTGCACTATTTACTAGTCAAGTATTTAGTCAAATGAAAAGTGGTACTTTAGTTATACTTGTCTCTGATCGAGAAACTGTGCTCCAAGTCATCCATAACCGCGGACACGGCTTTTAGAAAGATTTACCCTGCAGGGGTGCACGAATAGCAACACACACTCGATCAACCTCTGAAAAACCAACTCAAAACCCAACGAGGCATTCACGACAAAGTGATCACAGGATTCAGTAATATTTCAGGGGGCCACCCCATTAAGCTACCCGCAACGAAGTTGGCCGGCTCCGAGACGGACCCAAGGTTTGCACCAATGGCTGTAAACGACTGGGAACCCGAAAATGTGACTGGGCTTGTCGATACAGCGAAAACGTGTCACGATCCAAAACAGTACAGGTGCTCCACGCACAATCTTAAATAAAACAGTAAAGCATGGAATAAGTACGGGATAGTAATAAAGCCCCAAACTACTTGTGGCCCCAAGAAATAAGAATGAATTAAGCTCTGGCTCAGGAGGGTCCATAAGGCCTCCCGGATGTGGATAGTGCGAATAGTCAAGGAACAGGAATCAAGTACTCGGGGTCCTACGGGACACAAGTGAGCATGAAAAAACAAATAGCAGATATTGCTCACCGGTGCCTCTTTCATTAGTTATCCCATTACTACTCAGGTTATGTTGTTTAGGTACCTCATTATTCATCAGACACTCACATACCCTACACATGCTTTTCTACGACTCGCATGGCTCAAACAACTCCTATGGTAATGGCTCATGGGATGGAGGAACAAGCTTTGGTGGGGTTTAAAAGTAAAGGCTATGTAGTACTTGGGATTCAATTTAATGCAATCGCGACTCAATGATGCAAGAATAAGATAGAGGCAATAGGTATGCAAGCATGTGGTAGTGCTTGCCTGGCAGCTTAGTTGAAGCGAGAGATGGATCTGGGTAGTACTCATGTGATTCCTGGTAGTTCTCCTGCTGGGCGTCTATTCGAAAAAGAACCAAACAAACAAGGGCCAACATAAATGAAGTGCACAAACATAGGAATTAAAATGCGACAAGCAAACAAGCATGCCATGATGAATGATGCACAATTTACATGGCATTAAAATAGCATGGCAAGGGTGAGGTGTGGAGTACAAGAATAAAGCATTTTACTAATTACTTAGCCAAATTTTATTGTCATAAATAGTTCGGATTTGTAATAATGACATGATGCATGCTTCAATTCAGAACAAGGAGTGCATAGATAGAACGGGCTTGTCGCACTGATCGATTTAGACATATTATTTGCCAAATTTGGAGTTGTAGAATTAAAGTTATTAATTTATTAAGAAAAAAGCATTTTATTGTAATTTTAATCATCTCGAAATTTTAAAGTGGTCAGACATTATTTTGAATGGCATATTTGAATTCCTCACATTTTTCTGATTCAAAAACATATATTATTTGTATTATTTGGATTTATAATTTGAAAGTTATTTGAAATCTGATTTGAATTTGAATTTAAACAATTTGGAATTTGTTTTGTTAAACAGATAAACGGAAAAATACTTTTATTACTCAGTCAGACCCAGCCACAGTCGCTGACGGTGGGCCAGCTGCTGACTGGGACACGTGCGCTCAGAAAGGGTTTTCTCTCCGTGGCGTTACTTAGCCACGGCGATTGACAAGCGGGGCCAGCGGCTACGGGCCCACGTGACAGCGGCTAAGCCCGCAGAGGCTGATAGGTGGGAACGCGCTGGACCGCGGGTTAAGTGTGCAGAAAGGCGGGTGCCTTTTTGTAAAGAAACCACAGACACTGACAGATGGGGTCGGGCTGGACCATGGGTTGAACCGGCAAAAGAGGTAGGGGTGTATGTGCAAAAAAGGCGACGGCTACTGTTGTTCTTCTCGGTGTTCTGACAAAACTGAAGGCGACAGCGCGCGCGACGTGGGACGGGGACTCGAACCGGGGATCTGGGTGTGCGCGCGGAGGGCGAAGCCGCTGTGGTAGGTCGGGGTTGCTGTTAGGAGGGAGTAGAGCGGCTAGGAGAGTGGTTTGCGTCGCGGAGGCGCGTAGACGCCCGCGGCCGACGGTGCACTGAGAGTGCTCGGCATAACGCTTGCCGCGGCTAGGGTTTTACGGCGAGGCAGAGGATGTCTAGGCGGAAGAGGGACTCACCGCAGGGTGGTTGGCGGCGGCGGGTCGGCTTGGGGCACAGCAGGACGACGACGAGGCTGGCGGCCGGCGAGATTAGGGTTTCGGCCACGTCGCGGTACTGCGGTAGAAGTGGGGCTCCTCCTCCTCGATGGCGCGTCCAGGGTGAAGCAAGGGAGCCTCCTTGGCCTCCTCGACCACCTCCACGTCAACCACGATCGCTGGAACGAGGGAGCGGCGACGGTACTGGCGGGGACCGACGAGAGGAGTTGGCGTCGGTGAAGAAGAAGGAGAGGAGAGGGCAGGGCCCTGGGGTGGATCTGGGGCTACCGAATGGGGGGAGAAAAGGGGTAGATAGAGACAGGGAGGAAGAGGGTCCCGTGTGGGCACGGGGTAGAGGTAAAGTGGCTTCGGCCACTTTTCCTCCTCCTCGCTCATGTGCTCGACGTGAGCAGCCAGGGCAGGGGCAGGGTGGAGGCTGCCAGGTGGGCCAGGGGCACCAGTGAGGTCGGTGGAGCCGGGCTGGTAGCGAGAGAGAGTGATCAGAGAGGGGGAGGCTCGGTTAAGGCTAGGGTTAGCCTCGGGTAGGGTTAGAGGGAAGGCTCGGGTTGGCTGGGGTAGATGGGGTAGCTAGGGTGTGGGGCCATGGAGAGTAGCTAGTGGGGCCTGCTGGCAGGGAGAGGGAGAGGGGGAAGCCTCGACATGGGGTTTGCATGGGGTGAGTTAGATATTATGGTTTGGAGAGAGGGTTAGAGTGAGAGATTAGTGAGAGGGGTAGGTGTTAGGGTTTGGTTAGAGTCACATTTGGTCATACATGAGTGGAGGGTGAGAAGGAGAGAAAGGAGAGGACATGGTGTAGGTTTTAGCATGATTAACTACAAGCTCCACCAAGTGTGTGATGAAGGCATGGAGATAGAGATGATAGAAAAGGTGATGAGAGAAATGATCTCACATGACCCTACATGTGTACATGCACTTGTGAGACTAGATGAGAAGGGAGACATTGATGCACTTGGCAAGGATACAAGATTAATGTGGAAAATGATTTAGAGAAAGGGGAAGCTCAAGAAGATGATCCACTCATAGATCAAATAAAATCCAAAGGAGAACACATGATGGTGATGTTTGCATGGCCCATGCAAAATATTAAATGCTATGATTTAATCTTGTAAAAACAAAGTTAATAGTCATGGCATTTATACATATACATTCCAAGATATGGAAATAAAGCCATGCTAAAGGAAATAGAATTGGATCCACCCTAACCCACATGAGCTAGATTAAATGCCAAAAGAAAATAAAAGCCCATGGGTAATTAGGATGGTGGAATAATAAGGTGGTGACAAAGAAAGGTGGTGGAGTTGAAATAAAAGATATGCCCCCAACTCAACTTGGGCATTCAACAATATATCAATAGCCAAAAACAATATCAAGAGGCAAATACAATTAATAATGCATATGAGAGAAGAACCAAAGAAGAAGGGTTTTATATGATGCTCAAATGCAAGGTGGCATGATGACATGAGCATGATATAATTATGATGCAACAATTATATATAGGAAGTAGCCATTATATTACTAGACCAAGTAGCATTACCATTGTTAGACAATTGGGATGCTACAACTCTCCCCCACTAAACAGGAATCTCGCCCCGAGATTTTAGGAAGAAGAAGAAGACTCAAAGAGGGTAGGATACTTGGCACGGAGCTCATCTTCACGTTCCCAAGTGGCTTCATCAACGGAATGGTGCGACCACTGCACCTTGCAGAACTTGATGGACTTGTTGCGCGTCCTTCTTTCTGCGACTTCAAGAATTTTTATGGGATGTTCTTGATAAGACATATCTTCTTGGAGATTGATGAGTTCATGGTCCACGGTCCTGCCGGGATCCTTGAAGCACTTCTTGAGTTGAGAGATGTGGAAAATATCATGGACCTTGAGTTTCTCAGGGAGCTCAAGAGCATAAGCAACTTCTCCTCTTCTTCCACGAATTTTGAAAGGACCGATGTATCTAGGAGCCAGCTTTCCTTTGATACCAAAGCGGTGTGTGCCTCTCATGGGAGTGACACGAAGGTAAACGAGATCACCAAGGACATACTCCATGTCCGTGTGCTTTCTGTCATAATTGCTCTTCTAGCGACTTTGAGCAATCCTCAGATTTTCAAGAATGATGTGAACTTTCTCCTCCGCTTGAGTTACAATGTCAGGGCCAAACAATATTCTTTCACCTGCGCCCGACCAACCAATCGGAGTTCTGCATTTGCGACCATAGAGAGCCTCAAATGTTGCCATCTTTAGACTTTTCTAGAAGCTGTTGATGTAAGAGAATTCAGCATAAGGAAGACATTCTTCCCACTACATGCCGAAAGAGATGACGCAAGCACGGAGCATATCTTCTAGAATCTGATTGATCCTTTCAACTTGTCCTTGCGACTGAGGGTGGTAAGCTGTGCTGAAGTTCAATTTTGTTCCCAACGCATTTTGGAAACTTCCCCAGAACTTGGAAGTGAAGATGCTTCCACGGTCTAAACTAATCTCAAGAGGAACTCCATACAGAGAGACAATTATGTTTATATAGAGCTCAGCCAACTGAATTGCAGAAATTGTTTCCTTGACTGGAAAGAAGTGAGCTACTTTAGAAAGCCTGTCGATGACAACAAAGATTGCATTGTTGCCCTTTTGCGACCTTGGAAAACCAGTGATGAAGTCCATCTCTACTTTCTCCCATTTCCATTCCGGAGGCTTCAATGGTTGTAGAAGACCGGAAGGTTTCTAATGGACAGCTTTAACTCTACGACAGACATCACACTCCGAGACATACTTGGCACAATATCGTTTCAACCCAAGCCACCAATACTGTGTTTTCAAGTCCATGTACATCTTAGTGCTGCCAGGGTGGATAGAAAGAACAGAATCATGCGCCTCCTTGAGAACTTTTTCTCTTAAACCCGGGTAGTTCGGAACAAACATCCGGTGCTCAAAGAAAAGAGTGCCTTGGTCGTCGACATGGAAGGACTCATACTTCGTAAGCTGGATGTTGGAGATGATCTTTTTAGTGTAAGGATCACCAAGTTGAATAGAGAGAACTTTTTCTTCCAAGAGAGGTGTTGCCAGAAGGTTCAGAAGATACCCTTGATCCACAATTTCAAGGTTGAGCTTGCGAAATTCCTCGCACAAGAGAGGCTGTTGTTCTTCCACCATGAGGTTATTGACATAAGCTTTTCGGCTGAGAGCATCGGCCATGACATTGGCTTTGCTCGGGGTGTAGTGTAGTTGATGGTCAAATCGAAATCATTGATTGTTTCAATCCACCTCCTCTGACGAAGGTTGAGATCCGGCTGTGTGAAGATATACTTCAGACTCTTGTGATCAGAAAAGATCTCACAACGGTTGCCAAGCAAGTAATTCCTCCATACTTTCAAAGCAAAGACAACTGCTGCGAGTTCGAGGTCATGTGTAGGATAGTTGATCTCATGCGTCTTCAATTGCCGAGAGGCATAAGCAACAACTTGCTTTTCTTGCATAAGGACCACACCCAATCCTTGCAATGAGGCGTCACAGAATATCTGGAAAGGCTTTGATGTATCTGGAGGAACTAAGAATGGTGTGGAAGTGAGCTTCTCTTTGAGTGTTTCAAAGCTTGCTTGACATGCAGGAGTCCAAAGGTATTTCTTGCCTTTCTTGAGGAGATCGGTAAGAGGCTTCGCAATCTTCGAGAAGTTTTGAACGAAGCGACGGCAGTAACTGGCCAAACCAAGGAAACTCCGGACTTCTTTGACATTTATGGGTGGAAGCCAGTCCATAATTGTCTTAATAGTTTCTGGGTTGACGGCAATGCCCTTGGCAGAGATGACGTGACCAAGGTAGGTGACTTGAGGCAGCCAAAACTCACACTTGGAGAACTTTGCATACAGGCGGTTCTCACGAAGCTTGTTTAGGACACACCGCAGGTGTTCTTCATGTTCTTCCTTTGACTTAGAATAGACTAGAATGTCATCTAGATAGACCACAGCGAAGTTATCAAGATACTCCATGAAAACCGAGTTCATAAGCCTCGAGAAGGTGGCAGGTGCGTTGGTGAGACCGAAAGACATGACCGTGTACTCATACAGGCCATAGCAGGTGGTGAAAGCTATTTTAGGAACATCTTCCTTGCGAATCTTGTTTTGATGGTAACCACTCCTCAAGTCAAGCTTAGAGAAAACCACAGCTCCAGCTAGCTGGTCGAAGAGATCATTAATCCGCAGAAGGGGATATTTATTCTTGATGGTTTTAGCATTGAGTGCCTGATAGTCAACACAAAGTCTATCAGTCTTGTCTCGCTTCTTCACAAAGATGGTTGGGCTACCCCAAGAAGAAGTACTGTGCTAAATGAAACCCAACTTCTCTTGTTCATCCAGCTGGCGTTTGAGTTCAGCCAACTCAGCAGGACCCATTTTATAAGGCCGCTTGGAGATAGGAGCGGTACCAGGTTCAAGTTCAATCACAAACTCAACCTCACGATCCGGAGGCATACCTGGCAACTCTTCAGGAAAAACATCTGGAAACTCACAGACTACCGGAACACTCTGAATACCTTCCATAGCATCATCATTCAGAGCTGCCAAAGAATAAAGCTGAATTGCAGGAGTCAGACTTGGAGAATAGACTATATGGCCTTCAGGAATTTTCAGAGAAACCGAACGTTCAGCACAATCAATCACAGCTACATTTGCTGTTAACCAATCCATGCCCAAGATAACATCAATATCAGAATTGCCCAGAATAATTAAGGAAGCCGGAAACAAAGAACCACCAATCTCAATTTGATTGTTATGGCTGATTTTAGAAGATGCCATTGTTGCTCCAGGAGAAAGTACCATTAAACGCTTGGGGAGAGGATCCATAGATAACCCAGTCCTATCAGCAAAACTTGTAGGGAAAAAAGAATGCGATGGGCCAGAATCAAACAAAACTCGTGCAGGGACTGAGTTAACAGGAAGCATACCCATCACAACTCCAGATGCATGCTCAGCTTGAGCGACGTTGACACAGTTGGCACGAGCAACCGTAGACCTAGGCTTGGTGTTGATGTTGAGAGCCCGAGGTGGAGGTGCACGAACCATAGGAGAACTTGCCGCAGGTCTTGGAGGTAGTGGTGGAAGAGCTTTGTTGTTCATAGGACAATTCCAGTGCTGATGCCCAGTGTTTCCACAAGTATAGCAAGCACCAGGTGGACGTGGAGCAACGTAGCCAGGGACTCCGCCAGGCGCTAAAGGGTAGTTGTGGTTGTAGCCCCTGGGAGCCGCAGTGAAGGAGTTTGGTGGCCTTGCCGCGTAGCTTGACGGTCTTGGTGGAGCAGGGAGCGACGGTGGGGTGTTAGGAACCCAGACACGACGCTTAGAAGGAGCTGTCATAGCAGAAGAGCTTGCTGTATCACGGTTGTGTTTCTTTGACTCCTCGAACACTTGCCTACTTGCTTCTTCCTACAGAGATGTGTGTTGGAGTTCCAGAAAAGACCCCGGCCTTGCATGAGTGATTGCATATTTGATGGAATCATTGAGGCCTTGCCGGAACCTCTTTTGCTTCTTCTTGTCATCAGAGATCTCATCGCCACCATACCGAGAAAGGTTCATGAAGTTTCTGATGTAGGTGTTGACATTGTCAGTGCCCTGCTTGAGGTTGAGGAACACTTCCTTCATCCTTTCCATGACAATTTATGACAGATATTGCTCTTTGAAAGCAGCAGTGAATTGCTCCCAAGTAGGCTGAAAACCAGAGAGGTCTGCCTTGAGGTAATTTTCCCACCACAGAGCTGCATCTCCCTTCAGAAGGTGAGTAGCACATTTGACCCATTCTTGCTCAGGAACATCCGTAGTCATCAGCAACCTTGACACTTCACGCAGCCAATCATCCGCATCAAGTGGCTGATCGGACACCTCAAATTGGCATGGGTTGAACTTGAGAAAACTCTTGATGTCTCCTCGCTTGGGAGGTGGAGGTAGCGGAACAAACTCATTCCTCCTCATGCTTTCTTCGAAACGCTGCTGGTTCTGCTGCATAGTGCCCAAGGCATTTGCAATACTTGCCAAAGCAGCCCCTAGTTCAGGTGGTATGTCCTCCTCAAAACGGCGTGGTGGTGCCATCCTGTGATTGATATAAAACACAAGTCAGTACTATGATGGAGAATAATAATAAACCAAAATAGTACCAAAATGGAATTAATCAAGATTAAAAGATACAATTCACTGAGATGATATTAAAATATCAACAAAGTTCAAGGCACCTAGAAGATATTAAGCATAACACACACGACTGAACAAGGAGTGTGGTACACAACTAACAAAGAAAAAATTTCGGCATTAAAATACCACTATATGCGCAAAACCACTTCACGAATCAAGATTAGTAACTCTACTAGTTCAATATACAAGAGAAATGATAAAAGTAGTGGTATGGTCGCGACTCCATCCCGCACTCAAATCATTACTCCACACATGAATCAGTAAAACACATATCCCAACATCTTCTTCTTAAGATGAACCTAAAGATTGGTAACTACAAAAAAGAACACGCTAACAAGATAACGTCGGATAACAAAGAGTAAGATAAATCGCATCGGTATACAACGAATCAGAATAGATCGCGTCGGTTTACAAAGGCCTGTCGGTATGGAATGTACCAACAGTTGATAACCAAAAGGCAGATAGTGATAACATTTGGATGCAACAAATAGACAAGGAATTCACACACACACACACACACAACCTATGGTACTACGGAACCCAGAACACGTGAATCCTAGTTTGAATTTTTAGAAGAGGATTGAAAACGTTACACTTCCTTACCAGAAAAGGGTGGGTGGGTGGGTAAGGAGAAAAATGGAAGCAGTCCTACTCTCACGTTTGTTTTTCTCTAGTATACATAACTACCAAAAATATTTGCTAGACTGACAACGACCATTTTGGCTGAGACCCTGAAGGGCGGGATGGCTCTGATACCAATTGTAACTACCTCGGTGAATTACGCTCTTAGTTACATGCCTAGATGAGCAAAAGTGGTTAAAATAGTACGGTGGGGCCCAGGGCCACTCATGGTAGACCTTTCGATCGTCCTAACCACTTTCAGAACATCGGGACAAGAACGAGAGGCGTAATCGGCAGGCGAAGGGATCAACTACATACACAAGTGAGTATGTATGCAAGCCACATACAACAGTTCTCAGAGCCACTCCATCTAAAAGAAATAGAAATATTGCAACGCCATACGACAAGATTCAAATGTCCTAGATAGAGATAATATTTTAGGATAGCTCCTCATACATCACACATCAGAGTATCAGGCGGAACGCGCTGGACTGCGGGTTAAGTGTGCAGAAAGGCGGGTGCCTTTTTGTAAAGAAACCATAGACACTGACATATGGGGTCGGGATGGACCGCGGGTTGAGCCGGCAAAAGAGGTAGGGGTGTATATGCAAAAAAGGCGATGGCTACTTTTGTTCTTCTCGGTGTTCTGACAAAACTAACGGCGACAGTGTGCGCGGCGCGGGACGGGGACTCAAACCGGGGATCTGGGCGTGCGCGCGGAGGGCGAAGCCGCTGTGGTAGGTCGGGGTTGCTGTTAGGAGGGAGTAGAGCGGCTAGGAGAGTGGTTTGCGTCGCGGAGGCGCGCAGACGCCCGCGGCCGACGGCGCACTGAGAGTGCTCGGCGTAACGCTTGCCGCGGCTAGGGTTTTACGGCGAGGCGGAGGATGTCTAGGCGGAAGAGGGACTCACCGCGGGGTGGTTGGCGGCGGCGGATCGGCTTGGGGCGCAGCAGGACGACGACGAGGCTGGTGACCGGCGAGATTAGGGTTTCGGCGGCGTCGTGGTACTGCGGCAGAAGTGGGGCTCCTCCTCCTCGATGGCGCGTCCAGGGTGAAGCAGGGGAGCCTCCTTTTCCTCCTCGACCACCTCCACGTCAACCACGATCACTGGAACGAGGGAGCAGCGGCGGTACTGGCGGGGACCGGCGAGAGGAGTTGGCGTCGGTGAAGAAGGAGGAGAGGAGAGGGCAGGGCCCTGGGGTGGATCTGGGGCTACCGAACGGGGGGAGTAAAGGGGTAGATAGAGACGGGGAGGAAGAGGGTGCTGTGTGGGCGCGGGGTAGAGGTAAAGTGGCTTCGGCCACTTTTCCTCCTCCTCGCTCATGTGCTCGACGTAAGCAGACAGGGCAGGGGCAGGGTGGAGGCTGCCAGGTGGGCCAGGGGCGCCGGTGAGGTCGGTGGAGCCGGGCTGGTAGCGAGAGAGAGAGATCAGAGAGGGGGAGGCTCGGTTAAGGCTAGGGTTAGCCTCGGGTAGGGTTAGAGGGGAGGCTCGGGTTGGCTGGGGTAGATGGGGTAGCTAGGGTGTGGGGCCATGGAGAGTAGCTAGTGGGGCATGCTGGCAGGGAGAGGGAGAGGGGGAAGCCTCGACATGGGGTTTGCATGGGGTGAGTTAGATATTAGGGTTTGGAGAGAGGGTTAGAGTGAGAGATTAGTGAGAGGGGTAGGTGTTAGGGTTTGGTTAGAGTCACATTTGGTCATACATGAGTGGAGGGTGAGAAGGAGAGAAAGGAGAGGACATGGTGTAGGTTTTAGCATGATTAACTACAAGCTCCACCAAGTGTGTGATAAAGGCATGGAGATAGAGATGATATAAAAGGTGATGAGAGAAATGATCTCACATGACCCTACATGTGTACATGCACTTGTGAGACTAGATGAGAAGGGAGACATTGATGCACTTGGCAAGGATACAAGATTAAGGTGGAAAATGATTTAGAGAAAGGGGAAGCTCAAGAAGATGATCCACTCATAGATCAAATAAAATCCAAAGGAGAACACATGATGGTGATGTTTGCATGGCCCATGCAAAATATTAAATGCTATGATTTAATCTTGTAAAAACAAAGTTAATAGTCATGGCATTTATACATATACATTCCAAGATATGGAAATAAAGCCATGCTAAAGGAAATAGAATTGGATCCACCCTAACCCACATGAGCTAGATTAAATGCCAAAAGAAAATAAAAGCCCATGGGTAATTAGGATGGTGGAATAATAAGGTGGTGACAAAGAAAGGTGGTGGAGTTGAAATAAAAGATATGCCCCCAACTCAACTTGGGCATTAAACATATCAATAGCCAAAAACAATATCAAGAGGCAAATACAATTAATAATGTATATGAGAGAAGAACCAAAGAAGAAGGGTTTTATATGATGCTCAAATGCAAGGTGGCATGATGACATGAGCATGATATAATTATGATGCAACAATTATATATAGGAAGTAGACATTATATTACTAGACCAAGTAGCATTACCATTGTTAGACAATTGGGATGCTACAAAGTTCAACGCTAAATGGGCACAAGTGAGAAAAAGACCGAAAAGATAAAGTGCAAGTGCTTGCACCCGACCCATGCAAATCCACGAATACCTAATAGAACTACTTCTCCCCCTTTGGCATCAAAACGCCAAAAAGGAAGAAGAGCCATGCTTGTGTCCCAAGGGACCACTCATAGTCATCATCGTCGTCATTGTCCCTGTCCTCGTCCTCATTCTCAAGCTCCTCGGTGTCTTCCTCCTCGTCATTAGCAGTGGCCATGGAAGGAAACAAGTGACGCTCGAGCTCTCCATAGTTGAGCCCAGAAGAAGAATTCCACCGAGCATATGGTGTGGGAGCAGAAGGGGTAGGGAGATCGCCGGATGCCCCGGACACATGGTGAATAATGAGCTGCTGAGTATGAGCCATCTCATGGCGCTACTTGTACACCTCATACTATCCCTTGCGAGTGTCCACCACCATGCAAAGAATCTTCCGTCGGAACCAATTCAGCTTCTTGATCTCATGAGCAATAGGAGGAACTAGAGGCCTTCGAGCACTAGCACGGGCATCCCTCATGAATCCCCCAGAAGCAGAAGAAGGATGTGAGGTCTTCCTAACCTTGTTGTATATCTTCTTAGCCTTATGCTCAATGTCAATGTGAAACTCTCCAGTGGGAAGCAGGTGCTTGATCAGCATCATAATGTAAGGAGCATACGGTATGGAGAGCCTATTGAACATTGCATCAGTCAACTCATGGTAGGTAAAGTCCATCACATCCATCTTGTAATTAACAGACTCATCTTCATTAGATGCCACCTCGTGAGAAAAGGCTAGGAGCTGAACCAGGTGACCACGAATACTATCATTGTTCCCTCCACTTGGGTGATAGAGTCACGGAAGAGGCCCACCAAGCTAGCATACAGAGGAGAAAGACCCGCAAAGGAACCCACAATACCATTGTCAACTGTGCAAGGAGAGAGGACAACATCTTTATTGGGCTTGCGCTAGGTGATGATACGATGGCCACTAGCACGATCCCTATTGCAGAAGGAATATCTAAGCACCCCAGCGAAAACCCGAAAATCAGCTTGCATAGGCATGTCACAAGTCATCCACTTCATGGTGTGGTACTCATCACCACAAATGACCAAGGTGGAGAAGAATTGCTTCACTATCTTGGACTCATAGGAACATTGAAGAGACATGAGATGGTGCAACCCCATCCTCTTAGTCACATACATAGCATCAACAAGTTGAGGTTTCTCCATGACCTCAGCAATAATTAGGGGATGCATAGGACGAATCTTCTACTCAGCATAAACATCTTCATAGATAGACTTTTGGTCACCACACCAAAATCGGGAGTCACCAAGCTCAGAATCTTGTGGTGATTCAGCAAACATATCATGATGACGAATAGAAGAGTAAGTAACAACATCCATATTTTATAGTTAATCTTTGGCTCCTTGCCCTTTTTCATGGACACGCCCTTCCTGGTCCTATCCCTCTTTGCCTGTTCAGCCATGCGGTCAGCCTCTTTCTTCCTTATCCTCAGTTCAACCTCGTCCACAATACCACCCTCACCGTCATCCCGAAAATAGAGGCCACGAGAACGGCGCTTGTAGGTCTTGGGAGCACTAGAACCACCTGTGAAGTGAAAAAGATGGATATCATGGGGATAAGCACACACACAAGCCCGAGAGAGAACGTAGAAATAATAGGCAAGCAGTCCATAGTCGAAATATACATAATGCACAAAATCCATAAGAATCTGAAGCAGTTTTGACTCTATGGCGGATAATCCGACCCTAGCAGAAAATCTCAAATTCGCCTAGATTGGATGCAAAAACATAGATCGGACCTAGGTACTGCAAGACTACTATCTCTACACGAAACAACAACCTTCTAGACCATGTTCCACCAACAAGTGACACATCAAGCAAAAGATGGGGAGAGAGGGAGTTACCCTCACTCATTGGAGGAAGAACACGGAGGAGAAGGTACCCGGAGGTGCGGAGAAGAAGATCCAGGGGAGGTCTGGAGAATCCGGTGGCTAGAAGGCTCCGGGGAGGGTGGGGCGGCAGCTAGGGAGAGGGAGGAGGGGTCGGGGGAGAACTGCTCGTTGTGAGCCTTTCCCCCGACTCTAGTCCATAATAGACTGCAGCCGCCAAGGCCGAATTATCCAGCCTACACTTGGGCCGGATTATCCAGCCTAAAATCCGAATTCCTGTTACACACAACGTTAGGCCCGTGCGTCCCCAAACAAAACCCCCACAAGATGAACAAAGGACTTGTGTGCTAGATGAGACGGCTTAGGGGTAGAGAGAGGATTGGGATTGGAGAACCAAACTGAGATGGTACTACACACTCAAGATTGCAAGAATCAAATCAACTAAAAGCTAATATTGAGTGTGATTTCCATAAGAACACGAGACGAACAAAAACCACCAATAAGATTCACATAAGACCAACTCTTCTCATGGAAGAGGGCGGTGGCCGAGGCCACCTTGTTGGAGTGCATGGTATGACACCGTGAAGATATATCTTGGGTTCATAAACAATACTCATCAATAAGCTCACATATCACAAAATGATATTAAAAGAAATGACTTGACTTGCTTTCGGCATTATGGGGGGAGGGTTAGCCCAATCAATAGGACCACACTCCCCCTATATCCATGCCCACACCTAGACCAAATAAGGATGATATGTAAGGGTGAGTGCATGGGTAATCAAGACAAGCTCCTTGAATCAACGATATTTAGCTCATTGCTCAAGAAACAAAACCTTGCTTCATCAAGTGGCTTCATGAAAATATCGGCAAGTTGGTTCTTCGTGCTCACAAAAGATAGATCAATATAACCTTGAGTAACATGGTCCCAAATAAAATGATTCCGAATCTCAATATGCTTTGTCCCTGTGTGCTGCACTAGATTGTACGCAATTTTGATTACACTTTCATTATCGCATAAAAGAGGCACTTTGTCACAAATGACACCGTATTCCTTTAAAGTTTGCCTCATCCATAACAATTGTGTACATGCACTAGCAGCAGCCACATATTCGGCCTCGACGGTGGAGAGAGATATACAATTCTACTTTTTAGAAGACCAACATACCAATGACCTTCCCAAGAATTGGCAAGCACCAGAAGTCATCCTTATCACCAGCCCAATCTGAATCAGTATAGCCACAGAGAGAGAAATTGGAACCCTTGGGATACCATAGACCAAAATTAGGGGAATGAACCAAATATCGGAAGATCCTCTTGACCGCCACTAAGTGGATTTCCTTAGGAGCTGCTTGATACCTTGCACACACACCTACACTCAACACAATATCGGGTCTAGATGCGCAGTGGTAGAGAAGAGAGCCGATCATGGACCGGTATACCTTTTGGTCCACATCTTTACCGTGAGGATTGAGTTCGAGATAACATTTAGTTTGCATCGGGGTGGCGACACCATTAAGATCCATCATATTGAATCTCTTGAGGATGTCTTGAATGTATTTTGCTTGATTTATGAAGGTTCCTTCTCTAAGTTGTTTGACCTCAAATCCAAGAAAGAACCGTAATTCCCCCATCATAGACATCTCAAACCTGTCAGTCATAAGCTTTGAAAATTCATCATTAAAATCTTTATTAGTAGAGCCAAAGATAATGTCGTCTACATATAGTTGGCATACAAAGAGATCCCCCTTAACATTCTTAGTAAAAAGAGTGGGATTGATTTGCCCAACTTCAAAGCCACGGTCTAGCAAAAGCTCTTTAAGGTGCTCATACCACGCACGTGAGGCTTGTTTAACGCCATAGAGTGCCTTATTGAGTTTGTAGACATGGTTCGGAAAGTTAGGATCCTCAAATCCCGGGTGTTACTTTACATATACCAACTCATGTAGAGGACCATTAAGAAAGGCACTCTTAACGTCCATTTGTTGTAATTTAAAATTATTATGAGCAGCATAAGTAAGAAGGATACGGATGGACTCAAGATGAGCCACTAGAGCATAAGTCTCACCGAAGTTGATGCCCTCAACTTGGGAATAGCCTTGTGCCACGAGTCTTGCCTTGTTCCTTACAACAATGCCATTTTCATCTTGCTTGTTTTTAAAGATCCACTTTGTGCCGATAACATTGCTGCAATCCTTGGGCTTCTCTACTAATTTCCAAACGTTGTGTGTTCAAAGTTATTCAATTCTTCATGCATAGAAACCACCTAGTCCGGATCTTCAAGAGCTTCAAACACTTTCTTGGGTTCCACCATGGAGATGTGGGCTTGGTGCTCACCAAAGCTTGCTAGCTCCCTTCTTGTGGACACCCTTCATCGGAGATCACCTACAACTTTGTCAAGAGTGTGACCCCTTAATTCAAGATTCCTATCTGCACGAGCTTTGTGACAAAGTTCAATCCATTTGTTGTCTCTTGGAGGAATAACTTCATCATTTGGGACATCGTTGGAATCATTAGCTTGGCCTTGATCTCCAGCTTGATCAGTAGGAATAGGAGACAATGAATCTTGCCCTTGATGTTGATCCACAACCATAACAGGAGGCTATTGCTGTTCAGGATTTTCAGGGCCAGATAATCTGGCTGAGGGTGGGGCCAGATAATCCAGCCTGGGAGAACCTGAAGCACCTTCACAGTCTTGACTGGTTCTTGCTCGAACTGGAGAGGGGCCAGAAAATCCGGGGTCGGTCGGAAAATCCGGCCTGGGACTTGCAGCAGGTTCTTTGATATTGTGATCATTTCTGCCAGTTAAGGAGGGTTGGCCGGATAATCTGGTTTCCACCGGATAATCTGGCCTGCAGCATTCTAGGGCAGTTGCTTGATGATCTTCAGTAGTTTGTGGGATTGGTGTAGAGGTTTCTCCAACGGTTGGAGCATGTTGAGCTTGTGTCGATGAGGGCTCTACTTGAGTAGGGCATTGTCCTTCCCGATCCGCTACAAGGGGTTCCTCAATGGGGTGGACAAATCCCATGCCCATTATTCTTATGACATCTTGGGATATTTCAACATCTGCATCACAAACATCACCTTGCCCCGCACGGGAGCCATCATTTTCCTTCAACACCACACTACAAGATTCTACAACAGTTCCGGAGAGCTTATTGTAGACTCTATAAGTGTGGGATTCGGAACCATAACCAACAAAAATGCCTTCTAAAGCCTTAGACTCGAATTTAGATAAACAAACTCCTTTAATGAGAAGGAAACACTTACAACCAAATACCCAGAAGTAGGAGATGTTTGGCTTGTTACCGGTAAGTATTTCATAAGGAGTCTTGTCCAGGATTTTGCGGAGATAGAGCCGGTTGGATGAGTGGCATGCGGTAGAGATTGCTTCAGCCCAAAAGTTATAAGGTGACTTAAATTCAGCTAGCATTGAGGTAGACCTTGCCATATCCATTGAGGTACGATTCTTCCTCTCGGCAACACCATTTTGTTGAGGGGTGTACGCAGTGGAATATTGATGTCTTATCCCCTCTTCACTTAGAAACTCATTCAGAGTGTAGTTCTTGAACTCGGAGCCGTTATCGCTTCTAATTGCCAAAATTGGGAGATTATGTTGATGTTGAACCTCGTTGGTGAAATCAATGACCGTTTTTTGTGTCTAGCTCTTCAACTTGAAGAAATAGACCCATGTATATCTTGAATAATCATCAGCAATTACGAGGCAATATTTCTTCCCATCGAGGCTTGCATGAGATGGAGGACCAAAGAGATCCACATGAAGGAGCTCCAAAATCCTTGCAGATGAAATAATGGTCTTCTGTCGATGGGGAGGGTCATGCATTTTTCCTTCAACACAAGCCCTGCAAACACGATCTTTGGCAAAGGAAACATTTTTTTAGTCCAAGGATGTGGCCACCCTTGTGGAGACTTTGCAAAGTTCTCATATTGACGTGGAATAGTTGGCGATGCCATAGCCAGCCCACACCGGCCTTTCCGAAAAGACACATCGGGCCAGTAGTGGGTTTCCCTGAAAAGTCCACTACATACAGGTCATTTTTGACATATCCAACGAAAGCAACCTTTAGAGACTTGCTCCACAAGAGTACCACCAAATCACCATCAATGAAAACTACAAAGCCCATATTACCAAGGGCATGAACAGAAAGTAAATTGTAACTGAGGGTCTCAACAAGCATGACGTCCACGAGAGAGATGTCGTGAGTAACCACAACTTTGCCAATACCCAATACCTCAGATTTTGACTTGTCACCATAGGTGACGGTTATGTGATCATGGTTTGGCCACATCTCCGAGATGATCTCCTTGCTTCCGGTCATATGACTAGTGCACCCGCTCTCGAGCACCCATTTGGACCCACCGGAAGCATATCCCCGCAAGAAAGTCACTTCTTGGTTTTAGGTACCCATTTTTCAATGGGTCCTCTCATGTTAGTGACAAGGGTCTTGGGAACCAAAATAGACCAAGATATGTAACTATAAAAAGGACCTACATAACTAGCATAGACATCACCATAATAATCACAAAATAATTCATAATTAGGATTATTAGCCCCTGCAAAACCATCATAGTTAGTCTTGTCATTAGTGGTGGTGCTTGTCTTTGGTTGAGCAGTTTTGCTCTTCTTCTTCTTGTTGTTCTTCTTTGTCTTGGGAACATAACCAAGACCTTCTTTTCCATTGTTTGTCCTTTGCTTGCTAAGCACCTCATCTAGGACTTCTTTACCTTTATGTTGAGATCCCTTTACAAGTTCTTCTTTTAGCCTTGCATTTTCTTCAACAATATCTTCATGTCCACAAGATGGAGTGGAGGTGTTGGGCATATCATACTTGTCCAATTGAGTTTGGAGCTGATCACGAGACTCATTTAGAGTAGAATGTTCACTCTCCAATGCCTTGTGAGTAATGTCAAGTTTCTCAAACTTCTCTGAGAGTCTAGCATGAGCAGCCCCAAATTCAATCTTTTCCTTCTTTAGTTTCTTTACCTTAGCAAGAGCACTGTCACATTCTTTTATGAGCTGGGCAACAACCTCTTCACGAGACTCCTCAATTGACTCGAGTTTCTCCTCCAATGATACTCGAGCTTCCTCTTCTTCCTCTAAGGCATTCTTCAAGGAGGCTATCTCCAAGGCGTCTTCTCTTTCAATTCTACCCTTTCTTCGAGAAGTTCTTCAGAATAAGCAAGTAGACTCATAAGAGCATCAAAGTGAAGTTTGTGCTCACCTTGAAAGTTAGTGAAAAAATTGTCCAAAGCAATAACTTCTTCTTTTATCTTAAGACTAGTATGATCATCCATATCCATATTTATATTAGTCTTAGGAAATGAACAAATAGAAGATGATACATCGGACCCTCTTGCCATAAGACAAGTAACGTTGTTGTTGATAACATTTTCGTTTGGAGAGTCAAAGAGTGATGAAGGACTAGATGTGGTGACTATAGCAACCACCTCTCAAGAACTATCTTCAGCCTCTTCGTCTTCACTTGCAGAGGAATATTCTTATTGAGCCACCAAGACAATCTTGGGTTGCTTCTTGTAAGGACCATTCTTTTTAATAAATGGCTTCTTTCGAGGTGCCTTGGACTTTTCTTTCAGGATGAGCCTGCCCCCACTGTCTTCTCTACTTTGATATGGACATTCCGCCACAAAGTGCAACCTATCTCCACAATTGTAGCATGTCCTTAGTTTTGGGTCATTCTCTCTTCTTCCACTTGATCCATTCTTGCGCTCGAGTTCAGACTTGTCCTTGGCTGGATCCTTCCAAAAATTCCTTGCATAGAAAGACATGCACTCACCATGAGCACGCTTGACTTCCTCAGGATAGCCCATGGAGACAACATCATATCCTCTTTCATCCTCATCTTGCTCAACAATATTTGCTTTTAGAGCAACATTGACTCCTTTTTGCATTACAATAGCCCGAGCACGGGCATCTTTGGCGTTCTTGGCGGCAAGTTTGAAGGCCGCCATTTATTGCATGACTTCATTGGAAGTCATTTGGTGGTAGTTGTGTCTACCTTGCAAACTCTTCAAGTCCATTGGCTCAAATGGCATGAGGGCACTCGCATATTTCCTTTTGATCCAGGCATCGTCAATGTGAGTGGCTCCATGCTTTCTAAATGTTGTTGCAATGCTCTTGATCCTTCTATACATGTATTCATGGTCCTCACCATCCAACCTGTAGAATCCTTCACCTTCATTACAAAGAGCATCATACATATTCCTTCTCATGCTTTCATTTCCAATGAATAGGTCGGTGAGAGCATCCCAAGCTTCTTTGGCAGTGTTGGAGTGCTCAATGTGTGGCATGTCCTTGGGACCCACTCCAAGCTGAATCATGTGAAGAGTCGTTGCATTCAGTTGACTATCCACAACTTCTCTTCTAGTCAAGTTGGTAGGGGTCTTGATACATTGCAAATGTATCTATAATTTTTGATGTTCCATGCTTGGTTTTATCTACTTTCTTGTGTTTTGTCCACACTTTGGAGTACTTTTCATATGATTTCTTGGACTAACCTATTAACAAGAGCCACAGTGTTAGCTGCCTGTTTTCTGCTGTTTTTGGTTCCAGGAAATCAGAAAATGAATATTCTCGGAATTGGACGGGACAAAAGCCAAAGTCACTATTTTACCGGGGGACACTTGGAGCCAGAATACGAGACGGAGAAGGGCTAGAGGGCGGCCACACCACCTGGCCGCACGGCCAGGCTTGACCCGCGCCAGGGGGTGGTGTGGCCAGCCTAGGCACCCCCTCGGCCTCTCCTTCCGCCTATAAGATGCCTTTGATACCAAAACCCTAAGTACACGATCAAAAATCCACAAAAGAGTCTGTTACCGCCGTCATCTCCATCCCTAGATCGAGAGGGATCTGAAGCTCTTCCCGGCACCCTGCCGGCGAGGGGAATTCACCCTGGAGGCCTTCTTCATCATCATGTAAGCCTCTAGTGTGATGCGTGAGTAGTTCATCTCTGGACTACGGGTCCATGTAGTATCTAGATGGCTGGTTCTCCTCCTTTGTGCTTTCATGTTTAGATCTTATGAGCTCCGTTCATGATCAAGATCATCTATTTGTAATTCTGCATGTTGTGTTTGCGAGAATCCGATGGATATTGAGATGCTATTTCAGATTGATTATTGATTCTATCATGTCTTTGTTATTTGTGATCTTGCATGCTTTCCGTTGTTAGTAGCTATCTTGGCCAAGTAGATGCTAGCAACTCCAAGAGTTAGTATTTATGCTCGATAGTGGGTTCATGCCTCTGGTAATCTGGGGAAGTGTTAGAAATCTCTAAGGTACTAGATGTGCTATTGCTACTAGGGAGAAAGCAACAATCCTTTGTTCATAGAACAATCGTATTGTTTACTTTACACGCAATTCGTAATGCAATAATCTGTTGCTTGCAACTTAAAACTGGAGGGGGTTCGGATGATAACCTGAAGGTGGATTATTAGTCATAGATGAAGTTGGATGGCGGTCTATGTATAATGTTGTAATGCCCAATCAAGTCTCAAAGGAGCCAAGATGATTAGTATATGCTTGTATGCTTTCTTGATGTTTGTCAATTGCCCCGTTGTAATTTGTTCACCCAGCATGTTATCTATCGTAAGGAGAGCCACCTCTAGTGAACTATGGACCCCGGTCCTTTCTTTTACATACAATCTACAAACTGTTTACTGCTTTGTATTTACTTTCTGCAAACTATTACTTCCTTCCATTTGATACGTTTAATCCTTTGTTTTCAGCAAAACCGGTGAGATTGACAACCTCATCGCAAGTTGGTGGCAAAGTTCTGTGGTTGTGTTGTGCATGTCTCCACGTTGCTGCTGGCACCGGTAGTGTGCCCTGCCAACGTTCAGCTAGCTACACCTTTGGGGTGTTTCCTTGCTCCTACTGGATTGATAACCTTGGTTTCATATTGTCAGCACCCGGATTTTTAATCCCAAATGCCCGTTATGCCATACCTCGCAATCCCAGGATTACCATTTTTGTGAGACATAACGGATTGGATATCACAGTACATCATCCATTACAAACCATACATAAGGTCTTACACAAATAAGGATCTCATGATCCAGTCTTAATACAACAAACAGCGGAGAAAAAGATAAGCGTAGCGGTGGGGTCCATCTTCAAGGGCACAGGCAATGCTGACGAAGGCAGATAGTCCTAGTTATCATAGCCGTCCTGTTGGCCATCATCTTGATAGTCTCCTTCATAGTCTGGCCATGAGAATAGCCAGGGACAAAAGCCATGAGTACTCTTTAAGTACTCGCAAACTACCACTAACAAGTAATACAATTCTAAGTTAAGGTGCTAAATCTAAGTTTAACTATACAGTTAAGTTTGAAACCTAAGCTGAGTTCAGAAGCAAAGAAAGATAAAATAAAGTTCTAGAATCACTTAAGTTGAGAAGCTATTGTCATAAACACAACTCTGTTGTGGTCAAGTCAAGATTCATCATTCATTTCATAAGTCATTTTGAAAACATTTGACAACGAAACAGTATGGCCATTCCAACTGTCCATAACCACGGACGCAGCTATTTGAATAGTTTGACACTCTGCAGAGGTGGTACACTTTCACCACAAGATTCGCTACATCTGTCAGGGATAACCCTAAATCATCATACTTAGTATGCAGATAATCAAACATAACTTTCCCTTTACACACCCTAGTATAAGCACCTCTCCTATGAGCATGGCCTCCCAACCATGACCATTAGTCATCTTGGGCACTGCATAGGTGGACAACATTGAGAGGTAGCCTCAGCTCAAACCTCTCCCGTGAGGGAACTAATACTAATGCATATAAATTTCCAGCTAAGCCTTACCCAATTCAGGTAGTGTGGTTGTACGGTAAATTTGGAATGGTATCGCATCCGAATCCAACCATCAGTTTTATAAAAGGGTTAAGACTCATGCCTCATCATTTTCATCTTCATAAACCATTGGAGTTTCTCAACACATGTCAAAACATTTCAATAGAATGACTCATCATTCCAAGGTTTTCACAATTCATTTTCACCAAGTGTTCCCATCTAAAGTGACTCAAGTTTTTGATCTACTCTAAACTACTAAGTTAAGAGTGTTCACTAAGGTGGATAAGATGGGTTCAATCTCATGCCATAGAATGACATCTAAAGGGGTTCTAAATAGGTCAAGTTTTATACTCTTTATGCTACCTTCAAAACATGTAAAGAACTTTGGGTAAAGTAAGGGAAATAAAACTTGTAAATAAGACTTGGGGTAACTAATAGTCAAAGGAGTGTGATCAAAGCATGCCTAAAGCATATTTGCTAAACCATCTAGTTTGATCCTAGCTTTCTAAGCATTAAACTTGCAAGTGTTAGCTTGCATTGTTAATGGTGGCTTGCCTTGGTTGGTGCAGTGGTTGAAGTTTTCTTCTTCTTCTTGGTAGAACTCCTCCTCCTCGAAAGCTTGGTCGGTACAATCGTCTATAAATACACGGAGTACACAATCACCAAACAATACTTAACTAATCTATCTAGCATTCTAAAACACACATTTGATGATCTATTATCATCACAAGCATCACAAGTTTAATTCACTAGTTTCATTCTTTTTAATTAGAAAAGTAATTTCTACTCATTGAAAAATTACTAAGATTTAATGTTCACCACTTAAAACATGGGATCATGTGGACACATGTCATCACCACATATTCCAACATGTGGGAATGTAATTTAAAGGTTGGATCATAATTACTTTGGTTTAAGTTCATTATTTAATGGTTTAAAGTGACTAGAAATGCTTATATAGCATTATTTTGGTACTAGTCCAAAGTCACTGCATGTAAACCTTAATATTATTACATATTTAGATATATATGATGAAATGTGATTTTTGAGAGTTGGAATCAACTCAAAACCTATCTTAGTTGATTTAATAAAAATGTTGCAAGGTGCAAATATTTCTGTTTTGTTATTTTTACTAGGAGAGATCTATAACTCTAATTGAATTAAATCCAACGGGCTTGGATAGATCTTTTTAATACCTTTTAGACAAAATTGGTTTCATGCAATTTGGATTTGTCAAACTCTCTGAATTGATTTTCAAACTTAGAGACAGAACTAAGTTTAAACTAAAAAGGAAAATCCTAATTCAAACTAATTGGGTCGCGCGGAAAACTCTAACGGGCCGGCCCAGTGTCACTCCGCGGCGTGGGGCTCAACTGACAGGGGGGTCCACAAGTCAGCGGCTCATAACGCGCGAAGCGGTACGAGACGATGTGGGCCGTGTGGCGCCCCGCCAAAACCACTACTAGAAAATCGCGTCGTTTTTGTGCATTGCATCATCATAACCGCATGCTCATGTCATCATGCCACCTTGCATTTGAGCATCGTCATGTCAGCTTGCATTTGTTTGCATAAAACTATTTTCGAAAAGTCTGTTTTGTTTTCTAAACGCCCCGTCTTTAATTCAAATTAAAACCCGGGTCTCCGGATTATTTTGTTTTGTCTACCAACGGTTTTCAAAAGCCCCGTTTTAAATAATAAAATATTTCTTTTATTTTAGGAGGTAGCCGCCAGGCCCGAAAGCCTAGCCGGCCACCTCCAGATTAAAACCCTAATCTGTCTAACACCCGGACCTTTTCTACCGAATATCCTACCCCTATTTTCCTACCCAGCCCCTCCACCTCACCCCCTCCAATCCCATGTCGCCACCTCACCCTGACCCTTTCTTCCACCCACTCAATCACAGCCACCTGGTCAACTCTGCGGGCCCACCTCCTCCCTTTTTCCCGCCCCCAGGTTGCCAGCCTCCACCCCCGCCGCCACCTGGGCGCATGCCCCCACGTGAACCCCCACCTGGCCCTTTTCCCAGGCCACCCCACACGCAGACGCGCTTCGTCCGCCAACCACCAACCCCATATGCCGCCCCACTCCCCCGACCACCTCGGGCTCCGCCCCGCCGCCTCCGGCCAGAGCCCCACCGCCCGGCTCTCCCTGCGCCTCTCTGCTCCCCGCCGACCGGCCACCGCCTCTCCGATCGCCTCCTCCCCCACGCCGCCGCCGCAGGACTCCCTCCGCCGGACCCAGCCCCTGCCGCCTCTCCGACGCCGCCCTCGGCCTCCTCCGCCTCCACCCCGTCCTCCGTCTGCCGCCGCCCGGCTCGTCTGCAGGCGCGGCCTCGCTCTCTCCGACTGCTCGGCCGCCCGTCTCCTATCGCCGCCCCCATCTCGCAGCTGCGAGCTCCGACCGCGCCGCCCGCCGACTCTCCCATGCCTTCCTCCCCTCCCGAGCCCGCCAGCCGCCGCGAGGCTCCCCTCTGCCTCGTCCTGCCCCGGTCGTCCCCGCACCTCGCCGCCGTGTTCCTCTGGTCGACGAGCTTCATCTTCCCGGTCGTCGCCCCAGCGCCTCCTCCAACCTGTTCGCAACACCATGGTCGTCCTCGTTCGAGACCTTGTCGTTGTGGTACCTCCTTCAGCCTTGCAATGGGCTCCCGATGATGTAATTGGGGGTGGATGCCGTGGAGTTTGTGCTACATCGAGATATGGTTGCATGTGAAGTGATGAGTACAGGGACGGGACAAACCTGACAACTAGCTAACGTTGTGTAGATACCTGATGGTGGTGTACGTGATGTGAGTGGGTTCTACAAGTTATGCCTGAGGGGTACTGTTTTGTTGATCGTGGCCTGCCGTGGGACCAGTACGACAAGTTGGACAACGGCCACCGCCAAGCTCTTCGGTCTAGAACTATCGACAAGAACTACTTCACGGGCACCGAGCGTCAAGATCACCTTCACGGAAAACCGCAAGACCTTCCGAAGACCGAACCCGGCGGAACGCCAAGATCTTCTTCCCGGAACACCAAGATCTACCGGCGACCCGACCAAGATCCGAAGATCGATCCATCGGAATGCCAAGACCACCGACGACAAGACCTCCTTCCCGGGACGACAAGCACTTCACCCCAGACGCCAAGTCCGACTCGACCTGTGGACCCGACAAGATCTTCACGATGACAAGAACGACACCGACCAGGGCGAGTCCGATGCGCCCCCGACGCCAAACCAAGTCCTTCTCCTCGGATGCGACAAGATCTACTTCCGTTGCCCAAGAACGTTCCTGCCAAGACCGATCCCCGTCGAACCTGTCGAACCCTGAACCCCTCGGAACCCGAGTTCGCCGAACCCTAAATGTGATTCCCTATCCGAGACCCCCATTATTTTTATAATACGACATTATCGATTGTCGCATATTAAATTTTTCATCTCTGCATCATATTATAATCATGCCAGATCTTTTGCCGTAGTATTAAAATATTGCATCCGGTGTTTCTTCTAGTGTTTGCTTCTTCGCAGATTAGGCCGATGAGTTGATGCGAGTATCGACAAGTTCTTCGGATATGAACCTTCGGCAGTGTTTCCTAGGCGAGCATCTCTTCCCCTTCTACCTATTTTGCATTTATAGTCTTTACTTCTTCCTGTTGATCTATTGCTATCCGTGTCGCGATGCTTTAGTTTCCGTGCACCAGTTACATCCCGTGTAGCCTCTATATTGCCTTGGACACCTCCTATTACCTGTGTTAGGTAGATAGCGGGCCTTGCGAGTCGTAGTTGCTTGCTTCGGTGCGATCTCGTGTTGTCAAGTACCACAGTTGTTGGATTGATGGCAGATGTTTATTGGCGGAGATGCTTATTGGTGGAGATGATCATGACTTTAATTACAACCATTAAAATGCTAGATATAACTAATGTAGAGGCATCGGTGGGCAATAGATGTTATTTGGTTCTTCCACGCTCACTTGTGTCCCGTAGGACCCCGAGTACTTGATACCTGTTCCTTGATTTTTCGCACTATCCACATCTGGGAGGCCTTATGGACCCCCCTGAGCCAGAGCTTGATTCATTTCTATTTCTTGGGGCCACAAAGTAGTTTGGGGCTTTATTACTATCCTGTACTTATGCCATGTTACTGCTTTATTTACGATTGTGCGTGGAGCACCTGTACTGTTTAGGATCGTGACACGTTTTCGCTGTATCGACAAGCCTAGTCACACTTTCGAGTTCCTAGTCATTTACAGCCGTCCACACAAACCCTGGGTCCGTTCCGGAGCCGGCCAACTTCGTTGCGGGTAGCTTAGTGGGGTGGCCCCTGAAATATTGATGAATCCTGTGATCGCTTTGTCGTGAATGCCTCGTTGGGTTTTGAGTTGGTTTTTCCGAGGTTGATCGAGTGTGTGTTGCTATTTGTGCACCCCTGCAGGGTAAAACTTTCTAAAAGCCATGTCCGCGGTTATGGACGACTTGGAGCACAGTATCTCGATCATAGACAAGCATAACTAAAGTAGTGCTATAAATTTGACTTGATATGTGAATAGTAATCAGATGCAACTACAACAGAATGGATATTAAAAATGCCAACAACTGGTGGATCTTGGTCGTATCGTGTTCTGATATACCTGCCTAGTAAGTATTGCAACTCCAATGGAATGTGATAAAAGTGCCAACAACTGCTGGGTTTTTGGGATTCCTCAAGACAATTATATCTGACTAGTAAATGCTCCAACTACCACGGAATGTTAACTAAAACTGCCCACTACTTATGCTATCAGGATGATTCATGCTATCTATATCTGATTAGTAATTGCTGCAACTATAATAGAATGAGTAAAACTGCCAACTGTATGAGTTCCTTGGTCCGACTTCCTCGTTTGGTCTCGAGGGGGAAATACCAGGATGGGTTTGTTTGGTGCTAGCCTTAGGTTGGATCCGAATAGGTCTTTCTTATCTCTCTCTGATAACCGCCAGTTGTATCGAGTCTCTATAGGTTGTTTAGTGCCGCTGCGCTGCCGCTTCAGCTCACCATACCTGTGTAGGCGAGAGCCGCCGAATTCTAGCCTCGCCGTGTACTGGCCTCAGTACTGACGCTCCTCTTTTCCTTTGCCCTTTGTCGGCACCCCTTTTGTTTTACCAGGTTTGAGACCGACGTCGTTAGCAGGGTTACCCTTCCGGCTTGGCCTGGGCAGGGTTATGGACGCCATTGGTTATTCTTCAGGGCTCTTATCTCCATTTGCATTTTGTCCGTAGTCGGACGCTCTATCGTTTTCAAGGTGATTTGGGTCTTTGTATTGTATATCTGTATTCTTGACTCAGGGAGTCACTTTTGTATATATATATCTGTTCTGTGGGTCTCATCGAGGACTGTTGTGTAATGTTATTACTTCGTTTTCCACATGCACGAAAGTGCCTGGTGGGCGTCCTTGAATCGTTTCTATGCGGGTTTGGCAAGCAGCGCTAAAACTTGCATAGGGCCGATTTGAGGGTGTTACAGGCCGTTAGATTAGAACTGGGATCTACGGCTGGGGGTCGTCATCGACGACGAATAGGTCGCCGGCGAGCTCGAACCCTAGCGGCTCGGTGGGGGTGCATAGGGGGCGTACCAGGGCTCCATCGACGATGGCAAGGCGAGCAAATGAACTGGTGGTCGACGGCGAGCTCAGGGACGGCCGAGGTAGCTCCGGGGGTGGTTGCAATCAGCGGCGCCCTTCTCCTCCAGAGGCGGCCTGCTCCGGTGCAACTCCGGCGAGCTGCTGCTCCCCTTGCTCCGGCTTGAGGGGGGGACGGTCAGTGAGGTGAGGGGAGTGGAGTGGTGTGCTTCGAATGGCTGGGGGTGCCCTCCTTTTATAGGCTCGACAGCGAGACCGAGAGGGATGGGCAGGTGACGGTGGCGACATGGCTACGGGCGGCTAGCGGCATGGCTGAGGGTGGAGATCAACAGGCGGTCTCATGGCAGTGCTCTAGGAAGTGAATGCGGGCTTAGGGGCGGTGGTATGCGGTCGGGGGCAGCTGGCGCTCTGAGCGGCAGAGGCGGCGGTGTCCACGGCGAGCGGTGGTTGTGGTGCATTGGGCAGCGAACGGGCGTGTCTGTTGTGTTCCCTGGGTTGTGGCGGAGCGGTGGGCGCGGGCTGCGGTCGAGCGGCGGCTTGTGCACGCGTGCCGGGTGCGGCGCTCTGGCGCGTGCTCGGCATGGTGCGGTGGCACTGGGCGCGAGCTCTCCTCGGTGGTCCACTGTTGCGCTTGGCATGGGGAGGGGACAGAGGGTGGCGGTGAGGTCCTGGCTACCTCCTAGACATGGCGAGAGAGAGGGAGGTGGTCTGCTAGGGCGAGTGCATGGTCGGACGGCGAGGGGTGGCTCGACATGGCATGGCTTTGCAGATAGGGGTAGGGGATGGGTTCTAATGGCATGGTTAGACCCTGGGGGACAAAGGGATTAAATGAAGATCAAATGGGGGCAAAACCCTGTTCAAAACATTGAGCTAGGATTAGGGTGTAAATCATGCCTGCCAAGTGTTTGATGAAATGGTCGCATGAAATAAACTTTTGAATTTTGAAAAGATTTTTGGTGGGTTTGCTAGGCATAAGCTTGAGACTCTGTGGGTGCTTGGGCTTTCAAAATTGAGCTTGTTTGAGTGGTTTTTGAAATAGTGGGATCTTCCCATATGAAATAGATTCAATTTTAAACTGTCATTTAAAATTAGCATTTGAAAGATTTTTGCAGATCACAAAGTGGGCCTTGGTGCCTCATTATGTGTACTATCAAGGGGTGTAAAGATCCACACATGTTTCTGTTAAGTTTTGAATACTAGGAATAGCCCAAGTAGGCATGAGAGTTAATTTGGCCAAAATGACCATTCACTTCAAATATTCATTTTGAGTTATTTTTCTTTGGGAAAAGCTTGGGAATGATTTAGATGATGTGTAAATCACCTAAGAAACATTTTACAAGCAAAGAATCACAGAACCATGGCAATTCAAATCAATTCCTAAATTAAATGCACATACACATGAATGCTTTCATTTTTAATTTGGAAAAGTTTTTGTTAACCCTAATTTTGATGATCTGGATCTTGATAAGCTTGGATTAAAGTTTTTGGGATGTTACACATATTGAGGGAAAACTTGTTGTTGTGCTCATCATACCTTCCTCTTGGGGTTCCCCAATGAGCTCGATATATTTTGGGCCATCAACAACTTTTTCTGGCGCCATTGCCGGGGAGTAAAGGACATCTTCACAAGGGGAGTCCCTCATAACCAATCTCTTTACTTTGTTATTTTTGTTTTGCTTAGTTTCTTTTTGTTTTGTTTGCTTGTTTCTTTATCAAAAACACACAAAAAATAGTTTTACTAGTTTGCTTTCTTATTTAAAAACACACAAAAATTAAGTCTCCTTTAGTTGTTACCTCTTCCTTAGCTCACCATGTTGATCCCTAAATTCACCCTGAAAGACCTTTCAATAGGTAGTGGTTCAATAATTGGAAAAGATAATATTGAAGAATTCTTTAATCATGTTAGTAAACATGAGGATATTGAGGATAGATCCCTTGCAGAACTTGCTCCAAACTATGAGATTGATGCAGCTTCTTTAGTTCACATGTTGGAAGCTAGGTTTTTTAACCTTAACCCCTTCATGCAAGTAATGTTTCTTAAACTTAAAGAAATTGAGGACCCTGAAAAGAGGAACTTTATTCTTGAAACTTTGCTTAAGGAATTCTATGATGTTGCCAAGGAAGCTAGAAAAGTCTTTGAACATTTCAATATGCTAGGCTCATGTGTAGATGTTGTTGGTACACGAGAAAATATGAATCGAACTGAACCTAATGGGGAGGAACCTAGAATACCAATACCCTTTAAACTAGTAGCAATGCATGAAGCCATAGAAAAGAATCTTTCTTGGATCGTTCCTGAAAACCCTTTTGATGAAAGTAGTGAACCTAAGAGCACTGAGAGAGGATCCTCTAGAACTTATTTGGATGAGATACCTTGCCTTGTTGAAGATATTTCTAGTATTGATCTTAATGCTTCTTCATTTGAGAATACTTGATCCTTTTTCTTGCTTCTTATGCCTAACTTAAAGGCGTTAAAGAAAAGTACTTATTTGGAGATAACCCAAAAGTTTTAGATGAGTCTTGGAAGTTATTACCTCAGTAATAACCGCTCCTTATCCTTTTTATTTGCTTTTTGGCCAAGAGTAACCTCTAATGAGAGAGAAGTAATGATTGGGAAAGTTGCTGTCCCGAAATAGATTTATGTGCTTCACCGTAAAAAATCGTGTAAAACCTCTGAACGTCTTTTTGAGGCGTGAATGTTTGTGCATCTGCCCCAGGTTCTTATCTAACTTTCGTTAGTTTAACACTTTTTGATTTGAGCAACAGAAGGTTTTCGAAAAAATTCGTCTTTACCTGCTAGTCTGTTTTGACAGATTTCTGCCATTTTCTGCATTTGCTTATTGTTGGTTCCTTTTTGAGTTCTTTTGGGGAATTGAGCTTTTTGAGGGAAGTGCTTCAGTAGCTAGTGTTATAATGGAAGTTTATTGGTGTTAGAACTGAACCTAAAGACTTATTATCTTGAATGCACTAATGTTGCTAATAAAGATTGTGTGAAGTTTTGTATGAAGGAAAAATTTCAGGTGTATGGAAGGAATGAGTAATGCGATGAAAGATGGACTAAATCTCAAGATTGGGGATGCCACGCGTGTCACCCCAAGAAATATCCAAGAAGTACAAGCGTCAAAGCTTGGGTATGCCCAAGGCATCCCCCTCTTCATCAATAAAAATCCCAGGTTTCTTCCAAACGCTTCATTTTTATTGTTTCATGCACAGTTGTGTTGTTCTTGGAGCGTCTTATTTTTCGTTTTCGTTTTGGTTTTTTGTTTGCCTTATTTGCTTAGTTTGCTGAATAAATTGGTTGGACCCCCTCTTTCATACATTGGTGTTCAAATAGTTTGGTCTGGATTGGAAAAGAGTAGGAAAGTTCATGCTTAAGTGGTAAAGAGAGCTTGTTTTTGACTATGGCCTATGCTTTGTCATGCCATGCTTGATATTGTTTTGGCTTTATGCTTAGTATTCTTTGTTGTAGCATGACTTGTTATAAACAATTGATATTGCTTAATGTGCCTTGGAAGAATCATGCGTTGTTTTAGCATATTAAAGCATAGTATTGTGGTATTCTCCTTTGATGCTTTATTTGGGTTGACTTGGCGCATGCTCACACCATGTTATGACTATCGCAAGTCACCATAGCCTTGATGATCCTTTAGTTTTCAACTTGTAGTATCACTTTATGCTTTGATCAATGATGTTTTGTCGCTCTGCATGATTATGGCCATTATTGCTCTCTTAGTTTGTCGCTCCCAGTCTTTTGCTAGCCTCCACAACCAAGTATGAGTTCCACTCATGCATCCAACTCCTTAAACCAAGTTATTCCAAAGAGTCCACCATACCTACCTACTAGCTTATGCTATTCTAAGTATATTCATGTTTTTGTTTACCTTCCAAATTAAACTTGTTATGAGAAAACTAGTGATTAAAGCTCTCACGAACTTGATGGCACACTTTACTTTTCCTGCATTTAATAAACTTGAACCACTGGGTCCTTCTTTGTTGTGTATATGCTTGCGCTTTATAAGTTGAAATTAGCAGAACCATGTATCATGGGGAACACTTTCAACATTGCACTTGTACTTTGTACCCTGTTGATATCATGTTCTTTTGCTTATGGATCCCGGTGGTGTGAAATAAAAGTGGAACTTGTGAGATCATGGAGTTTGTATGTGTGTTAGAGAAACGCCTGGGCCGCTAGCCTAAGCCATGCCTAATCATGGTGGAAACTTGCAACATCACCATAATGAGCACTCTATGAAGCACCCTCAGTAAAAACCTATGCAAATAGCAAATAAAAAGATCGCTGAGATGCTCATTGTCTGCTTGCCTTGTCATTTGGATTATGGGATAGGTCCTGTATCATGTGCAAGGGGTACCCCGTTGGCGGTTCTTTATGATACATATGTACTTACAATTACAAGAGCTTACTCGTGAATAAAGTTGAGTAGCATGAGGATTGGTCTTCGTAAGTAAGGGGCATGCAATTTCGGTTTATAACTTGTCAAGCATATCCTCTTAGTTGTGTCACTTTAACCTTAATCACCTTAAAGATGCTTATGATAGGGCAATGAGAGTTGAAAGCTATAAGTACCGTAATTTTTGGAATCTCTTTATGAGACTTGAATCCCTACTTCCTTCTATGAAGGCCTTTCTTCCACCATTATATTGAGTCTCCAGCTTCTACCTTTATGCACCTACTTTGAGAGCATAGTGGCCATTCTTAGTTCTATGTGCATTATCCCAAGACTAGTTGATTGATGCATAACTTGATATTGCTTGTTTTAAACTATTTGTATCTAGTCACTCTTATGAACTTTGAAGGTGTCCTATGCATTTATATTTGCTACTCTATGAGGGACAAGCTGAATACTATTATGCTATGTTTTCTTTATGTGAAACAAACAAACGTCTTGCAAAGCACTGTTATTCATGAATCTTTTGTTTGTGCCTTTTCATGTTGCAACATAGTTTCTATGTCTTATTGCTAGAACTTTGTCTTTCATGCTATGATTGAAGTACTATGATCCCAGCTTTGAATGTTCTACAAATACTTTAATCAAGTTTATGATGTTGCATGTCACCTCAAAAATTATTCTTTCTTTTTATCACTTACCTACTCGAGGACGAGCAGGAGTTAAGCTTGGGGATGTTGATACATTGCAAATGTATCTATAATTTTTGATGTTCCATGCTTGGTTTTATCTACTTTCTTGTGTTTTGTCCACACTTTGGAGTACTTTTCATATGATTTCTTGGACTAACCTATTAACAAGAGCCATAGTGCCAGCTGCCTATTTTCTGCTGTTTTTCGTTCCAGGAAGTCAGAAAATGAATATTCTCGGAATTGGACGGGACAAAAGCCAAAGTCACTATTTTACCGGGGGGGCACTTGGAGCCAAAATACAAGACGGAGAAGGGCCAGAGGGCGGCCACACCACCTGGCCGCGCGGCCAGGCTTGACCCGCGCCAGGGGGTGGTGTGGCCAGCCCAGGCACCCCCTCGGCCTCTCCTTCCGCCTATAAGATGCCTTTGATACCAAAACCCTAAGTACACGATCAAAAATCCACAAAAGAGTCTGTTACCGCCGTCATCTCCATCCCTAGATCGAGAGGGATCTGAAGCTCTTCTCGGCACCCTGCCGGCGAGGGGAATTCACCCTGGAGGCCTTCTTCATCATCATGTAAGCCTCTAGTGTGATGCGTGAGTAGTTCATCTCTGGACTACGGGTCCATGTAGTATCTAGATGGCTGGTTCTCCTCCTTTGTGCTTTCATGTTTAGATCTTATGAGCTCCGTTCATGATCAAGATCATCTATTTGTAATTCTGCATGTTGTGTTTGCGAGAATCCGATGGATATTGAGATGCTATTTCAGATTGATTATTGATTCTATCATGTCTTTGTTATTTGTGATCTTGCATGCTTTCCGTTGTTAGTAGCTATCTTGGCCAAGTAGATGCTAGCAACTCCAAGAGTTAGTATTTATGCTCGATAGTGGGTTCATGCCTCTGGTAATCTGGGGAAGTGTTAGAAATCTCTAAGTTACTAGATGTGTTATTGCTACTAGGGAGAAAGCAACAATCCTTTGTTCATAGAACAATCGTATTGTTTACTTTACACGCAATTCGTAATGCAATAATCTGTTGCTTGCAACTTAAAACTGGAGGGGGTTCGGATGATAACCTGAAGGTGGATTATTAGTCATAGATGAAGTTGGATGGCGGTCTATGTATAATGTTGTAATGCCCAATCAAGTCTCAAAGGAGCCAAGATGATTAGTATATGCTTGTATGCTTTCTTGATGTTTGTCAATTGCCCCGTTGTAATTTGTTCACCCAGCATGTTATCTATCGTAAGGAGAGCCACCTCTAGTGAACTATGGACCCCGGTCCTTTCTTTTACATACAATCTACAAACTGTTTACTGCTTTGTATTTACTTTCTGCAAACTATTACTTCCTTCCATTTGATACGTTTAATCCTTTGTTTTCAGCAAAACCGGTGAGATTGACAACCTCATCGCAAGTTGGGGGCAAAGTTCTGTGGTTGTGTTGTGTAGGTATCCACGTTGCTGCTGTCACCGGTAGTGCGCCCTGCCAACGTTTAGCTAGCTACACCTTTGGGGTGTTTCCTTGCTCCTACTGGATTGATAACATTGGTTTTATACTGAGGGAAAACTTGTTGTTGTGCTCATCATACCTTCCTCTTGGGGTTCCCCAACAAGCTTGATATATTTTGGGCCATCAGGTCTCCAATATGAAGACCATCTTCGATAATCCTCCAAAGCTCAATTGACGAACTGCATAAATGAGATTTCATTAAGAATTGCCATTGATTAAATGTAGATGAAGTAAGCTTGGGCGGATCACCCCTATTATTTATATGAGGATGAGGGATAGGTGGGTCGGGAGAAAATAGGTGAGGGGCCTCACCATAGTCCTCCTTACCACTTCCCTTCTTGGAGGCGGAACCATTATGTTTTTCACCTACCACTTCATCTTCCTTAGATCCGGCATGATCCTTATCCTTAGATAGAGGAGTGGTGGCCTCAGAGGAAGATGGAGATGAAGGGAATATGCCCGAGAGGCAATAATAAAGTGGTTATTATCTTATTCCATGTTTATGATAAATGTTTATTTTGCATGCTATAATTGTATTGATCGGAAACGTCAATACATGTGTGATTAATAAACAAATAAAATGTTCCTAATTATGCCTCTCTTATAGACTAGCTCGTTGATTAACAAGATGATCAAGGTTTCCTAATCATGGACATTGGATGTTGTTAATAACTAGGTTACAACATTGGTGGAATGACGTGATGAACATTCATCCGAAGTATAGCATTATGATCAAAGTCATTATGTTGATATTGCTATAACATCATACGAAGTAATCTTTATCCTTAGACCATGAGATCATGTTAATTGCTAACACCGGAAGAGTATCTTGATAACATCAAACGTCACACCGTAACAGGGTGACTATAAAGATGGGTTCAGTGCTACGAAGGTGTTATGTTGAGGCTCATGGATCAAGAGTGGAATTTGTCAATCCCGATGACGGATAGATATACTATGGGCCCTCTCGGTGATATCACATTGAAATAGCTTGCAAGCAAGTGATGTGATCACTAGAATGTTATATCACGGGAACGAGAAAAGAGTGCATGTCGGTAACGAGATCAAACTAGGTATCGAGATACTGATGATCGAATCTCGGACATGTAATATATCGCGAGACAAAAGGGATATAGTTACAAGCGTTAAAGGTTCTCACGATCATAGAAGTCATCGTGAATGTGTAGGAGTCAGTACGGATCTCCAGGTCCCGCTGCTGATTATTGATCGGAGAGGGGTCTCGATCATGTCTGCATTACTCGTGAACCGTAGGGTGACACACTTAAGGGATACCGACACCATTTGGAGCAAATATGTTTCAGATAAATATTTAAGAAAGCGCTGGAATTATTTCAATAGACACCGAAACTGTTTCGGGTGAAATTGCTGAAATTGTTTCTGCATGTAATATTGAAATGTTGTAGGGAGTTTTATGTGAATGTTTGTTAATTAAAGTAATTAACAAAATTCTGAATAAAAATGTTTTATTAAATGAGAGAGCATTAAATTTGGAGAAATTTAATGCATTTAAAGTGGAGACTTTAAAAGGGAATGTGAAGAGGCATTTTAATGTGGAGGGGTTACCTCCACATGAATGGAGGAGGTATGCGCCGACCATGAAGGAGGGGCACCCCCCTCCTCCTATAAAAGGCCACCCTCTCCTCACTTCTCACACACACCTCCTTGTGAAGGATCTCTCTCCCCCTCTAGTATTATTTCCCCATGGTCTCGGATTAGCGAGATACATGTTCCCGGTGGCTTTATCTGGAAAGGATTTGCTACTTCTGCTGCTTTGCTGGAGCGAGGGACGGAGGTTGTCGGGGTACCGGACATGTGTGCGATCACGGATGCACCACTGCTTTGCGGTGCTGGACTTGGTGGTGCTGGAGCTGGATCTGAAGGACGTGCTGGAGCCGGACCTGCTCGGACCCTCACGATCTTGAGATCGGCAAGTGTATGACTACATCAACCACGAGTTCCTACTCGTTAACAAAACTCGTTGTCTTCGAGGGTAAGTTCTCGTTGGATGTATGTCCACCCGTTGCTTTGTACCTAGTAGATAGATCTTGGCGTGTAGTTCACACCGTAGGAAATTTTTTGTTTTCTATGCTGCGGACCCAACAGTGGTATCAGAGCCTAATCTATGCGTAGGTGCTTTGCACGGGTAGTACACATATGTTTATATGTGGGCGATGATGATCATGTTATTGCATCTTCTATGTATTTTGGATATTGGTGGCATAGTGGGATGAAGCGGCCCGGACCAACCTTACATGTCATCGTACATGAGACCGGTTCCACGACTGACATGCAACTTGTTTTGCATAAGTGGCTGGCGGGTGTCTGTCTCTCCTACTATAGTCAATATCTGATTTACAATGAGTTGCTAATAACCTGGTTATCCTCGTTGTGGTTCATGTTCGTAGGTAAGAACGGTTCTATCTCTGAATGCCCTAAGCCACGTAAAACTTGCAATTGATAAATTAGAGGCGTCTAGTTTAGATCGTTGCTGGGCTAGTGTCTTGATATGGTATTGTTGTAAGTATATGTATGATAGATACTCTTACAACACACTCAACGTGTAAGTTACATAGACCTTGGCCTTACACACAAAGGAAAGATTGAGATCATACCACGATGCAAATGATAGAGATCAAATGCATGGACCATATCATCTCACTTTACACGTTAGATGTTAGCATCTTATATTGCTAGTTTGGCGCTTTCTGTAGCATTGTAAGATGATCCCTCATTTAGATATCAACATAAAAATGTGTTCTTCCTTAAGTATGTACCGTTTTGTGGATCGTATTTCGAGACATCACGTGATGATCGGGTGTACTCGAATCTACGCTTTCATAGGAACGGGTGTAAGACAGTTTTACACATGCGAATACTAAGGTTCTTACTTGGCGAGCCTAGCATGTATAGACATGGCCTCGGAACACGGACCGAAAGGTTCAGCATGAGTCATATAGTTGATATGATGCCCATATAGATGCTCGCCTTTGAAGCTACATCAACTCATGTGATGATCGGACTTGGTGTAGTGGATTTGGTTCATGTAATCACCAAAAAGGCACGAGGGATGTCGTTTTTGAGTGGGAGTTCATTTCTAATGTGGATTAGTCGAACCAAATTTGTCATAAATTAAATCAAAGTGAATTTGCATAGTTTGTTGTAGTCATTGGCATTCGTTTTCTACCTTATGCTTAGTTTTTATTTGAGATAATAGAACTATAGAATTCTAGATATTTACTTTATGAACTGGTATCGTATTGTTTTGAATGTCAATTTAAAGTTTATGAGTCCTATTGCAAACTTTCAGCAAACTCAATTTACTCCATGAAGTTTAATAAGTAGTATTAAATCAAGAGTAAGAATTCCAATGTTAGTATCTAAAGTATCATGTTTGCCTCCATGATTATTGATATTCAAAAGTTGTTTTAATATCAAGATTATATTGGAGCTGAAAATTGTTTCAGAAACTATCATGTGTGAAAGATATTGTGATATCTCAAACAATGTTTTTGGTTGCATAATGATAGAGTATAATTTAGCAAAATACATGTTCTCATATTGTATGAGAATTTGTGAAGGTTGGAGATGCTAGGCATCCGAATCTACCAAAAAGGTTTTGGGAACTGATATTATACTCGCGATTCTTCCTTATAGGCTATAGTAGCTTGATCATGAAAGTTGTCATGATAAGGATGAATATAAGATGTAAGTAAAATGTTTACTACACTAATAGATTACTAAAGAATGGATTTTTGAAAGAATGCCAAACATTTGATGATGGTGATCCACTTCAAAGTGCAAGTCCAAAGGTATTAGTATTTGACTATATACAAGCTTTGTACCATGTGTCATATTGATGACACCACTATTGATGTTGATAGATTCTTTTAAAAGAAAAGGAATTGCTGAAAGAGAATCTATAAAATATTTGGCAAAAAATAAAAGGTTAGAGATGTCCAACTTGGGTATATAGAAGATATACATGTTATGGTTGTATTCCTTGCTTATTAAACAATGTGGTTCTTAGGTATTGGATACCGAATTGGTTGGTATGAAGTGTCATACAGGACAACGCAATTCATGAACTGCAATGGCCTAAGTAACTAGCAAGAGAATAAGTGATGATGATCATCGAAAACAAATAAAGTGTTATTGTGCTTTTTCGTTGTTGTCAAATAAAGGGACTGAAGGGAATATGCCCGAGAGGCAATAATAAAGTGGTTATTATCTTATTCCATATTTATGATAAATGTTTATTTTGCATGCTATAATTGTATTGATCGGAAACGTCAATACATGTGTGTTTAATAAACAAATAAAAGGTTCCTAGTTATGCCTCTCTTATAGACTAGCTCGTTGATTAACAATATGATCAAGGTTTCCTAATCATGGACATTGGATGTTGTTAATAATGAGGTCACAACATTGGTGGAACGATGTGATGAACATTCATCCGAAGTATAGCATTACGATCAAAGTCATTATGTTTATATTGCTATAACATCATACGAAGTAATCTTTATCCTTAGACCATGAGATCATGTTAATTGCTAACACCGGAAGAGTATCTTGATAACATCAAACGTCACACCGTAACAGGGTGACTATAAAGATGGGTTCAGTGCTACGAAGGTGTTATGTTGAGGATCATGGATCAAGAGTGGAATTTGTCAATCCCGATGACGGATGGATATACTCTGGGCCCTCTCGGTGATATCACATTGAAATAGCTTGCAAGCAAGTGATGTGATCACTAGAATGTTATATCACGGGAACGAGAAAAGAGTGCATGTTGGTAACGAGATCGAACTAGGTATGGAGATACCGATGATCGAATCTCGGACATGTAATATATCGCGAGACAAAAGGTATTTAGTTACAAGTGTTAAAGGTCCTCACGATCATAGAAGTCATCGTTGATGTGTAGGAGTCAGTACGGATCTCCAAGTCCCGCTGCTGATTATTGATCGGAGAGGGGTCTCGGTCATGTCTGCATTATTCGCGAACCGTAGGGTGACACACTTAATGGATACCGACACCATTTGGAGCAAATATGTTTCAGATAAAGATTTAAGAAAGCGCTAGAATTATTTCAATAGACACCGAAACTGTTTCAGGTGAAATTGCTGAAATTGGTTCTGCATGTAATATTGAAATGTTGCAGGGGGTTTTATGTGAATGTTTGTTAATTAAAGTAATTAACAAAATTCTGAATAAAAATGTTTTATTAAATGAGAGAGCATTAAATTTGGAGAAATTTAATGCATTTAAAGTGGAGACTTTAAAAGGGAATGTGAAGAGGCATTTTAATGTGGAGGGGTTACCACCACATGAATGGAGGAGGTGAAGAGGCACCTCCTCCATGCGCCGGCCATGAAGGAGGGGCACCCCCTCCTCCTATAAAAGGCCACCCTCTCCTTACTTCTCACACACACCTCCTTGTGAAGGATCTCTCTCCCCCTCTAGTATTATTTCCCCATGGTCTCGGATTAGCGAGATACATGTTCCCGGTGGCTTTATCTGGAAAGGAGTTGCTGCTTCTGATGCTTTGCTGGAGCGAGGGACGGAGGTTGTCGGGGTACTGGACGTGTGTGCGATCACGGATGCACCATTGCTTTGCGGTGCTGGACTTGGTGGTGATGGAGCTGGATCTGAAGGACGTGCTAGAGCCGGACCTGCTCGGACTTCCTCACGATCTTGAGATCGGCAAGTGTATGACTACATCAACCACGAGTTCCTACTCGTTAACAAAACTCGTTGTCTTCGAGGGTAAGTTCTCGTTGGATGTATGTCCACCCGTTGCTTTGTACCTACTAGATAGATCTTGGCGTGTAGTTCACACCGTAGGAATTTTTTTGTTTTCTATGCTGCAGACCCAACAGGAGATGGGGCTGTAGATGATGTGAGGCGAGCAATCATTTGCTGCATCTCTTCCATCTTGGTCTCAAAGGATTTCAACAAGGTTGTTTCCAACGTCTTGAGGTTATCCATTGTGACCTTGTCCACAGCCTCATTCCCATTTTCCTTAGTACCCATACTTCTCTTAGGTGGTTAAGCCCGAATAAAGAGCCGGGGCTCTGATACCAATTGAAATGGATCGTATGGGCACCTAGAGGGGGGGGGTGAATAGGTGCTACTTCAAATTTTTATTCTTTTTCAATTTTAGGCTTGACACAAAAAGTAAATTCTCTAGATATGGAACTATGTAGAATTTCCCTATATGAAAACCTAACTACTAGCGAGTAAAGGCGAGTAAGAGTGTGGAACGAGGAAACTATAATGGAGCACGCGGAGACACAAGATTTGTTTTACCGCAGTTCCTTCCTTGTTAAGGGAAGTACATCTGCGTTGGAGGAGTGGGTGGTACTAAGACCACCACGCCATAATAGGCCTCACCCTGTTCTCCGATGGATCTCACCACCAAAGGCCTGATCCACCTTTCCACTATTGGAACCCTTTGAGGAGGGAACCAGCGCCTTTACACAGCTAGCGGGGCACAACTCCACAACCGTATTGGAGGCTCTCGTAATGACAACAAGCTGCCACAAGAACAATTATTATCAATAACGAAACACAAGATCTAGATATTAACAAGAATACTAGATTGGGGATTCTCCAAGTGAATGGAGAGGAGTTGAAGCGCTTGATTCGTGATGACGATGAGTGATGTATCCTCCTTCAATTCCCCCAAAGATCAAAGTCTTTGGGTGGTTGAAGTGGGAGATCTTGGGAGAGCTTTTGCAACAGGTCTGATCTTTTTCGAATGACTCAAGAAGAATGATAGGAGGGGTCAAAGGGACTTTTATGCCCCTGTCCTGACAGAGCCACTGGAGTCATTTGGGGCCGGATTATCCGGCCTAAGTGAGGGCCAGATTATCTGGCCTGGGGAAAACTCTGCCCCAGACTCTGATTATCCAGGGGAAAATCCGCCCCCGACAGAAGCTCACGCCGAACCGTCCTTGGCAGTTCCACCTGGGGCCCGGATTATCCGGCCCAAGGGAAGGGGCGAATTATCTAGCAGGGGAAGAAAATCTGCCCCACTTCGGATTCTCCGGGGGAAAATCCGCCCCCAGACAGAGACTCACGTCGAGCCAGCCTTGGCATTTCTCCTGGGGGCCAGATTATCCGACCCAAGGGGAGGGCCGAATTATCCGGCTGGGGAAGAAAATCCGCCCCACTTCGGATTGTCCGGGGGGAAATCCGCCCCTAGACAAAAGCTCGCGCGCAGCCACCTCTGGCCAAGAGGGTCAGGCCAGATTATCTAGCCCTTGCAAATACCAAAACACTTCCCTGCACACTTAGCACACATGAGAAAACTCCACGGTATTGTTATCTAACACACAAAACGCAGGGAACCATGAAATGCTCTTTCACCAGCAGTAAGACCATACACGGCTGCCACGGTGAAAACAGCGGACATGGCCAAAAAAGTCCATCATACACACATTGCACTTACAGAGAAGCCGACATGTCGGACCCAGCAGGCCCAAGCATAGCCCATGAAATTAGCCTATCAGCCCCAAGCATAGCCCAAAACCTTCTAATTCAGCATTTTCGTGGTCTTGTGGCCGTCGACCATAGACCATTCAATTTAGGAGTGAGCCCATGGAATATAAGCCATGACGAATAGGGCATCCGCCCCGAGTTAGCCCAGAATCTTTTTAATTCGGCCTTTATGAGCATTTTTTTAACTCTAAAGCTGACATCTGGGCCCCGAAAAAACAATCCAACATACACACATTTTTCAAATAGAGGTTGTCGACTAGGACCCAGCATAGACACGTTTCCTGCACAGAGGTGGTTGACAACTAGGACCCAGCAAGTTGCCAAGATCAAAACAGCAGACATGTCCAAAAAAAGTCCATCATACGCACGTTTCATTTATAGAGAGGCTGATATGTGGGACCCAACAGCGTGACCTTATACAGATGTTGCATCGAGCAACGTTGCCAGTTCGAAACAAGCAGGCGCGAGCGAGAAAAAAGTTCAGCATGCACACGTTTCTTGTAATGAGAGGCTGAAATGAGGGACCCAGCAGCATGAGCAAATGGCAGATTCGTCGAGCAACGCTATCTAGTACGGAACAGTGTAGCATTAGAGAAGAAAAAATTCCACCATACCCACGATTCTTCTAATGTGAGGCTGACATAGGGGACCCATCGGCATGAATAAACGACTGATGCAGCGAGCAACGCTATCAAGTTTGGAACACGAAGGCGTGACTAAGGGTAAAAAATCCATCATACATAAGTTTATTTTAATGAGTGGATGACATGTGAGGCCCATGAGGTTGATTATACGGTAGATGCATCGAGCAACGCTATCAACTTTGGAACAGGGTAGCGCAAGCGAAGGAAAAAATTCCATCATACACACGTTTCTTCTAATGAGAGGATGCCATGTGGGTCCTAGTAGCCTGATTAAATGGTAGATGCATCGAGTAACGCTAGCAACTTCGGAAAAGGGTAGCGCGAGCGATGGAAAAAGTTTCCATCATACACACGATTCTTCTAATGAGAGGCTGATATGTGGGACCCAGCAGCTTGACTAAACAGTTGACGCCTCGAGCAACGTTATCGAGTTCAAATTAGGAAGGCGCGACCGAAAAGTACGGTTCTCTAGAGACACTGACGTGTGGGACCTACACGCCTCAAAAGAGTTTGGCGAGTCAACATCGCGCGAGGAAACAAAAACCTCGCTTCTGCCACGCGCCAGCCGAGCTTCCTCCATGTTTTTAGCGGTTTCGTTGTAGTAGAGGGCCGCGAAACCAGAATTTTTTTCCATCGGCCACGGTCGAGCCGAGAAATTGGTCGCGAAAGACATGCCTTCTACGACGACCGTCGGGCCAAGTCCTCACAGAAGGAAACTTTTCTAGTAGTGGCTTTCACTGCAGAAAGAAGCCCTCAGGTTCACCAAGTCCTTTTCTATGTATGGTACATCATTCAGAGTCCCATATAAACTTGCTATGAGCTGCATCTGCCAGCATGTTTCAATGTTGCATGCATGCATCATCCGCAAGAATACTTTTTATTCTGCTGGTATGTTCCGGTGCGAACACAAGAATCTTGTTAATGAAGGTTTTATTATTAGGGGGTGGTTATAATCATCTGATGAATGTTCAACATACCACCAGACATCCTTCCTCTTGACATATAAGTGTGATGTGCATCTAGTCCTTGGGTATGTATTTTTTCCTCTTTTTGACACACGATTTTGGATTCTGTGTGTCTTCCTTATTTTCGTGAGGTTTACCAGCTTTTGTGCACACAAGATACGCCTTGTTTATCTCATTTCTTGTATCTTTCCTTGACCAATCTATCCTTATTCCGAAACCTTTCCTTTGTGAATACGCCATGTAGTGTTCGCGAGCTGATTCAAAACTGTCAAAGCGCATTCCAGCTATTGGTGGTTGCGGTGATGAGTGTACTTCATCTCTGACATCATTTATATCATTATTCTCCACATCCTCATTTGAATCGACTGTGTGTAATGTTGTTTCTTCGATTGTGCCACCCGTCGTCGTTTCTTGTGCAGCTTGTTCAATTATAGTGTACATGTAGTCATTATCAGTATATCCTTCAGTTTGTACCCCATTTGTTATGCAAGTAATCACAAGTTATTGTTTCTGTTTCTTTGCAGGAAATGGGTAACCATAATAAAAAGTCATGGATAACAGTAGATACAATAGGTGGGTAACTTCTCTATATCCAAATGGGTAACTTCTCTATATCTAGTTAGCAAGTACTCGTAAACATGTTGACTAACTTTCTAATGTTGAGTCAGAGACAATATTTATTTATAAAATGTAGTGTTGATATCTGTGTTAAATCCTACATATAAGCATGGGTAACTGTAGTATCATCTATGTGGATAACTTAGACCAACGTGACTGGATAACTGCTGAATAAGATGCTGGATAACTTGAGTAATATCTCATGGATAACTATAACTGTTAACTGGTGGATGACTGTGTACCTATGTGCCTGGATAATTACTGAATAAACTGGTGGATAACTTGTATATTTATGACTGGATAACTGTTGTATAAAGTGGTTGATTAGTTATTTTTTATGTTTTTTTGCAGGAATGGGTTAGCATAATGAAAATGTATTGATAACTGTAGTTACAATATGTTGGTAACTTCTCCCAATGTAGTGTGTAACTTTTTTAAATTAGCAAGTATTCGTAAACATGTTGATTGTCTTTCCAATGGTGAGTCACACACAACACTTCTCGATAAAATGTAGTGTTTATATTTGTGTTAGATCCTACATATAAGCATGGGTAACTATAATGTTAGCTATAGTGTTATTGTAGTTGGTTAGGCACACTCAACACTCCTGGATATATGTCCAGTGATGATTTGTAGGGTAACTTCTACATATAAGTATGGATAACTATAGCATTATATGGTTCATAACTTGTACTCATTTTAGTGTTAGCTATGTGGATAACTTGTACCTAAGTGATTGGATAACTGCTGAATAAGATGCTGGATAACTTGAGTAATAACCCATTGATAACTATAATAGCTAACCGGTGGACGAGTGTGTACCTAGGTGTCTAGATAACTGCTGAATAAACTGGTGGATAATTTGATTTTTAATACCCCATGTGTGATTTTGTATCTATTTAGTGTAGTTGGTTATGCACACTCAATACTCCTGGATATATGTCCAGTGATAATTTGTGGGGTATTTTTTACATACTATCATGGATAACTGTAGCATTATCTAATTGATAACTTGTACTCATTTTAGTGGATAACGGATGTGTTAGGTACTAAATAATTAGTACTCATATGCCTGGATAACTGATGCATACACTAGTGGATAAGTTGATTATGTGTAAACATCATACCTTCATTCATAACTTGCAGAATAGCATCTGTGTGTGAAACATCAGCATGTTCCTCATCTTCTATTGCTTGTTCTGGTTCGACATTAAGGTTGATATCCATGGTTTGCCCACTGTTCAACCAAAATATTCAACATGTCAGGAATTTAGGATGTTTTCCCTCTGTTTTGTCATACAGGGATCAACAGATACTGATACTGAAGCTTAGGAAGTTGTAGTTTGAACAAGATTGGCCATATTCAGAGGCAAAATTGAGGAGCAAAGTAATTGTAGATGCCCAGATTTTGTTTAGATTCATGGTGTGCAACAGTATAGTTTTATCTTTATAATCATATAGTGCTTTTGTTACCAAAATCATGATGAATTCAGGGATTGATTGAGAAGTACCTGTTGTTTTAGTCGGTGTATCCCTTTTTTTTTTACTTTTCAGGAGAAGGGCGGTGGGCATCAAGCTCTTAAGGTGAAACTCCAATGACGATTTTGGCTAGAGGTTGAAGACGACATGGACATGTGCAGAATCGGGGGAGGAGGATAGTGCTAGATCTGGGTGATTTTGTTTTTGAGTTGGGGTTTTTGCTTGGAGAAGAAGATGGTCCCTCTTTGGGGAAAAGCCTACCTTTTCGCTTTTTGACCTGGTCTCGTGTCCGGGGCGGGAGGGTGTGGGACGCGGCGACCCTAGATCGCGAGAATGCGGAAATCCTGTCAGAACACCCGCCAGGATCGGCGTTTTTCAGGACGTCCGCTAGTAGTCGCGTCCAAAGAAAAATACTTTCAAGGGACCGCCTCTTTTTGAGTGGTAGATCCATCCAACGAGGCCGAGAAAGCGCGGAGGTCATCCAAGTCGATCGATAGGGCCGACACCTAAGGCCTTGTTTGGTAGCAGCGTTTTGTGGGGTTTGTCCGTGTATTATCTCCAGGGTATTTGGTGAAGACAATCCCCTCACCCGATCCACTTCCTCCCTCCAATTTCGACACTAGTAAGATACGCGACCCCCACCTCGCGTCTGCAAAACACATCTGAGGAGTTTCTAGCCTTTTACACGGGCTTGCACAATTGTAAAGCAGACTGTCAAACGAACCTTGGATTATAAATCTGGGTAATAGACTGGACAAGTAAAATTCACGTGGAACTACTTTCAGGCCCCCTTGTTTTCAGTTTCTTGGGCAACTTCTCCCAAAAGCTACCCTCGACCAACTTCTCCCAGAATCTCATCTGCCAAAATCATTTATTCTTTTAAATTGACGTTGAAACTACTAGTTAAAAAGTTTGAACGAATTTTGAAGATGAGCTTTTAAGAGAAGCTGGTGGAGAATAGCTTCTAGGAGTCCCAGCTGCCCAAGAAGCTGAAAAGAAGGGGCCTGAAACCCGGCTGCCAAACAAGTGAAGGGAAAAGAAGTAGCAACCGACCCGGACTTGTTCCTTGCTGCCCGCACAAGGGGAGTATTTCTCCACGTAAAAAAAAACGCTAAGTATTTCTCGTCCTTCGTTCAAGCCGACCGGACGGCCGCGGGACGAGGCGCGGCGGCGACGAGAGCGGAGGCTCGAAAACCAGTTCGTGCCCCTTGCCATGGATCCCATCATGAAGCTCCTCGAGGACGACGAAGAGGTGCCCCCCCCCCCCTCTCCCCCCCCCCCCCCCCCCCTCCTCTCCTGCCATTTTCTTATCGGGGGAAGGGAAGGGCTCAATGGCGGTTTCTTGTTGTTGGGATTGCTCAGGATGAGAGCATCCACTCGGGCGCCGATGTCGAGGCCTTCACGGCCGCGCTGAACCGCGAGGTGGAGGGCAGTTCCAGCACCAGCACAAGCGCCGCCGCCTCCTCCTCCCAGCCTCTGGATCACGCCGCCGGTGAGCACCCAGCCCCATTACCCTCGTAGATGATTTCCGGCTCTAGAACGGAATTCGAGCCGTCCCGTATTTTCCCCTGGAATCAGGTGTCAGAGTCCGCTGTTCTTGCTGGTAGATTTGGATGAGTAATGGAATCAAGAAACATAATGCCGAATGCTGCTCCTTAATTTGTGTTACCAGTTTGCAATTTTAGGTTTAGAGTGCGCCCGGGGATTTTGGACAAATAAACCAGTCATCAATGGACTGGCTCTCCTCTATGATGGAATGATAGGAATCAAGAGAAGAGAAATTTTACTGTGCTCAGACTAGGGTTTGAACTTTTGAAGCTTATTCGTGAAAGGAAAAAAAAATTAGGAAGTGAATTTTGAATTCTGCACTTTATGGGTGTTCTGTTAGAAAATTTAGGGCTTCTTGCTTCTTGATTGCATGCATATAACAATGAAGAGTGGTTATTGAATTTGAGAACATTTGTATCTTCTGAAATTGGAAATGAATTTATCATAAATATAGCAAAAGCCCATGAATCCATGAGCATTCAGCATGCAACGAGTTTTTTTGTTTTTACTGGAGAAATTTTTGTTAGTGCATGAATGTAATCAGGCATATTGCAACTGAAATAACTACTATGTTGTTGAATTGGAATTTTCCATTGGTTTGCCCATAAAGCAGGTCTGGATTGAGAGAAATGTATCCAATGAGCGCTACAATACGGGATATCATCATATCATTTGATTTGTGAACAATAATTTGAACACCGTATATAGGGATATATTGCCCAAGAATGTTAGCTCAGCCGAATGTGTTCCTTGAACGAACATGAGTTGCAACTTAATTCAGGAATGGTGATGTGGAGGTACTTGTAAGAATATTTTGTGTCGCCTTTTGTCATGTAGAATTTAAACAAGTTTAAAGCATCTAGTGCATCCACAATACTTCACTTCAGCATTATGTAAACATATGGGACCTCAGATTTTGAATGATGTGGAAGAGAGAGGGTGACCAATAAGCTAGGTACGCGTCATGAGATTTGAGCATAAATTTCTGTAAATAAACCTGGTTGGAGCAATTATAGTTGTGTCATTTAAAATTTTCTTGGATTCTTTTAGATACACCGGTGACCTTTAGATAAACCTAACATATGATGCACTGGAATGGCAGTTTCTAGCTTTTTGCATCAATAATGATAAATAGAGCATTTTCTCATAGATGGCTAGATACAAAGCTTAGATATAATGGATTGTAGATGCCCTTGCACTGATCTTTTAGTAGCAGTGAGATTCAAACAAATATTTCTTGAAGTTGAAAACAAGTTATGACTTAATTCAGTACGGTGGTATTTTTCTTCGAGTATTTATTTTCCCCGTTTGTTGTGAAGAACTTGAAGAAGAGTCAACATCAACGCTGGTGCTCTTGAAGCAAGAAAGGTCTTAAACAAATATTCCTTAAAGTTGAAAATAACCTCCAGCTTAATTAATGAATTGTTATCTAGTATCTTTTAGTTGTATTTACAATTTTGCATTCTCCTTTTGCTTCAGAGTATTTGAACTGGAGTGGAGAAGTGTGCTAATTTGACCAAAAATTGCAGGTACATTACCTCAGGAAAGGAACTCAGTAGTAAACCAGAGTCATGGACAGTGGCAAGCTTCAGTAAATAATGAAATTAAAAACCAGGAGAGCCAACAACAGGAACGAAAACACTTATATTGCAAAAATGAGCAGTCATCCAGACCTGAAGCAGTTCCCATAGGTGCTGATAACCAACAGCTTCATTCTAGTGCTCAAAATGAATGTGACCGGCGAAACGTCAAGCAAGAGCCAGGAAACAATGCTCATCAAAGTACTGTTGGTCAGCAGCAGCCTATGCAACAAATAAAGAGTCAACAACCACCAGGCACAAACCAAACCAGCAGTCCAGCTACGGTGGGAAAACCTCCTGTTGTTACATTTCATATGCTAATCCCGATTTTGAGACGCTACCTTGACAAAGACAGGGATATACAAGTTCAGTCCATTTTTGCAAAGTTACGGGTTGGTATTTGTCCCTCAGTTATGTTGAATTGGAAAAATAACTGGTCCAAAATATTTCATAACAGATTACCTAATCTTTTTATTACTTAAATTTTACTTTTTATTTCCAATAGAAAAACGAGGTCAGCAAGGAACATTTTTTAAAGGTTATTAGGACTATTGTTGGTGATAAGTTGCTCAAGCAAGCCGCTTCACAATATCAAATGCAGGTAACAAAGCATTTCCACCCTAATGCACGTCCATGTAAACATAACCTGACCCCACTTCATTTGTAGTGCTGCCTCACATTTGTGAAGTTAATATTTAAGTTAGGTCAATCTATATATCTGTCAGCAGTCAATATATGGTTATTCTTACTCTTATCAACATATTCTTTTTTTGGTAGTTATTTTGGTCTTCTTTGGCCGCAGGCTACTCAGGCACAACGGAACCCCCCGGCAAACCCAACCAACTTATCTTTGTTAAGTCAAGTTTCAGGTCAGCAAAATGAGAGCTCAAGACCACCTCAGTTTCGACCTTCGTCGTCTGGCCAAATGCAGAGTAACATGGGTTACACAGCTCCAGAGGGTAATTTACAGAAGCCTAATGAAACTGGTAACATGCCAGATAGGAAAGGAGTGCATATGCTACAAAACCGTCCACCTAATATCCACTCGACCCCAGTGCAAGCAACACAACATCATCTGCAGCGTCCCCAGACATCTTTGCCAGTGTTTGGGGCAAATAATATTCATGCCCGTCCATTTCAACAGTCAGTTGGAGGTCCAACTGCGCCACTTAGACCACAGATGGCAGATTCTGGTCAAAGAGGACAATTTGTCCAAGGAGGTGTTGCCACACGACCAGCACTGCAAAGTAATCAACCTTCATGGCAACACCCGTTAAACAAGGAGCAGAAAGCTAACTCTTTCACCCCAACAGCACATATGAACAACGAAGCTGCTCATCAGCAATCTGAATCTGCACAAAGTTCTTTTGCTACCTCGAATGCAAAACAAGTCAACCCAGCACTTTTATCTTCAAAGGGTGGTGGTATTTTGGAAAATCAACCTTCTGTTTTGGCCAATTCTAAGTCTTTGACTACGGCAAGCTCAAGTCAACCTCATCGATCTCATGGTACTCCAACAGACCTTAACATGCAGGTACACAATAGTGTGCTATTGCGTTGATATATGTGTTTGTGTGCTTATAGTTGTACTTACTGTTCAATTTGAAATCACTAGAATCATTTTCTCTATAGCATTGAGTTGAGGTATACACTAAGTTATATAGTTGTATGGGCCTATACAAGTATGCAAGTTATATGACAGGTTCATACACCTAAAAGATATGGGTCAGGAGAATGTAATAACTTGAGGATGAGGGTATGGAAACTAGGTTGATCCTACAACCTTTGTGAAGAATTTTGAAACTTGAACCTCTGTTGAACATATTGGAGATTGATGCTTGCCTGCTGGTAGTGGGAACTTGGAAATTATGCACTGGCACCAGTATGCTTGATTGGATTGTTCGCAGTCTGTATAGTAACAATGCTGTAAGTTACAATAGATATGGTGCATCACATGAAGCACCAATATCAGCCAACAACCAATGAAGCCAGATAATCTTTGATATATGGAACAAACTGGATAACTACCGCCATGAAGATGGCTGGACGACACAATGTAGGGGATGGGGGAGTAAAACATAGGTTGGGGCAGACGAGCGAGGGAGACAACAGACTGATAACTACTTTCTTATTGCTTGATTAGATCTGTTACACACTAGTCCTTTATATCGGACGACTAACTTGATCGACACGCCGTATCTCAATTCAAACTCAAGACTAAACCATAACTCTACTTTCCTAGTTCAATTGGACTGTTCGTACCAAATTATTTATTCATTTTCCTAACCTTCCTATCTCTAAAATGACCTATCCAATGCCTTCACGGATATGCCTATGTCCTGCACCCATGACCATAACAATATAGTAGTAGTTTCAAGTAAGATCATCAGTATCATGATACACATCATAGTTGTTGAAGTATAAGTGTATTGCCCACCGTTCTCCATCAGCTTAAGCTTTTCGGTGAACTTGTTGGGGCATGCAATTCTACATGGTATCAGAACCAAGAGGTCTTACTGCGGTAGGGTTGTGGTCCATCTATTAGAATCGATAGGATGTCATGATACTCATAATAAATTATATCAGTATATAAATTTGGTATTTTGATACTGATATATGTATTTTATGATTGCAGTCGGTTACAAAATATGAAGATAAAATATGTTTAATTGAATGTAATGTGAATAATTGCACCCACCACCCAAACATATATATTTGATTCAAAGTCCACAATCTGTATTGTAGGCATACATATTTCAGTGATACTAACATAGCTGGTGCAAAAGGCTTTTTATATCATCTAAGTGCAAGTCGTAAACAGCTGTTATAGTCTGTAGTGCACTGGCTTGCAGCTGCCTTAATGCTCACACCCTGTCAGTTGGTCTGACCAGTACCTCATGAGGGAAGGATCGTGGAGTACCGTGGAATACTTATATCGTCTCTACCGCTTCATAACAATTGAATTCATGAAGAAGTACACTTACTGTACACAGTCAAGCAGGTGACAGATCATCACATAGAGGTCTTCTGGACATCTCTTCGGCTGCAGAAAATATCGTAGTATTGGAAGCCAGGGTGTTGGCTCTGATGCCAAATGGGATCTTTATGGGATTACTACAGTCCGAAGGATTGCTGAAGCAGCACAAGTGAGGGTGTTAAGGGACAGACTAAGTGCCTCTTTGATTTAGAGAACTAGATGATGCCCCGCACGATTGCTGGGGAAATAGATGCTCTAAATAAAAAAAATCAGGAAACATCGAGTAAAACATGTGTGGTAATGTTAATAAGGTTGTCACAAAATCCACTCTTGGGTTTGTTGTTATCCCTAATTCTGACAAGGTACAACGTACTTGCTTTATAAATTTTCTAACAAAAAGATGCTACTTCCCTTTGACTTATTTTTTTTGAATAATTTTGATTGAATGAAATATAAGCAGTGTTGTATGCTAGTGACTTAGAGACATTCAGACAAAAAATATTTATACCGGTGACGGTCGAGGAATAAGGGCATTGATTCCTCACATTACATGGCTGAAAGATGGTAATGTGACATTACGAGGGAAAAAGGATGACCATGAACCAAGTTAAGTGTCTTAGGTCAATTCTACATCGGAAATATGAAATGGAAAGATCACATGCTGCCAGGCTAATGTTATCTTTGAGGAGTAGAGCCGAGTCATTCTACTAATGCACCCAGATGAATTGTCAAAAAATAAGCATGGTTTCAAGACCTGAGAGTGGAGGATTACCAAAAGCAAATATTATTTACCTTGATAGTTTTTACATTACATTATATTGTGTGACTAACAACAAATAATGAAATTGGCACGTTCAAGTTTTCACTGCTAATCTATGTCTAGCACAGGGAAGGTTAATCAAATAATGATAATTTTACAATGAAACTTACCAACTTCGCCATCCTAGTAGCTGCATGTCTAGCTGCTTCAGTTGGATCAATATACATGACCACTGAAACATGGCAACACGCCCACGTTGAGAAGAAGAAAACATGCCTCATGTATATCTGGATATATTCAGTCCATGCAATGTGTACACATCTCAAAATTAGTTGTATACATCTATGTGATTCTCACCTCTTAGATTGATATAATATGCATCAAATTATGTATGCATTAATTCTTTGTTCAAGATAGAGTGATCAAAAGTATTTTTTCTGCTGATACAGTGAAGTGAAGGCCATGTACAGTAAAAGTGTAGAACTGATAATAAAAGAAAGGAAAATGATCCTAGTTTTATTTGTACCTGCGTATGATGATTCGGTGGGGAAACTATGGTGCCAAGGGCTAAATCGAACCAACTGAACGAAAGGATTAACGTGAAGATCCACGGTGGGACCCCACCAAGTTGATGCAATCCTGAAATTGAACATTGGTGAAACGGACCAAATTTTCAACAGACAGAAGGAGACATAATCAGAAGGAGCGGAACCTTGATTTCTATTTCATCTTGGAGCACCTTTTGTTGGATGTCCAAACCCTGTTCAAACCTCAATAGTGCTCTGCCGGGGACGCACCGTGGGAGGTTACATGGAAATTATAGGATGTGTGACAATCACCATACTGCAACGACAACGTACCGCCTGGAAGACGGGGCTGGCGGGCCAGGCATTTGGAAGAACGCTATCATGAGGGACTCGTGAAGTAGGTGCTTGATTTCTCAGATGCCCCACTTTTGTTGGATCTCCTCTACTTGCGTCTCTTCCGTTTAATTTTGATCGACTCATGTTAGATAGAGGAATTTATGGGGTTCAATCCGAACAGACGTATGGAAGCTCAAGAGACCGATTATATAATAAGAAACATGAAGAATGGGAGGGTACTGAGACTTGATGGGAAGACCAAAGGAGGCACCTATCGAAGGACTCAGGCCGGGAGATTAATGATGATCTTGTGGAAGATGAGAGGACACGTGTGGTACAGCAACGGAGACAAACTCGAGACACATAGGAGTCGAACTCGAGACCTTGGCTCTGATACCATGTAAAGCTTAATGCACTAACCAACTATTCCAAAAGACCGATCTGATGGAAAGTGTTAGGCCATCCACTTATATACTTCAACACCCCTTCTCACGTGTGATGGAAGACAAGTCAACACGTGTAAACTCAGAGGTATGGCACAAGAGTCCAATACGTGGACGGAGGGGGCACCAGCAATTTTTAGGAAAAATGGCGCCACACATGACTCGAACTTGAGACCTTGGCTCTGATACCATGTCAAGCTTCATGCACTAACCAACTATTCCAAAAGACCAACCTGATGGAAAGTGGTAGACAATCCACTTATACACTTCAACAGGGATCACCTATTTAGTTATTATTAAGATAAAAAAATCACTAGAATAAGAAAAAATGTAGGATTGCAATGCATTGTGATGTCATACCATCTTTAATCCTATAGGGCTAATTGAACCACAGGACAACCATATGTATGTTCCAAGAGTTATGAGCCAAAAAAGCCCATTGAAAAACTTCATATGGAATATAATCCTACACATCAAACAACCAACACAGGCTAAATTCTTAGGGATGTAATCCCCATGAAAACTCCTTTGGATCAAAGACGCAAAGATCGAGGGATGACTCTAGGAGGAGACTAGATTGATTAACTTGTCATGCTTGCCCTTAAATAAGGATGCAAATATTTGGTTTCAAAATGATCCTATCTCTAAGCTATCTTGTCTCAAATCCGAAAGATACAATATTAGCTAATTCCACTTGCCTAACTAAAGGGACATCATCCTTTATGCGGATAATAGGGCCTTTTGTCCCCTAACCAGGTCACCAAACATTATATGATTCTATCATTTCCATTTGTGTTCTACATTGCTAGATGCACCAGTTATACTTACTCTGGCTTGGAATAGGCGAGCAAGCTTAAATTAGGTGAATAGCAGACTTAATTGATAAAGTAGTTAATGATTTACCAGACAAGATGATGGAGTGGTGGATTTAAGAATGCAAGTTAAGCAATTTGATGCTGGCCTCATTGGTTGATAATGCCCTGACATTCGATTGCAAAAGTGAAATATTCTTTTCATTTGTTGTGTGCACAAAATGCATGCATTCCTGCCTCTTTCCAGTTTATTTCTTCTGCGATTTGACTAATTATTCCCTCTATTCACAAAGTGGTTCTGTATCATGAAGGATTTTGATGTTTTGCTCTAATGATCGTTGCTGCTTCATTAGATCCAGCCTGCTACCCAAGCACCTCCTTCTGGAGTAGCTTCCAAAACGCCTCAAAAGAAGCCATCTGCTGGACAGAAGAAACCTTTGGAAGTAATTGGCTCATCTCCTCCGCCATCTAGGTAATTTTATTTTTCAATGCTCATTCTTTGGTTGGTAGATCGCAATTTGATCGTACTTGCTCTTGGTTCGTGATGCCTTTTATATTGTGCCAGCAAAAAGCAGAAGGGATCTGGAGGTTTCCACGATCAAAGCATTGACCAACTGAATGATGTTACTGCAGTTAGTGGTGTTAATCTGAGGGTATGTATACATACATTCTGTAATGTGCCTTTGTTCTTTTGATTTGCTTTCTGCATACCTGTTATGAAGGAGCTTCAATGCTGTAACTATTATTTTTGCCAGGAAGAAGAGGAGCAACTTTTCTCTGCTCCGAAGGAAGAGAGTCGAGTTTCAGAAGCTGCTCGAAAAGTTGTACAGCTGGAAGAAGAAAGGCTCATTCTACAGAAGGAACCTCTGACAAAGAAATTAGCAGAGATCAGTTAATACTTCATCATTCAACAGTAGTTAAATTGATAGAGGAACTTTGTGTTCTGTTCTCTAATGTTATTGGGTTGGCAGTGAGGAAATATAATCTGAAGAGCATAGGCAGTGACGTGGAACATTGTCTATCCATGGTGAGAGATTATCTAGCAAGCCCCTTTCAAGATTTGGCTTATGCCTAATCTAACTTGAGCTTTCTCCAGTGCGTTGAGGAGCGGTTACGAGGATTCATAAGCAATATTATAAGGCTTTCAAAACAGGTGCAATACCTTAATCTCGTTGACATTTTCTACATTAAACTTAATCTGTTTTGATAATAATTAATTATGCATTATTTCTTTATTTATTTGCAGCGGGTTGACGTTGAAAAATCAAGGCATCATATTTATCCTTTATCTTCTGATGTTCGGAGTCATATATTGAAGGTCAACCGGGAAGCTAGAGAACAGTGGGACAGGAAGCTGGTTGAAGATGCTGACAGAATCAGAAAACAAAGTGATGTTAGTTCTGCATGATTTTTATGTTCGGTTCATTTAATTTATAGTTGCATATATATTCATGTAACGCATGCTTCGTATGGCGCCTTTTTTATGTAAGGTATGTTTTAGGTTTTTCCAAGGAATTTGTATAACTTGAATAATTATTTTAGTTGCCAATATCAAGTGTGTTATATCTTATATATAGTGGTACTCTAGATGTAGGTACTAATGTTGAATATTTACAAGCTCGCTAGGAAATAAAGTTTGCTGACTTATATCAAGACTATTTAGTGTGAGTTATGTGACACAAGTGATACCGTTGGATTTGTATTCAAAAGTATTTTCCAGTAATAGCATAGACACCTTACAGTTCAGAGCAGAGGGGGGCTTTTGTTATCTAAATCACATGAAATAAGTAAAAGTATATGCTTGCAACTGGGGATGCATTTAGTTGGGCTGGCCTACTCTGCAATTCACGCAGTCACCGCTAAGCGATTTCTGCAATTCTCCGATGATTAGGCTTGAGAGTGCATGTGGTGATTGGTTCACCAATGACCAATTCGATCTCACTACTAGTTTCTTTTTAGATAGGAAGAACAAAAGATCAGATATTTGATCTATCTAATGTTTATTGCATCAGTTAATATGGGTTAGTTGTAGCAGGTATATGGAAAGTGCAGTACGATATGTGTGTGTACTGCAATATTTCTGTTGAATTGTTCATTAAGTGTTTGTTTCATGGAAACAATCAGACATCCAATGTAATTCCAGATTGTTTTAGTAGAGGACTATTGATGTATGTCATACTGACTACTGTTTCTTCGAAAGAACACACAAGCTTGGCATCTCAGTGTTACAAAAGAGCTTTTGTGGAAACCTGAGACTAGGCCACAACAAGCATGTACCACATCCCAATTATGATAGGTTTCGTTGTAAATTATAGCTTGGAGTCCCATATATTCGTATTGTATTTATAATTTAATCTACTGTATAAGGTTCATTGTTTTATACAAGTAAACTTAACAGCTTGTTATATGTAAATGTAATCATGGCTTGATATTCTGTATCAAGGCATTCCAGTTAATTTGCTATACATAGTCCCTCTGACCTACTGCTCCTATTATAGGATTATTATACTGTTTTCAAGATTTGTAATTTGTTACTCCCTCTGATTCAAATTAATGGACTCAGATTTGTCTAGATTCAGATGTATCTAACACTAAAACATGTCAAAATACATCCGAATCTAGAAAAATCTGAGTCCATTAATTTTGATCGGAGGGAGTATGTCAATTAGTCATCTTAATATTACTAGGCGAGCTCTTCCATTGATATAATTATAACTAGGATCTAACCAGCATGTTTTGTGTTTTCATTGAATTGGAATTAGACGCCAGTGTGGAGTTGTCTAGAGCAGCACTCCCTTTTCACTTCAGTTTTGTTGTTCATTAGAATTTCTAGATTGTATGGTCAATTACTGTTTTGTTTGATCACATTCGTAATTCCAGGGAGATGACAATTCAGTTGTTTCTTCAGAAAAGGACAAGGCTGAGAGCCGTGGCACATCAAAGCATGCTAAGGTAGTTATCCTTTCACCCTCATCAGGTCCCAGATGATCATTATGTACATTGTTTCTTACTTGAGATGTGTATGGTCTTATTTGCATTGTAGACTTACAAGGAGGAAGATGATAAGATGAGAACAACAGCTGCAAACGCTGCTGTGCGAGTTGCAGCCGGAGGTGATGATATGCTTTCAAAGTGGCAATTGCTAGCTGAAAAAAATAAACAGAGGGGTGAAGGAGGCGACGGTTCTTCCAGCTCCCTAACCAGTACCATGTCGCCTCACAAGCCTTCACCCAAACCTGGAAAGGGCTCAAGAGAACAGCAGGAAATTGAGAAGCGAGGCTATTTTTCAATGCTCGGACCTGGTAAGCTCGTGATAATTTGGTTCTTGTGTTGTTCAGTGTCTATTTTCATGACATAGCAGGCAGCAGCAACCTTAGGAGTTCAATAAGGATGTAGGAGTTTGGTACTTAGCTTAGTCCAGGAGTAGTATTTGCTAATTTGTTTTTTGCTAGGTAGTCCGTTTAGTTGAGAAGTCTAGTAGTTTATGTTACTTCGCCGAGTCCTATTATCTAAGAAATACTGGGTAAATACATGTCTATTAGTTAGAAGTGCCTTATATGTGAGTTGTAAATCTTCGAGAATTTTCTTAGTTGATTTTCTCTTCCTCTACAAAAGAGGGATGCCAATCTTTTCCAAACGGAAGCAATCAATCTACCATATCCCTACCATCTCTGTTCTCCTGTACGTTCTTGGCTTTCCTGATCAGTCTCCTTCCCTCTCTTTCTGTATTAGTCTCTGTCGCCAGCAGCCCTGCCCACTTTTATTCATCTGCCCCAACCAGGCGTCTGTAGTCTTAGCAGAATCTGCCATGGCAGATGAAGAGTTTGACCACTCACTTGATTGCAATTACTGACCAACTCGATGGTCTAGTCAAACATGTCGTTGCCACCAGTGGCTTACTGCCTGTGTTGGCGCCATGGTTATTCAGTTTCAAGTTTCCTATGGAGGGAGGATCCACAAATGTTGTGACCAATTTTTCGTCTTCAACGCACCATGGAGGAAGAGAAGGTTTGGCTGGCATCATACCACGGGAAGGGTTAGCCCAACACTGGTCTACCTGCTGGAATGTGATAGAGGTGTGCGGGCATGGAGTACCTGTATCTTGTTTTTGGTCCTCCGATGTGTACCAACCACTTGGGAGAGCTCATTAGTCTAAGCATGACTGGGACGGTCAAGGAGTACCAGGGGAGATTCTTGGCACTGCTCTGTGTGCAGGTAGCCTCACATGGCCGCAACAAGCACAGCTGTTCATGGCAGGACTGGCAGATCACATCGATTTGACGTTGAATTGTGGAATCCACAACACCTGCATTTGGCCATGAGTTGTATTGTAAGGATGAGGACCACGGTTGCAAAGATGTATGAGTATGTAACCGCTTTAAGAGTTTTGTTAGGGAGTCGTACTATTATTTCAAATAGGAACACGGGCCTGTGTGAGCACAACCTGCGTCTTACTCAACTTGAAATTGGTTTTGTGTTTCTTTTATATAGAAACAATGCCTAGTTACTCATAGGTGCCGTCGTTGGAAGAAACATTTTTTGTTAAATGAAGAAGAGTTCTATCTGCTATATAAGAGTGGTGATCTTCTGGGATTTGGTTAGTTGATACCGTAAGGGATTTCCTCTATAAAAGAAATAGCAGATTTCAAAGGGAAGGAAGAAACCAGTCAATTATCCTCAGAAAGTGGTAGAAACAGATGAGCTTTGTGGGAGTTGAATCAGGAAATAAATGCATGTTAAATCTTGAGAGTATCTGCCCCCATGCTTCCATTTGTTGTTTAACCCGGAATGTGTTGTGCTTTTTGACTAGGTGGCGTTAGAAGGTCAGCACACATGAAAGTGGCACGGAGTATCATGGTGAAGGATGTGGTTGCAGCACTTGAGAGAGAGCATCAGATGTCAAAATCATCTTTACTATTCAGGTTACATGGGAGACAACCGACAGAACCAGCCGCGAAATAGTTTTCTAAGCTCAATTTTGTAATTTTTCATGTTTTGTCTTGGCCAAATAGAGATGCATCTCTTCTCTGAGTAGAGTGATATCAGAGGTTCATTTGTCATGCGATGATCAATTTTGCAGGCACTTAGAAATCAATAGTGAAAGCAACAAAAATTTCCAGACAGTATCGGTTCGGACTTGTTCTATGTTATTCTTATCCATTTCTCCCATTAATCCTGTCATACTTTTCAGGGACAGGTTAATTTGGGTTACAAATAGCACCAGACCATTCTCGTTGGTGGAATGGAAGAATGGTTTTCTTTCTTGGATCTATACACGAGTTTTCGAGTGTGTTTCTCTTTCACAATGCCGGGTACTTGAATGAACCATATAAAGAGATCTCATGATGTGGTAATAAGGCTATGCAAAATGTTCAAATAGGTAAACTGGCGTGTTACTGTCAGGCTTGGGTTCAGTTAACAGCAAGTCAGACAGACATCGCTGTCTATCGGGCCAAGCTCGTCATTTTACATTTTCGCTTCACCTGCTCTCTTGTTTGTTGCGTACCTCGTCTGGCTATTTAGGATCCCTCCGATGCTGGAGAAGGATTCATTCTGAAATTATTGGGTTGAAACCCTATCCGCCATGTTCTGGCTGGCCTAAACTCTCTTGTAATTCCTCATACTTTTCCTGATTAATTGAGTATCTGTAAGAGAGAGAACCACCCATTTTGTCTGAATTCCTTCTTCTGTTTGTTGTAAACTGGTTCTAGCATATCAATTGGTATCAAGAGCCCACAATCCTCGGAGGCGAGCGGAGAGCCGTGACGGGGTGGTTTGGATCTCCTGTAAAATCCCACCCACCTCACCCTCTTCACAGGTGGCGGGAGAATCGGTCGACGGCGGCGTTGGTGGCGGAGACGTCCATCTTGATGTAGTCGACGGCGGCGGCTTGGTGGCGGCGGCACAAATTTTGGGTGCAGTTCAGGTTGGGAACTGGTTTCTGAAGGTATTCCTTCGGCTGTAAAATCCCAACCCTCCCTCCCTGTTCGGTGTACTTTGGCGGCGAGGCGGAGCTGGTGACGGTGCTCGTCGGCGGCAAGATCACGAAGGATGAGTCTGGTTGTCAGTTACGCTGATGTAAAATTCCCCCTCCTCCATAGTGATCAACTTCTCCTCCTTCTCGGCCAGGTAGTACTCTGCTACTTGTAATTCCTAGGGAGAAGATGTCTAAAACAGGAGATTCCGAGAATATCGGCATGCTAGAATTAAAATCTCTGCAATTGGATCTGCAAACACTCAGGGCAGACTGTGAAGCAGATAAACAAGAGTTTGTTGAATTCACCAATTCAGTTCAGCAGAACTTTGTGAGTATCCAGAATAACTTCAACAGTATCCAGTGCAACTTTGAGAAACTATTTGCAGTAGCTGCCAAAAACACCCATATTCCACCTAACTCACCTACTGCCATCAAAGAAAACATAGTCCAATCCCCCGGCCAAGGTAGCAATACACAAGTACTGCAACACCAGCAGAAACCTACACATGTAGTAGGCACTGGTATTCTTCATGACAGTACAGGCAAAGAAGTAAACTTGGATGGTACCCAGAAAATTCCATACAGACAACCAAATCACAATGTCCACGGACAAGTCACCACTGTTGTGCATCACAACACCATTCAACCAATCCACCTTGACCTTGATGAGGATGTTGACAACAAAAGAGGCTACAACAGAATGAGAGCTACTGGACAACAGGACATGAGACGACTGCAACCTATTGTTAAACCAGCTAAGCTAAATATACCTGAATTCGAGGGAGTGGATGTTGATTCTTGGATACAAACCATTGAACAGTACTTTGATTCGTCCAGAACTCCTTTGGATCAAAGAACTGAAGTGGCTGTCACATATCTCAAAGGAGTGGCAATACAATGGTGGAGAGGAACATGTTTCTCACCCAACACCCTCCAATGGCACAGGTTCTGCCGAGTACTAACTAACAGATTCTCTGAAGCATCCATTTGTGATAATGTAAGAGCATTCCACCAACTATCCCAAACTGGAACAGTAGCAAAGTACATTGAGGAGTTTGAAAAAGCAATGAACCTGCTGAGAAGGGATAATCCAACACTCCCAGAAGATTATTACATCAACAGTTTCATCTCTGGTCTGAATGCTTACATTCAGAGCCACTTGCAATGCCTCAAACCCTCTGATATGCAGCAAGCTATGTGGTATGCTAGAAGGATGGAGCAACCAGTACCTCTTCCACCACCCCCTGGACCATCATATACTACAGTCAGAAGGCAGGTCCAATTTGAACAAGCTAAACCTCAACAGCAAGCACCAACTAATATCATCCAGCAAGCAAGATTAAAAGGTCTTTGTTACAAGTGCAAAGAACCATATGTCCCAGGTCACAAGCAAGTTTGTAAATGGGGTACTAAAGCACAAGTTAATGCTTTACAAGAAGCTGACCAACAGTCAGATATCCTATACCTCACTGGATATGATGATGACTCAGAGGAGGACATGGAACAAACCCTACCAAACCCAGAGACACCACTCAAAATATCAATACATGCTATCAAAGGGTATGTCAAAGAAAACAACACTTTCACTGTCACAGTGACAATTGGAAACATTTCAGCTACCGCATTAATTGATTCGGGAAGCTCTGGCACATTTATGTCCCCAACCATTGCTCAACAATATCACCTGCACCTTGTTCCTAATAAGAAACTGAAAGTGTTGGTAGCAAATGGTGAATCCTTATCAACTGAATTCTCTACTGAAGAAATAACATACAAGATACAACAAAAGGAACTACTGTTCAGATTCAGAATCCTGAAGTTACAAGGATATGATATTATCCTAGGCACAGATTGGCCTAAACATCATAGCCCAGTTTTGCTTGACTACAAGAAGATGTATGTCAAAATAACAACTTCGGAGGTCAAAAGATGGAAATTCATTGATGAAACAATGCCCACAACTACTGAAATACAAATGATGGAAGACAATCAATCACTCAAACAATACACTGACTGTGGAGCAGTGTTACTGGTCACACTTTCAGAGAACAGTAAGGAAATGCACAACATAACACCACACTTCATTCAGCCAACCTTAGACAAATATAGAACAGTATTCCAAGAATCAACTTCTACACCACCCAAGAGAGACTGTGATCACTCCATCCCACTTAATGACAACTCAAAAGTGGTAAATCAAAGGGCATACAGGATGCCACATCACCAGAAGGAAATCCTTGAGAAAATCATTGCTGAACTGCTCAAAAACAATGTAATCAGACCAAGTACAAGCCCTTTCTCCTCCCCTGCCATATTAGTCAAAAAGAAAGATCGGACTTGGAGATTATGCATTGATTTTAGAAAATTGAATGCTTTCACAATCAAGAACAAGTACCCAATTCTAGTAATAGAAGATCTTCTTGATGACCTCCATGGTGCCAAAATTTTCTCCAAAATTGACTTCAGAAGTGGATATCATCAGATCAGGATGAAACCTGAAGATATACCAAAAACTGCATTCAACACTCATGTAGGCCATTATGAGTACATAGTCATGCCTTTTGGACTTACCAATGCACCGACAACATTCCAAGCACTCATGAACACCATTCTGGCTCCTTTTCTCAGAAAATTTGTGCTAGTATTCTTTGATGACATACTCATTTACAACAAATCTGAAACAGATCATGTAAATCACTTGGCAACAGTATTTGAAACACTGAAGAACAAATCCCTCTCAGCCAAATTGACCAAATGCACCTTTGGTCAACCACAAGTGGAGTACCTTGGACACATAATTCGAGGAGATGGAGTCGCCATAGATCCTGTGAAAATTGAGGCAATATCTAAATGGCCAAATCCAACAAACATCACTGAACTCAGGAGTTTCCTTGGCTTAGATGGGTATTACAGGAGGTTTATTCAAAACTATGGTATCATATGTAGACCACTGTTTGAATTACTGAAGAAAAATGCATTCACTTGGTCAGACCAACAGGAGACAACATTCAACAAGCTAAAGCATTGTATGACTCATGCTCCCGTGCTAGCCTTGCCTGACTTCACAAAACCCTTCATCTTGGAGGCAGATGCATCTGGATATGGCATCGGCACAGTTCTAATGCAACAAGGAAGACCAATATCCTTCATGAGCAAGTCATTGGGCCCCAAAGCAACAACTCTATCAACATATGACAAGGAAGCCCTGGCCATAATCGAAGCACTAAAAAAGTGGAAACACTACTTGCAGCTTCTTCTTTAGTCATAAGAACAGACCAACAAAGTCTCAAGCTTCTTCTTTAGTCATAAGAACAGACTAGCAAAGTCTCAAGTACATTCAAGAACAAAAGATCACTGAGGGAATCCAACACAAATTATTGATCAAATTGTCGGGCTACAATTACACAGTCGAATACAAGAAAGGGAAGGAGAATAAAGTTGCAGATGTTCTTTCAAGAGTAAAATACAGAATCCAAGCTCTGCTAGGTACAACTGTACTTCCAGCTTGGGTACTTGACATTACCAAAAGCTATGAAGAAGATGAATCTTGCAAGGCACTATTGACCAAGTTAGCAGTGGACCCAAACTCACAGCCCAAATATACAATGAAGCAAGGCATCCTCAGGTACAACAACAAAATAGGGGCGGGAACTAATTTGCCACTAAGAGAGAAGCTCATCACATCATTTCATACTTCTGAATTGGGAGGCCACTCAGGGGAAAGAGCAACATTTCACAGGTTGCAGCTGATATTTTATTGGCCCAACATGAGACAAGATATCGTCAATTCATCAAGAAATGCCATGTCTGTCAATTAAACAAAGCTGAACACATTCAGTACCCTGGTAAGCTGCAACCTTTGCCAATTCCTGATTTTGCTTGGACACACATTAGCATGGATTTTGTGGAGGGTCTACCAACTTCTGAACAAAAGGACATGACATTGGTAGTGGTGGACAGATTCACAAAATTTGCCCATTTCATCGCAATGAAACATCCAATCACTGTCAAACATGTCGTGAAGACATTTGTGGAAAATGTGTTCAAATTACACAGCTTGCCTACAGTAATTGTTACAGACAGAGATAGGATATTTACCAGCAATCTCTAGCAAAGCTTGTTCAAAGCTCTTGGAGTGAAGCTACATCTAAGCACCTCTTATCATCCACAAACAGATGGTCAAACAGAGAGGGTTAATCAATGCCTGGAGAATTACCTCAGATGCATGTCATTTAACCAGCCAAAGAAGTGGCATTCTTGGTTAGCACTGGCTGAATGGTGGTACAACACCAGTTTCCACACCTCCCTAAAACTGACACCCTTTCAAGCCCTCTATGGATTTCCACCACCCCAGGTTGCAGAGATGGTCCTCATAGAAGACAAAGTGGATGACCCAGTGGAAATGATACAAAAAAGGGAACAAATCAACCATACTATCAAACAAAATTTGGCCCAGGCACAAGAAAGAATGCTCCACTTTGCCAACAAGAATAGATCTGAGAGGGAGCTACATGTGGGTGACATGGTATATCTCAAGGTACAGCCATACAAACATACATCTCTGAGCATTCACCACTGCATTAAGCTCCATTCCAAATTCTATGGCCCTTTTCGAGTTTTGGAGAAAGTAGGAACTACAGCATACAAGTTATTACTTCCGGATGGCTGTAAATTACATCATACATTTCATGTAAGTCAACTGAAGAAGCATCATGGACCAATGGCAGTACCAAACCCAGAATTACCACTCATTCACGATCAAGGTCATATAAGAACTGGCCCTGAAGCAATACTACAGAGGCGCCTCATACCAAGAGTGCAAGGGGATATATCCATTCCAGTGGTACAATGGCTAATCAAATGGCTGAACATTCCAGTAGAAGTAGCTACCTGGGAGGATTCAACCTTCATACAAAAAGTTTTCCCTACATTCCATCCTTGAGGACAAGTCTGATCTTTGTTTGGGGGAATTGTCAGGCTTGGGTTCAGTTAACAGCAAGTCAGACAGACATCGCTGGCTATCGGGCCAAGCTTGTCACTTTACATTTTCGCTTCACCTGCTCTCTTGTTTGTCGCGTAGCTCGTCTGGCTATTTAGGATCCCTCCGATGCTGGAGAAGGATTCATTCTGAAATTATTGGGTTGAAACCCTAGCCGCCATGTTCTTGCTGGCCTAAACTCTCTTGTAATTCCTCATACTTTTCCTGATTAATTGAGTATCTGTAAGAGAGAGAACCACCAATTTTGTCTGAATTCCTTCACCTGCTCTCTTGTCTGAATTTTGTTACGTAGCTTCCTTAGTAGCTTCCTGTATTGATTGACTAAAATTTCCCCTGTCACATTCCCTTGTTTCTTTATGCGGTTTGGGGGACCCTAGAGCTCTACACTCTTGAGCTCACAAACGAAATAGTGCTAGGCTTCCTACTACTCCCTCCGTTCAGAAATATAAGTCATTTTTAACTTTGTGAAATAAATGTATCTAGACATTTTTAATGCATAGGTTCACTCGAAACCTCTACGAACTTATACACTAAAAGACGTCTAAATACATTCGATTCATAAAACTAAAACGTCTTATATTTTCGAACTGATAGTATTTGTACTGGCTTCCTTTCACATGATTTGTGCATCAGCGCTCCTAGCATCCAAAGTCATAAGGAACCAAGCCTTGCAGCTCCGGGCCATTCAGCCTGCTGTTATTCTCGAAGCTGTGGAAAGTAACAACTACAATATATGTTAGCCATTCATCGCATCGAAAGGTTATGAGTGACACGACCGTGCAAATCATCAATCATAAGAAAAGTTATATGACTGAAACAGATGTCATCTCCTACTGTACTTTTGAGATATTTACCTTCGAAGGGGGAAGGCTGAGAAGGGACCATCGATAGGGATTGTTCAGCACAAGTCATTGTTAGACTCATTGCATATAGCATAGAAAGTTAAAACACAAATTTAGTGTAAAAAAATCAACCAGTAACCATCCAGATCCAGGCTTGAAAGTGGAGGGAGACGGACTGAACCAAGGGTGATCCTATGCACCACTTTAAGCGGCACACCATGGAGGCACCGCACACCACGAGTCGGCTATGGCCTCGGCCCATATCCTTTTTGACTTGAAAAAATATATGGGCCGAGCCCATAGCCGACTTGGCCCATATCTTTTGACTGCTCCGGTTGTTCAGTTTGTTTTGATTTGACTGCTTCCCTCGTTCAGTTAGGAGTCGTTGTTTTTTTGGGAAGCTTTCGGTCGCTATCTTGCCATCTGCTATGTTCAGTTTTGAAAATGTTTTACTCCCTCTGATCCAAATTAGTTCACTTAGATTTATCTAAATTCGACCGTATCTAACATGATTTAGTATTAGATACATCCGTGTAGTTAGCCCTGGAGGATCGTGCAGACATATGAGGTCGCGGAGAGGGAAGTGATTGTCTTGGATCACCTACTGGGCCCCACATCAAGGAATTGTGGACGGGAAAGATCGCCCGGTTGTGCAACAAGGAGTTGGTCTCTCATGAGTAAAGCAACGCACCTCTGCAGAGTATAAAAATTGTGACATGTTACTCCCTGTTCTGAGAAAGAGCTACGAACGCAGCTGGAAAGGAACTCCATGAAGTTTTGGTCAACCTGTGAAGGCTGTCGGACATAGTTTTCAGAATAAAAATCAACCTTTGAAGAAATGTTTACAAAAACCCGCATTGCCTACGACCTATGGTTTGTGGCTGTAGAGATAGTGTATCATACACTTCTTTTTAGTGAATTTGCTGAGTACGCTCATACTCAACCGTACCTTCTTAACCCTTGCTAGATTCTAAGCCATTGAAGACAATGTCAACATGAATGCCTTCTCAAGAAACTATCATCGACAACTCAAGTTCTTCAACAGAGTCAATGAAATCCAAATATACGTCAACCGAAGCGAAGACTAAGTTCTTAAGTAGATAGAAGTAGATTCTCTAGCCATAAAACCTACTTTTGTAGAGCATTGCAATAGCAAGCCAATTAGTATATATAGTACTCGTAGTTGTTAGATAGTTCTGAGTTATTATTTCTGGTTCTTATTTGTAAGAAGTTCTTTCTCTCTCTTTAACCTAGAGTATTCTCTAGATCTTTTGTAAAGAGTCGAGTTGTAATCTATAGTCATGTCTTGTACCTGTTGTGTTTCTGTTGTACCACTCCGAGGGATGTAATACTAGTGAACGGTGTTTAATTGGTGTTATGTCAACGACTATAGTGTACTACATCATGTAGTGGTATGCTGGGTCACCGCAACCGGTATCAGAGCATATGCTTTGACCTTAGGTTGGTAAAGCTAGTAAATGGGTAGAACCTGTAAGACAGATGTTAGCAACCATAAAGAGTTCTCTAGAAATATGATGGATATTCAATTGGGAGTAATCTCGTCATGTTGCTAGTGCGATGATTCTTTATTATGCAATATTAAATGAGTACCATGAGTTTTAACTCGAGCTAACTGATGATAATTTCTTATCTACAGTACAAGAATGGCACCCAGGTATCCATCTCAGAATGTTCAAGTGTTTAACAAGACCTTAGATGATTACAAAGATGCCTGGACAATCACTCTAAGACAACTTCTATGGAGTCTAGATTGTGAGTCTCGACTTCTGGTCAAGATTTACATTTTCTATGATGGACGGATATTGGCCAAGTACCGTATCATGATCATGTTACCCAAGAAGTTGGGAGTGCATGGAGAAATGCCATCGGGAGAAGCAAGATGTATGGCAACAACCTATTAGATTGCAATAGTAGCAGCCATAACCAAGATAAGGGAACATAATTCCAAGGCACTGGAAGGTACTACTTATACTGCTATACCTCACGAAACTCCTAGTTATGATCCAGAGTTAGATCATTCTGCTCTGGTAAGAACCAAACCTACTATGGCAATAGAGTATATGGATCGTTATAAGTCTTTAGTTGACACGTTCCATAACACTCATCAAGTGCTAGTTCAAGAGTTGGACACTGTCATTGAGGATTTCGCTGATCCTGCAAAGGCAAAGGCACGTAGGAAGAAGTTTGTCAGGGAAGCAAAACACTCAAAGCCAATATTTTCTGGAGAGGTGTTTGAAGAAACAGAGTTTAATGACCCACACTCTGAAGTCTATGCCTATTATCCAGTCGAACCTCAGCAACCAGTAGACCCATGGACCAAATACGAGGAGGAACAGAGGATATGGAATGCACCCAAACCCAATAATGTCGTTGGAGATTCTACCGGATGGGAAGGCCAGTCTTATGATCAAGTCATGGGACGAGCTACACTTCATGAATCAGGTAAGGGAGTAGAAACCAATTACAATCCTATAGAATCATATGGACCATATGGGGGTAATAATATTCCCATTGAGCTGGAAGAGTGTCCTGGTAGTTACTACACCAATATGTATGACTGGATTGTGGAAAAAGCAAAGAATGCCTCTTACTTTGAGGATGCACCTGGAGGAGGACAGAAGAATACTGAAGAAGGAAATGAGTTTGATAGTCATTTTTTAATGGCTAATCTCACTCTTGGTACTTCTACTCAAGGTTACGCACCTACTGGATGTTCTGATGCACCAGAAGACAGTCGTCGAACTTCGGGTCATCGTGGATGAAAACTCTGGAAGCCCAGAAGTGAGTGAAGAACTTAAGAATGGACGTAATCTAGGAAGTAGCGTGCTTGAATAAAGTACATATTGGGTAATGCGTATTGTAGTGCTTGTGAGGCTTGCTGAAATAAGTGAGAGTATGCTCACATAAGCAAGAAATCCCTTGTAATATAAGGAGGAAGTGTACAACGGGAGTGTCTTGCTGTGGTTGGGAGTTGTAAAATTTCGAAGACGTAAGTTTAATGCATGGTATATGTTTGAGTATTTCTTGGTATTTGTTGGATTTTCTTGATTGACTAGATCTGTACATGGAGTTTGGCTTGGTGTGCAAATGAATGGGCATCGTCAAGTTATTACTTGATGTTATAGACCTATATAGATAAGGGAATCCGTGTAAGGGAGTGATGAGTTCCGAAGACCAAGATGAAGACTTGTAAGAAGAAGGAAGTCAAATATAAGGTGTATTAACACTATTTTGAAGGATGGATTAATTCCAACTTATTATTAGTTAAGTAACAAGGAATACTAGTACAGAAAAGGTGTGGAGCAACATGAAGGAATGAACTAGAGTTCACTCAAAATAGGTGGTGTTGCTCAGAAGTTAATAAAATAGTCGTTCCAAGTTCATGGAAATATCATGAATATATGTGAAGGAGAAATTTGGAAACCGTAGCTGATGTTCAAGCTCTAACAATTTAGAGAGAATGCCAATAGTAAATTCAGAACCTATAGGGTAATTCATACACCAAGGAGAATCCACAGTTGGTATCCGTAGCTGGTATCCTAGCAGTGTAGTGAAGTAGGTTATCTTCGTATAATGTAGAGAGTATAAAACTTGGCCTAAGTTAAGATAAACCTAAGAAGTATATAATTTAAAGCGAAATGGTTTTCGAGACGCTTTGCGAAATCCGGCCTACAAAGCGAAAATATCCAAAAGGTAAAGAATAAGGCAAATAATGTTGGAAGATTCATTACGGAGATCCATTACCAAGTGGGTGTACCGTAAATTCTTTCGAGAGATCTTAGATAGGTAAGATATAAGCTGGACAGAGACCAATACCTTAACTAATGGATATTATACATGAAGTTTAGAGACCATTAGGAAACCCCAAGGGGGCGAGTAAACAATAAACACTAAAGTGTTGTTGTCTAATTTTTTGACTAAGGGTTGAGGAGAAGTACTAAACTATGATGAGATTAAGCCTTATTCTCATAAGGTTATAAGAAGACATCATTATAAATCATTTCCAAGAGTATGTCTAGATGAATGATCGAAGGAGATATAATATATTAAATCTAGTGGACTAGTTGTAAGAGGGAAGCAGCGGGTAAGTTGTCCTTGAGAAGGACGAGAGCCTACTAAAAAAGTCTAGTGTATCGTAGTAGAGAGGTCATATAGGAAGGGACAAAATGTGTCCTAAACCAATTCTAAATAGAACTGTAAGAACATAATCCAAGGGATTATTGTAACATAACTCATAGGATTAATTAGGATGATAGTTCTAAGTTGCTAAGTAAGAAGATAATTCAAGGAAACAGACCTAGATATAGAAGACCACAATTATTTCCAATTAGGTTCACAATGGAATTTGAGAGATGGTGTGATCAATACAAGGCAATTCCTCATTCGGAAACCCAAGAGAGTACAAACTTCGGGGACGAAGTTTATTTTAAGGAGGAGAGTTTGTAACATTCGAGCATTAGAGCTTAGAAATAAGCTAAGATAAGGTATGTGCATTTCATTCATGCATAGAAAATCCGGGAAATTTTCGCGCCAAACTAAAAGAGTAGAGTAAACCAGAGTTCTCTCACTCCGATGAATTAGGTTTAGGTCATCTGAGATGAGTGAGGTGAATTTTGACATGATCTCTAGTGTTTTATGATTTATGAGGGAAGAAGTTTGACTTTTGAGTACGAATAAACAATTTACATAACTAAATGGAAATAAATAATAAAAATAGATTTTAAATAAATAAAGAATATTTTAGATTACATGTAATAAATAAAATAATTGAATACAAATAAGAAAGTAGTATTTTTTAATTTTAATCCATATAAATATGGGATTAAGGAATTGTTTATAATAATCCAATTAAAAGTATAAAACAAATTGAAATACAAGGAAGAATTAAATTTTATGAATTGAAATAGGTATTACAACATTCTTTTACAATAAAAGAATAGAGGTAAATAGTAAGGAAATGTAATTAAGAAAGGAAAAAAATAAAAGAATTCTTATTTACAAGAATCTATCTATTACATTGTTTTCTACAGATAAGTAAATGAATAAAGAAAGTTACAGAAGGATAAAAGGAAGTCCTAGACTATTTCTCTGAGTTAAGCTGGAAGCCATTCTTTAATTCCTCAGAATGATCTGGATTCCTACAAAACACAAACAATAGACAAAATGAGAGAAAGGGGGTTAGTGTGTTAGTTATACTCTCAGATTAGGCATAGAAGTGATATGCCAATATCATCATTGAGTATTAATAAAAGGGGCTACATGTAGCAGTATATGTTCTTATCTAGATTTTTGCCTCAGTTCAACATCATAGGCCTTAAGGGGCAAGTTTCACCAACATAGTAAACTGGTAAAAGTAAAAATGTAACAACAGTTAGAAAAGATCTTCATAGCTGATCTGATCCTCAAGTCCAGCAAGGCAAGCCTTGTAACTTGTACACATCAGGGGCTACCTGCAAGCAGCGTACACATCCTGCATGTGGAGTGTGCTGTCACCATGGCAGGAGTACCTCAACAAGGGATAAGAGGAGCAGCTGCAGACACCTTAGCATATCCTAGTTCATTTCATCACACTCCTTACCCACCACCAACTATCTCAATTCCACATGTTCTAGACATGTTCAAAGAAGAAACAGAGAAACAGTAGCAATGAAAGGTGGATAAAGGTGGAGAAGGCCACAAGGACAAGTTGGTGATAAAGCAAAGCAGATCAAGTGAACCAGTAAGGGTAGTGGACCAAGATCCACCACCACAAGAGCCACAACCAAATCATCTGTCCACACTACAAGTAGCAGGTTGACCATTTAACTCAAATATATCTATTGTTCCTCTCAAGTTATGAGCATGAGTGTTGTGGGAGGAGGAAAATCCTCAGAACTGCACCCAAATGAAGTGCAAGTTCATCACTTGATGAATTAAGGCCAACACAATATATATATTATTCATAATATGGCTTCAGCCTGTGCATCCTTAGCAGGGACAACCAGCTTAGCAACAGATCATACCATTACAAACTACTGTTGTGCACACTCCACATGGGAGGCACCACAACAACAGATTTAATAGTAGAAACCACTAAGTTGGTTAAACACAAAACCAGTACCAAATCTACTCTGATTTACGTTCTGGGCCTCAGCCTTTGCATCACAGGCCAAGACAAGGGTTGTTGTAGCTCATCTTTTAAAAGTTTACCACTGTGCACTCTCTCAAGAGAGGCACAACAGTGGCAAACATGGTAGTTCTAGTCAGATCACCCAAGAAACCAATTGAAATCATGTGCTAATAAAAGTAAAGAAGTTTCTCATCATTTTCCTAGCTAGTCTAGCCAGGAATCAGGGCAAGCATAGACAAGATATGCTTGCACATTATCTACACATGAAGTAGAACATCTTTTTATTCCAGTATATGGGGTTTACCACTGTGTACCATCCAGAAGGAGGTTTCACAGTGGTATTCTTCCAAACCAAGACCAACTTTTAAGACAAACAAATTAAACAATCATCTTCTCTTGATACTAGGGGACATCCTTAATCATCTAGTTGAGAATCATCTCAACCATTGGCAGAATAATCATAACAGCCACCATTTCTTCTTATAAATGGTATACACACCATTTTCATTATTTTCCTAGTAGTAACTCTAGGAATCAGAATTATACATTATTCACTATCAGAAATTGACAGAAAAACAAATCAATTTCCTAAAAAACACTTCTAGGAATCATTGCAGCTATTCATGAAGTCACAAGAGAATATCTAGAGTATAGGATCAAAACAATCACAAAAGCTACTATACAACTAGGCATAGCCAACATCAAAGCTTTATAGATCAAGTGAGTATCTGCAAGTAATTTCACAGTCCAACAGTAAGGCAATATCTAGTCATGATGATCTAACATCAAGATATCAACACATCACTCAAAACCTTGTTTTATTGAGTAAAACCTAGTCACAAATTCATACTACATCCTCAGAATACAGATAACAACGAGCATAGGTTCATGTAATAACCTGTTGACAGAAGATACTGTCAGTGGTTCTAGATCAAACATGGAAATAGGATCATCGTTTTGTACTCACAATAGTATCACACTCAGATCCACCTCTACCTTCTCTGACAATAACAAGATAGGATTTACAACCTCAGCCAAGAGCATAGCAGATAGTAGGGGCAGAGAGTAGGATAGAGGAGAAGGAAGAACATACCTGGAGGCCTCGCCCAACAAGAAGAGGAAGCAAACCGGTGATGGAGAATAAAGCGCTCGGTGGCATGGTGGCACAGGGAGCACCGGTGGCGCTGTAACCTGCACCTAGCCACACCGTCAGACCACACCGCTAGCACCGAACACCACACCACCATGGGACTCACCGGGGTTGCGGTCAAGCACCGCCATCCCACCAGTATTTAAGTAGGTTGGGGTCGAGGAAGGGAAGGTCCTGGTCTCCTTCGAGCAGCAGCCAGAGATATGGGGGCCAGAGGAGCCGCGCCGGTGACCTAGCCGAACCGCACGGCTAGGGTTTCGCGGGGGCATGCATGGGGAAGCAGACGACAGCGAGGCGACGGGAGTTGATAGAGGAGATCAAACCGGGCCTCATCGGTAGGCAGCGGTGCCGGAGTTGGCCGGCGACCGGCCGGAGCGGCGCTGGCGGTGTCGCATCAGCGACCAAGAGGGGAACCAGAGGAGTGAGGATAACGCGTGCGTGTGTGTGTGCGTGAGAGAGGCGTGGGCTGGGTCGGTATTGAGGGCTGACCCGATCCTAGTTGGGCCAAGTTGGGCCAGGTGGGTCAGTCGGTGAGCCTAGTCTAGTTCCAAAAGAAAATTCAAAAATAAATTATTATCCCAATTAGCAAATGACCAAAATACCCTTGAGCCTAGCTTACACTCCAGAAAAATATAGAAAAATCTTAAAAATAATTATAATATATCAAACTGATCACAAAAATAATATATACCTAAGAAAAATATAACAAGACTTGTTTGAGTTACATAAAATATTAATAAATATTAATACCATTAGAATATGAAAGAAATTTCATAAAATTAAAACAAAGACTTAAAAATTAAATAAAAATCATTTTTACATATAAAAATGAGACTACTATTTTATAAAAATACTAACTTAATTGTTTACAAATAAAGATTAAAGAAAATATTTAAAAATATATAATCCTTTATGAAATTTTGTAAAAATAAGGATAACACCAAAAATCAAATAAAATTCACTTTTAAGATCCTAAATAAGTATGTTTTACTAGAAAAATACTAATTATATTATTCCAACAAATTTTAAGGTTATTAGGGAATAAATCCTTATTTATTATTTAGTTGGTTAATTCTTTAATAACATTCTTAAATAAGAAATAATCATAATTTTATATAGAACCATAAATCTTGTACATTGAAATACTATTTCTAAAACCATAACTTAAGTCTATAATAATACTTAAAAGTAAAACTATTAACATTTAGAAAACTCACTTAAACTAAAAGTAAATGATTCTATACCTTCAAACATGCTTGTTATAAGATTTAAAGTTTATTAATACCTTTAAACACATCACACCCTAGATCTAATCCTGTTTTATAGTTAACTTTTGACTATTCCAGATTAAGTCATAAGGCATCTCAAATCCAAACTTATCGAACAAACGCAAATGACATTGATCACATTTTACTAACCATAAAGATTGGTTAAACCTTATCAAAGAAACCTTCTTTTCAAAAGTTATTCGTTTTGCCACTTCAAACAACAATCTCATAATAAGTTCTTCAACTCTTATCAACCTAAAACATGGACTTCCATAATAGATACATAATATCATATAACTCTAAGCATGTGTTATTATATTTAATTTATATCGTACATGTTAGTCTTAAGTTCCTTGTATAGGTATATTGGCTTATAAAGTAAACTTATAGACTAACTAAATCCTAAAGAAATCACTTAAAGTTTAACTCATTCACCGTATTGGGGTATTACTTCGGGGTTTTCCAAACTACATTACATTACTTATGCATAATTGCATTCTGCTTCTCTAAACATTAGTCCTTATTGGACCAATGATGTTGTTTATAGAATTTGGATCTTCTATTGTCTTGAAGACCGTGAGTGCATAATCTTGCAATCACAAAAGGCAAGTTCACAACTTGCTCATGACCTTTGATTATTTTCTATGCTTGTAACTCAACTGTGTCATCACCTGCATTTCAAAAAGGACAGAAAACACTAATTTCATAATAATATGATTATGGATTATTTACCAGATGGTAATAATCTACTGATATAGTTCTAGTGGTAAAGGAACATAATATTTAGGACTTAACAACCAATGTCGCCAGTGATTCTAGCACCGTATATTACGCGTTAACCATGAGATTTGGAATGGGACAGAGAAGTTAGCTGTATCTTCTTCCTTTCATATGGAGGCAAGATGACCTTATCGTGACGTTGGGATTCTTGGTATGGATCCAACATATGGGTGGGCACCCTTAGGCCCCATGATTTTGGTGTCTAGATTATTTATGAATGGCTGCTGGAGGTATAGTCGAACCTTTTAGGGAGCTTGCTAGGGGCATCACCATTTCATAGAGTCTTCGGGAACTCACCAGGGTTATAGCTTGCCCTAGTTGGAGGCTTAACAGAGGTCTAGTCAGCCCCGGAGGATCGTGCAGACATATGAGGTCGCGGAGAGGGCAGTGATTGTCTTGGATCACCTATTGGGCCCCACATCAAGGAATTGTGGATGGGAAAGATCGCCCGGTTGTGCAACAAGGAGTTGGTCTCTCATGGGTAAAGCAACGCACCTCTGCAGAGTATAAAATTGTGACATGTTACTCCCTGTTCGGGAAGGAGCTACGAACGCAGCAGGAAAGGAACTCCATGAAGTTCTGGTCAACCTGTGAAGGCTATCGGACATAGTTTTTAGAATAAAAATCAACCTTTGAAGAAATGTTTATAAAAACCTTCATTGCCTACGACCTATGGTCTGTGGCTGTAGAGATAGTGCATCATACACTTATTTTTAGTGAACTTGCTGAGTACGCTCGTACTCAACCGTACCTTCTTAACCCTTGCTAGATTCTAAGCCGTTGAAGATGATATCAACATTAATGCCTGCTCAAAAAACTATCATCGACAGCTCAAGTTTTTCAACCTCTATGAACTCGAAACCTCTACGAACTTATACACTAAAAGACGTCTAAATACATTCGATTCATAAAACTAAAACGTCTTATATTTTCGAACTGATAGTATTTGTACTGGCTTCCTTTCACATGATTTGTGCATCAGCGCTCCTAGCATCCAAAGTCATAAGGAACCAAGCCTTGCAGCTCCGGGCCATTCAGCCTGCTGTTATTCTCGAAGCTGTGGAAAGTAACAACTACAATATATGTTAGCCATTCATCGCATCGAAAGGTTATGAGTGACACGACCGTGCAAATCATCAATCATAAGAAAAGTTATATGACTGAAACAGATGTCATCTCCTAGTGTACTTTTGAGATATTTACCTTCGAAGGGGGAAGGCTGAGAAGGGACCATCGATAGGGATTGTTCAGCACAAGTCATTGTTAGACTCATTGCATATAGCATAGAAAGTTAAAACACAAATTTAGTGTAAAAAAATCAACCAGTAACCATCCAGATCCAGGCTTGAAAGTGGAGGGAGACGGACTGAACCAAGGGTGATCCTATGCACCGCTTTAAGCGGCACACCATGGAGGCACCGCACACCACGAGTCGGCTATGGCCTCGGCCCATATCCTTTTTGACTTGAAAAAATATATGGGCCGAGCCCATAGCCGGCTTGGCCCATATCTTTTGACTGCTCCGGTTGTTCAGTTTGTTTTGATTTGACTGATTCCCTCGTTCAGTTAGGAGTCGTTGTTTTTTTGGGAAGCTTTCGGTCGCTATCTTGCCATCTGCTATGTTCAGTTTTGAAAATGTTTTACTCCCTCTGATCCAAATTAGTTCACTTAGATTTGTCTAAATTCGACCGTATCTAACATGATTTAGTATTAGATACATCCGTGTAGTTAGCCCTGGAGGATCGTGCAGACATATGAGGTCGCGGAGAGGGAAGTGATTGTCTTGGATCGCCTACTGGGCCCCACATCAAGGAATTGTGGACGGGAAAGATCGCCCGGTTGTGCAACAAGGAGTTGGTCTCTCATGAGTAAAGCAACGCACCTCTGCAGAGTATAAAAATTGTGACATGTTACTCCCTGTTTTGAGAAAGAGCTACGAACGCAGCTGGAAAGGAACTCCATGAAGTTTTGGTCAACCTGTGAAGGCTGTCGGACATAGTTTTCAGAATAAAAATTAACCTTTGAAGAAATGTTTACAAAAACCCGCATTGCCTACGACCTATGGTCTGTGGCTGTAGAGATAGTGTATCATACACTTCTTTTTAGTGAATTTGCTGAGTACGCTCATACTCAACCGTACCTTCTTAACCCTTGCTAGATTCTAAGCCATTGAAGACAATGTCAACATGAATGCCTTCTCAAGAAACTATCATCGACAACTCAAGTTCTTCAACAGAGTCAATGAAATCCAAATATACGTCAACCGAAGCAAAGACTAAGTTCTTAAGTAGATAGAAGTAGATTCTCTAGCCATAAAACCTACTTCTATAGAGCATTGCAATAGCAGCAACGGCAAGCCATTTAGTATATATACTACTCGTAGTTGCTAGATAGTTCTGAGTTATTATTTCTGGTTCTTCTTTGTAAGAAGTTCTTTCTCTCTCTTTAACCTAGAGTATTCTCTGGATCTTTTGTAAAGAGTCGAGTTGTAATCTATAGTCATGTCTTGGACCTGCTGTGTTTCTGTTGTATCACTCTGAGGGATGTAATACTAGTGACTGGTGTTTCATTGGTGTTATGTCAACGACTATAGCATACTATATCATGTAGTGGTATGCTGGGTCACCGTAGCGCACTCCTAAATCTAGTCTACCTAGACACAAAGGTAAGTAAAGTAGCTTCGAGGTTCAAATTTGAGAGAAGGTTTCTAATTAGATTCTAATTTAATGCCAATATGAAAAGTTCACCAAGACATGTTGATAGTTTAATCTGAATTGTAAAGAGGTTTATATTGGTTGACATCATTGCAAAAGATGTAAAAAAGGTGATGCTTTAATCTCAGAAAGACCGATGTATGGTGAATTATAGAAAAACTGCATATAAAACTAAATAAACATAACATGAGATAGTCCTAAAAATATTTAAAATTTACCAAATAATCCAAAAAGAATATTGAAAGCATTCATTTTCCATAACGGGTGTTGTTCAGAACCATAGTAATAGGAGAACCGGTCATCTCCGTTGGAGCCGGACACCGAGGTGTATGGATACGAACACACTGTGTGGGATCTCCTTTAGCTGGTTGAACGATGAATTGGTAGAGGTTAGAGGAAGCCTTGTCAAGTTTAGTAAGGACCGAGCCACATTTCAGACCAACCTATCTCCCGGATAATGCATCTCAAATAATCAAAGTATTATTTCAGTATTCCAAAGTATTCCAGAACTTCCCGAGTTGGATTATTTCGTTGTCTTTCGTAGTAAGCTATTACAGAAGACACTGGTTAGAGGTTTGCATCTTCTCCAACTCCTCACTAAGTTGTTTAATCTGTCTATCCTTGTCTTCCACTTGCTGGAAGAGACATTCATTATAAGGTAAGACATGAAGGCAAACACCATGAATCTTCGCTAATGACATGGATGCAACAATCATGAAGTTTGGTAAAAAGCGAGTTGATTCTTGATCTGGATTAAGAAATCTAAAGTTGTAAACAACTCACCTAGGATGTGAGACGATGACCTCCTAGGTGGTCACAGTGAGGTCTCACCCGATATTGCTTCTCACAATCTCTGTATCTAGAGCTGCTACTGTTGCCTTAGACTGTGATGTGACGCCTCATCCAAGAAAGAGCTGAAACCAGGTATATGCTCTTTGATGTTGAACTCCTGAGTAATCTCTCCTTACAAAGATCTCTAGAGTTATCGACCAAATGTTGTAAGAACGAAAACATGATGCTACATCAAAGAGCATAAACATACAAGTCAGAGTCAGCTGCACAATGTATATTTAAAAGCCAGGCAATAGAGGTCAATCAAAGCACAAAAACCTGGAAAATATGAAACTGGCTTAAGGATGTCACATATAGGTTTCCACATATAGTGGGAGCATAGTCCATAATTAAAACGTCTACATGTACTGAGACCACAATTGCTGAATCATATACCTAACTCTAGTTTAGGTTGTCTTCTTCTTGTTGTTTCCATATGACTAATCTTTCAGCGACGATTGTCTGCACCTACAAAGATTTTACTTTGAACCTGGCTCGACAAAGAGACTTGCAAACACATTACATGGTCCTATACAAGCTAACCAGTTCCTTTGATTAAACGGTCCTATGTTTAACACATGGCTGATGATGCATGTGGTCCCTTTGGATTATCAATCATAGCTGACCCATGGCAGATGGCCAGTGTTTCCTTTGGATCATCGATCACAATTGAAGCAAATTCATCTGACAGTCAAGTAAACCATAATAAATAAGCAGAATTACAAATAATCTTTTTCCGAGGCTGAGAATTACAAATAATCATCAGCAAATGTATATAATTTTGACAATTAGTTGTTTCTGTAGCAAAAGCAGTATTTCCTATTGCCCTAAAGTACTGATGGATGCATCTACAGAAACGTCTACGTTTTATCTATTGAGTTGACATTAATAATAGAATGATATGGACAAATCAAGCTAATTCAAGGGATAACGTCATAAGTAGCAAGAAAGTATTAGTATTCAGATAACAATGTCATATCTTTTGATCTGATAAAATAAAGGATGTTTGCCGCATACATCCTCTATGTTACATTCATTAAATAATTGACAGCAAAACTGTATCACGTACACCAAAATATGAGTAAACCATGATGACAGTGGTATAGAAAAGCATAACACAATTTATGAGCAAACCATGATGGCAGTTCAATGCAACACTGAAGGGATACAAAAAAGGAAAACATTGGTCTATTTTACATGAGGAATTCTAGAAACATTACAATGTTATACTGACATAGTTAATTTTTAGGAAAAAGACACTCCAACCAGATATGGAGGTGAAAGCTGAAGCAAGATTAAAAGATACAATACTTAGATACACACGTAGAGATGCAAAACCGGAAGACAATGCTTAGCATCATGTCTAAGAAGCTAAAACTGAGCCATCAATGACAATAATCATTGAATAGCAATGATTTTGTCCTGAATATAAGAATAGATTATCCTGGGTTTATATTGCTCAATAGAGAGCGAGCATGTAAAAATATAGTCAGAGACTGTCAAAATTTTCATACCTAATATACAAAGTTTGTTTTTTATGAGCTCTTTTAAGGTGGGACTAACATTTCAGGGAAATGAGACGGAAGGGTTTGACCAAGGCTTAAGAATCAGCCGCTAGTACTTTTATGAAAGCTAAAAATCGTTGCACATCAGTTATGTGTTAATACAGGTGAACTTGGTTACAACCACATGTTACTCTATATTTATACTCCTATCGTTTACTTTGGCATACATGGTTTTAAAGTGCTAATGCTAATGGACTCCTTTGAGTAAAAGTCCCAATGGACTTCTGTAAGTAAATGTGACACTGGGATGGGCATCAGAAGTATAATCAAATTGCCCAAATGTTCACGATCTTTACTTACAGTAGTTTCTCTAACTTCCTATATATTATAAAGGGTGCCAGCAAGAATAGGAATGACACGATGCCATTCCACCGTGAACAATGTAGGAGGAGAAGGCATCGTATCGTGGGATGTTGGACTCAGGAAACCATGGATATTGTTTAATAATATATTGTCATTGCGATATGCGTAAAAAATATGTTAGGTTCTGAAAGTGGAAGAAAAGGAAAACATATAATAATTGACAACCATATGATATAAATAAAACGTCCTTCCATTCATCCTTATCATTTTATGAGGTTTGAAATAATTCATGTTTATGTGTACTTTCATTCTGTCAAAAAACTGAATTAGCTATGGTTAGTTAAAGGACATGGGCTTACAGATCAAGCATATAAGTTATCACCTTAGCGCATTTTGTGATCTGTTATAATAATCTCATGATCAAGCATATAAGTTATCACCTTAGCGCATTTTGTGATCTGTTATAATAATCTCATGTAACATATACTCTGCTTGCGCTATGTTCAAAATGAAAAGTAATAACCTAAAAACGTCCGTTGAGAGGCTATCCTATTTCACACAATAATAAATAGTAGCTAGATGAAGCATGCGGGTACATTGTATATTGCTCCGTTCTTTTTTCATGAGGACACCTAAGTATAGTATTGCTGCACATATGCCTCTGAGCAAGTAAGACATGCATGTATAATTAATAAATTGTCTCCTTTAAAACGGAGAAGGCATTAACACTAGTACAATAGTATGCAAGATCGAGTGTGGTGTAAGAAAATCACTTAAGAATAGCCTGCTTAAGGTGCATTTATCTTAAAATAGAGGCAAAAATTATATCATGGAAATACTTTTCTAAGACTTCTCAAAAAAATCTGCTTTGGGTGAAGAACCCATATGAGTATAGAAGATAGCATGACTAAGATCTAGCAATACAGTACCAAAACAATAATGGGATTTCTATTTTTGTGCCCTGGTTCGTTAGTTATACTCAGTTTTCTCCAGCCGCTTAACTTTTGCTCACTTTTGCCCCTCTCCTTCTCGGAAACTTATCTAAGAGCTCGAACGGAAGATGCCGTCAAGTTGACCGTTGGTTGACATATGGAGCCGCGCGGTCTAGGACCACGTGGGGTCGTTTAGTTAGGAACACGTATGCTGACGTGTGAGGCCAGTTTGTTGGGAATGCGTTATGGGGGACGTGGTGTGAGACCATGTGGGGCGCATTTGGTGGTTTACGTGCGCCCGGTCGCCTAAATTGGTAGTTTTATTTTTCGTTATTATTATGATTGGCCTTTTTAAGAGCGCTTTTCCCCTCTCTCGCTAATAGTTGTATTTTTTTGCTAAAAAAGATAGCGAATCTAGGACAGCTTCTCTCTTCATTCATTGTTCCATTTGGCCCTCTTTTTTCCCAATCTGGTAGTAAATCTAGAGCAGCAAATCTAACCAGCAACATAAATAAATTCAGTAAACAGAACATATGTAGATAAAACAGCTAATATAGGATATATATAGTACGGTACTTAACGAGGTTCGACAATTAGGCTGCTCCGTAGCAGCAGCGAACAAGTTCAATACAGACAAGACAAAAGAAGCTGCTTTACAGCAGCAGCACAAGATTAGTGGCCCCTCATAGCCTCTGCCAGGAGGACCTCCGCCTCCTCCCTCTGGCGCCTCCTCCACTTCTTACTGCCCAGTCCCTTGACCTTGGGCGCCTTGGGCTTGATCGGGGGCATGCGACCCTCCTCGATGGTCACCTTCTGGAGGTTGCGGAGGTGAAGAACAAGCACCTGGGGCTTGGCTATTAAGTCGTGGACGTTCACGGACTCGCCTTAGGTCCTTATGTCCTCGACATGCTTCACGAGGGAGTTGAAGTCGGTGGCGCGGAGCCTCCTAGTGGTGTAGAAAGAGCACCTATAGACTTTGCTGGCGAAGAAGTTGTCGTACTAGATGGACTTCAGCCTCCTCAGCACATGACGAGTCATGGTGTCCTTGGACTCGTCGTCGCTGCGGACGTCGCTGCTATCCTCCTGTTGGAAAAACAGTAGAGTGCAATAAGGACATGGATTAACCGATTGAGATCTCCTGATTATTCCCCAAATCTCAAATCAAATCGAATATTGATCCCAACTACGAACATGGGGAATCATCAAAATACGAACAGGGAGATTCATCAAAATACGAGATCTAACACAAGAGGATTAGCTACTGTAAAAATACGAACAGCCGAACCCTAATAACATTCGATCTAGCATCCAACTATTGGAATGGGGGGGAGAACAAGAGAATGGGAGAAAACCCTGGTTACCTCCGACCATGGGTCGGCGATGCTGGTGTCGTAGGGGTTCTCCGGCCTTATATAATCAACCTCCTCGTAGGGGTCCTAGCCAAGCAGGATCTGCCCGAGACCGGCGGGGGCCTCCTCGCCAGCGGCTACGGCGAAAGCGGGACGGGGGTCTTGATGGGGACGGCGGCTGCCTTCGATGCCTCGACGAGGCCTGTACGGGGATGGGGGCCTTCTCGACGACGGCCTTGGAGGCACCGATGGTGACCGCGTCATTCTTCTCCATCACCGGCGTGGTTGGGGTTTTCTTGGGGGTTTGCAGAAGGTGATGGGACAGTGGAGATGGTTGAGTGAGAGAGTGAGTGATTAGTGAGGGTGAGGAGACCTCTATAAAGGAGAAGGGAAGCGACGTTTTGTTGCAGCAGCGAGCATTGCGTAACCGCGTATGCTACTGCACCATGCACGGCCACACGTGTTCGCTACCACCCCATGCACCGCACACGCGTACCGCTAGTCACGGTTTTCCCTTGTGTCTAACCCTAGCGACCTAGTTGTGCTTAGTTTTTCCCCCGAGTGTAACACTGGCAGTTTGGTTGTACTCAGTTTTGCCCTCTAGTACTAACACTGCCATGTGCAATATACTCAGTTTTACTCTCCGGTGGCTGGTCAACAGATAGTCAATGAATGGGTTTTAGCTAGCTAATTGAGTCATTTTATGCACAAAAATTCAAAAAAATCAAAACATAGTGGCATCTACCGAGGGAGTCTTATTATATGACCTGCCACCATAAGAAATATATAAATCAAATTTTAACCTAAATCACCACTTCTCAAATCACCTACTATGTACGAAGGTTCATAGCTTTCTACTCAAGTATCTTCCCAAAACATCCCTCCCCATAACATAATTTGTCTAAATGAGGCAATAATTGTCAAACTGGTGTATATTTGAATTGCACATAGTTTGATATATGCCAAGATGTATTTTATTGTATAAAAGACGTATTTTCCATTTTATAAATCTCTTTCTATTTTCTATTTGAATCCCTTTGTCAGTTTTGCCCTTGGTTTTTAAATTCTACCCAGTTTTGCCCTTGGTTCTTAAGTTCTACTCGGTTTTCCCCTCTCTAAGTCACAATCTCTCACACATGTGCTCATCTTGGCTGCTACGTTCTGATTGGTTAAGACAGTTGTCACGCGGATCGTGTCCACCAACCGTTGATCCTCTGTGATCTAGCGGACAATATAACCCCTATATCTTTTGGGGGCACCCTTCTATCCATGCAAAATAACGAGTTTGCCACCGGTACTTTAACTCCATAAACAAGTGAATTTGAATATAATTTGAAGGGAAAGTGTTCAAAGGTGTATAATTTGTGCATTACACCACTATATGAAAATGATAATCTCTCAAGATTTTCTTAGCACAATATTATCACGTATTAAGTGCGATTTCAAAGAGTTCAAATGTGTATAATTTTCATATACGCAAGTTTATACATTTCATTTCACTCTATGAAAATGGGGGAGAAAAAGATAATCTCTCAAACTTTTGCTAGCACATCCTTATCTCGTTATTAAGTGCGATTTCACAGTGTTGAAAGGTTTAAAATTTTAGTATACGCAAGTTTATGATTATATTTCACTCCATGGAAATCATAAATGATCAGTATTTTATTAGCACAACATTATCATGTCTTAAGTGCGATTTTAAAGAGTTCAAATGTGTATAATTTTTGTATATGCAAGTTTATGCATTACATTCCACTATATGAAAATGACAATCTCTCAAGAGTTTCTCAGCACACCATTGTCACGTATTAAGTGTGATTTCAAAGAGTTGAAATGTGCATAATTTTCGTATATACAAGTTTATGCATTACATCCCACTCTATGAAAATGGGGGGAGAAAATGATAATCTCTCAAAATTTTGTTAGCATATCATTATCACGTATTAAGTGCGATTTTAAAGTGTTCAATGGTTTATAATTTTCGCATATGCAAGTTTGTGCATTACACTCCACTCTATGAAAATGATAATCTCTCAACATTTTCTTAGCACAACATTATCACGTATTAAGTACGATTTCAAAGAGTTCAAAGGTGTATAATTTTCATATATGCAAGTTTATGCATTACATTCTATTCTATGAAAATAGGGGAGAAAATGATAATCTCTCAAAATTTTGTTAGCACATCATTATCACGTATTAAGTGTCATTGCACAATGTTCAAATGTTTATAAATTTCGTATACTCACTTTTTATGCATTATATTTCACTCCATCGAAATGATAAATGATCAGGATTTTATTAGCACAACATTATCATGTCCTAAGTGCGATTTCAAAGAGTTCAAAGATGTATAATTTTCTTATATGTATTACATTTCACTGTATGAAAATGAATCTAGACAAAGAGTCGTCGTCTCTGGAGAAGAAGAAGAAGAAAGGGGAGGCAATGGCACGGGCACGGGCGCGAGGCTGGCTCGGGGTCCCATCTTGCAACGCAGCTGTGGGTTCGGCGCTCACGTGGATAAGGTGTTGACCTGGATAAGTGGAGAGAGATGTCCACTATGGGAAGCGACTGAACGCGACCCCACTTGTCAGCATTTAATGACAAGCGAACGCGGCCCTACTTGTCAGCACGTAACAGCGAGGGTGCACTATGGGACCCGACTGAACGCGGTCCCACTTGTCAGCACCTAACGGCAAGACTGACGAACATCGAGTTTCAGACCGTGTGAGAGTTTCGTACAAGGAGATGGACAAAAGTGAGGAAAAGTTAAGCGGCTGGGAAAAACTGAGTACAACTAACAAACCGAGGATATGAAAATAGAAATCCCAACAATAATCCATAGCAATTGAATGTAGAAGAAAACCAACCTGTAACTAAACCAACCAAGGAGCTGGAATTAAGAAACAGTAAAACTTAGCTACCTAGGGGCTACCACAACGACTAGAGGACATTAGCCGTCGGATCACGGGAACTGACGTACATGATCGCTCAGGCGTTCCACCACCTGTCGCAACTTGCAGAGAACCATTTTACCCGTACGCTGCGCATCACAGCTGGCCCAACATCGTAGGGGGTCGCTGCTCTGGAGATGGAGCTAGAAACTCTCTCATTAATCGGGCCAGGAAACTCCCGCAGCCCCAACTCAGCCTCCCTTCGGCCCTTCTCGCGTGAGTCCGCTCAAAGCTAGACGGCCCGACCGATATAGATGGACTATTGCTCGGCTAGTGGTGGGCGTGGCTGTCGCTACTAGGGATGGTGCGTCGGTGCCCCTGCACTATGTAGTTTCTGGTGCGAACCATCATGTCCAGTCTAGATGCCGGTGGCGATTGGAATCATGGCGAGTAAGCTCAGCCGTCTCCCTTCCGTTACTCCCCCATGCCTCTTTTATGTTGAGATCCCATAACACCCCCTTATTCGACCACACTCTTCCTCTCTCCCCTTGGATCCTGCGGACGATGCCTAGATTCCGGTGTCATCCTCCACCACCCCATGGCTCCTGTCCCTCTCCCATGGCAAGGAGAATATCATTTTGCGGCCCAAAAGTTGGGGTGTCCAGGCAACACGGTACCCAAGTTGCTTACAATTAGCTGCGTTGCCAAAAGTTGGCGTGCCAAATACTCAGAGGGTCTTTTTCGACACGAATTCAACTTTACATTTCAATATAAAATATCAGGCTAACAGTCGTCAAGTTGGCCCCCCTGTCAGTTCCCGTCGTTATGTCACTCCTGTCGCTTAGGCAGGGTGGCTGTCACGTAGGCTTGCAGCGCTGGCACAGTGGATAGGACAACACCCCCTGCCCAGTGTATTGACGTGACAAAACATGGCACATATATCGGCGTTATAATTATTTTTTGTTTACTCAGAAGATGGAACGGCCACCGCCACGCGTCTCTCCTTGGACTTCCGTCCCCGTCGTTAACCACTACCTTAAAAACGCATTGACGGTTCCACCCTTCCCTGCCTCGTAGAAACCACTCTTCTTCTTCCTGTCATCTGTCTTCTTCCCGTCTTCTCCTTGTCGCCATGGAAGGTCGTCGCACTCTAGAGACAAGCTTCACTACCCATGACAATAAGAAGATAGACATTGTCTACACCAACGAGGAGGAGACAGTGGTGTGAGTCCTGAGGATGTACGAGGGTTGGCTTGAGAAAGACGAGGACAAGTTTATGGGATTAGACCTCGAGTACACCCTAGAGCACCCATATGAAGGGAGTGAAGTCGCCATCGTTCAACTGGCCATGAGGAAACACGTCATCGTCTACCACCTCTCCCAGTTTGTAGATCTACTCTCTATAGCTAACCGCTTTTAGGGTTTTCTCCTCTTGTTCTTTATCCATTTGCTCATCTTGCAACTACTAGATTTTATTTAGGACCAAATAAATTATGACAAGACAATGTTGAGAGTCTTGATCTTGCAGTTACTAAACTTTTCAAATTTATATTCAGATGATGATCTTGCATTGACAAAATATTTGTAGTTACAAATTTTGGTGATGACAAACTACATACTTTCAGGACTAAAAGGAATTGTCCGGCGCTGCGCCAGTTCCTTGTAGAAAAGGGAATTATTTTCTGCACTGTCGACAATGCAACTGATTTTTCGAAATTTTATCGAGAGGGAATTATAATTCCTGTGCACAACTGGATCGATATTCCGAGTCTTGTCAAGATCCTAGGAGGCTCGACGAAGGATGGGATGACATCACTCGCAACTAGAATCCTCGATGAGTCGTATGACAGAATGAAGGCAGATTTCCCTACGGATAGGCATGATTTCTGGGACGAGTGGTCGTTGTCTGATATAAACCTGAAGTATGCATCCATAGATGCTTACGTGACCTACCAGCTGTACAAAAAGATCCATTTTTTTCTACGTTACCTCGTGTTTTGCCCTATTTGCAAGAGGGAAGATGAGCTTAGGGGAGCCCTTTGTAGAAAATGCAAAATAGCTAAGTTTGAAGCTGCATATGCAAAGGAAATGGTTGCATCTAAAGCAACTGACAGAGAGGCTCCAGAAGCAGCTGAAAGAGAGCTTGCAGCTGAAGCAGAAGCAGCTGACAGAGAGGCTGCAGCTGAAGCAGCAAACAGAGAGGCAGCATCTTCTAGCGGCAACAATCAGGTCTGTGATGCACCGCTAATTGTGTCGCAGGACGCTGAAGATAGGGAAGGCAAGTCAGATCCTAGGTGGGACGAAGCATTTCGTGAGTTGTGGAGTGCCAATAATGTAAGATCCACCTAGAATGATCGCAGTTGGTCGCCTAGGAACAATGGCAAGCGCCTCAAGTGGGCTAATGAGAAGTGAATTAAATTTTACTTCTCAGTGTTATGTTTCTATTTTGTGGAACTCATTTACCTTATCAAGATGTCTAGCGCCTCAAGTGAGAGTAGTAAAATAAATTTAACCCTCTTTGTGTTATGTTTATGTATGTGTCTTGTAGCTTGTCAAGATGGTAGCTCGTTAACTGGCAGTTTGAAAGAGTACCCTTTTCCTCTCTCGCTAAACATATATGTTTCATTTTGCCCAAATTAGTAGAAAATCTAGAGAAGATTCTCTCTTTGATAATTCGTTCCCTTTTGGACCTCTTTTTTTGCCTCCGATCTGGTAGCAAATCTAGAGCAGCAAATCACACCAGGCAGAATACATTCATTCAGAAAACAAAACAAATATAGATATAGTTGTGCACAGCTAAATAGGATATAGCGATAGAAAGTAGGTTGCTTAACGAGGTTCGATGCATTCAGCCAGAAATAGGATGCAAGCAAATATAGAAAATCAAAAGAAGCTGCTTAGTAGCAGCAGCCGCCGTAGCAGCAGACACATTCAACCCCTCCTTCATGCGCCCGTGCCTCCGTCTCCTCCCTCGGACGCTTCCTCCACTTCTTGCTGCCCAGTCCCTTGATCTTGGGGGCCTTGGGCCTAATTGGAGGCATGCGACCCTCTTTTATGGCCACCCGCTGGAGGTTTTGGAGGTGAATGCCGAGAGCCCGGTGTTCAGCGATGTAAGCGTTGATGTTCACGGTCTCGTGCTCGCCGCCTTTGTGGATGCCGGAGCCCGGGGCCTCTGCATGCTTCAGTAAGGAGTTGAAGTCGGTGCAGGTGAGACTCACCCAGTAGAAGGCGATCCCCTTGCCGAAGGGGCAGCTGTAGTCGCCGCTAGCGAAGAAGGCGTCGTACTGGCCAGCCCGCAGCCTCCTCAGCACCTGACGAGTCTTGGTGTGCATGGAATCGTCATCGCTGCAGACGTCGCTGCCGGAAACCTTTTGGAAGAAAAGGAAAATGGGGTAGTAGATGATGTAAGAAGATCGAGCAATCAAAATGTGAACAAGCGAATCCTTATAAACCAAGATCTAGCATCCAACGATGGGAACGGTAGAAGAACCAGGGGAGGGGAGCAAACCCTAGTTACCTCCGACCATGGGTTGTCGATGCCGGTGTCGTAGCGGTTCAGCGGAGCGATGTACTTATCTGGATCGTAGGTGCCCATGAAGTGCTTGATCTGCTTGTGACCGGTGGGGGCCTCCTCGCCGGTGGGGGACTCCTCTTCGGCGGCTCCATCGGTAGCAGGGACGGGGTTCTGGACGGGAACGGTGGCTGCCATCGATGCCTCTACTAGGGCCTAGACGGGGACGACGGTTGCTTTCAACGCGTTGAGGGGGACCAACGAGGAGACGGGGGCCTCGTTGGCGGCTACGTCGGTAGCGGGGACAGGGGCCTGGACGGGAACGGCGGCTGCCATCGATGGCTCGACTGGGGCCTAGACAGGGACGGCGGCTGCTTTCAACGCGTCGAGGGGGACCGACGAGGAGACGGGGGCCTCCTCACCGATGGCCTCGGAGGCAACGATGGCCATCGTATCCTCCTCCGCCATCCCCGGCGCGGACGGGGTATTCTCGGGAGTTTGTAGATGCTGGTGGGACAGTGGAGAGGGTTGCGTGGGGAGAGTGAGCGAGAGTGAGAGTGGGTGTGCAGAGAGGGGCTCTATAGTTAAGGTGGATGGAAGCAGGCACATTTCGTTGCACCCCCGTGCAACGCGCCGCGCAGTCTACTACACCGTGCACCGCGACACACGCACGGTACATCACTTTTTTTCTCAGGCCATGCATATCAGTTCTGTATTGAGCCGCATGCAAAGGGCGCATACACAATTTCTATGTACGAAGTTTGACACGGCCGTAAAATTGGCGATAGTTAAAAGTGGAAATGTAGAGGGGCAGGTGGTGGCTGTATGGCGAGATTTGTGCGGTTGTGCTAGATCGGGTAGAGGGATGTGTTGATGACTACGAGTGACTCGATGAAGGCGGAGACGTTAGGTCTCTTCGAGCTCAGCTCTTCGGCCTCCGGCTAGCGCGTGCAAGTTTCTTACGGTGGGGCCTAGTTGGAAGTGAGATTGAGAGCCGCTGCGTAAAAAATGGGATATGTCTTATTAAAATCAAGTGGCAATAAATTGCAGCTGTCCATCAACGACCTTGCACTCGATGACGCATGTGTTGTGGCGTAGTAGTAGCAGTAGTAGGCTTTTCAGACTTGATTAAACATGACATGACTGCTCGATAACTTTTTCCATGGACGGCATCGTGTTCCTTCTTGTAGAAGTCTCGCTGAGGGAGACGTTTGTGTTGTCTCACATTGTACTGTGAAGGGCACGACGTGTGCAACGATCATCGTTGGATCACACAGAATCAACAGTTGGTGCGCACGATCCGCGTGACAACCGTGACAACCAATCAGGGAGTAGCAAATAGAGTGAGCACAGGTTTGGGCTTCTACGAAAGATAGAGAGGGGGGCAAAACTGAGTAGTATCAAAAAACCAAGGGCAAAACTGAGTAGTATAAAAATGGAAAGTGAGTGTCTTGTACAATGAAATACATCGTAGCATACATCAAATTATGCCAAGATAGATCCACTAGAGTTCATTGGATGCGTGTTCTTCTCATAAACCACATGGACCCACTAGAGTTCATTGCATGTGTTTTATTGTCATAAACCACATGGATCCACCGATGTCATTGCATGTGTGTTCTTTTCATAAACCAGATGTTGATCCACCAATGTCATTGCATGTGGTCATTGCATGTGTGTTCTTCTAAACAAACCACACATGGATCCACCAATACCATTGCATGTCTGTTCTTCTCATGAACCACACCCAATGTCATCGCATGTCTGTTCTTCTCACAAACCACATAAGGATACACCAGTGTCATTGCATGTCTATTCTTCTCATGAACCACATCTAGAGTCATTGCATGTCTGTTCTTCTCACAAACCACATAAGGATCCACCAGTGTCATTGGGATGTGTGTTCTCTTCATGAACCACACACAATGTCATTGGATGTCCGTTCTTCTCACAAACCACATAAGGATCCACCAGTGTCATTGGATGTGTGTTCTTTTCATGAACCACACATGGATCCACCCAGTGTCATTGGATGTGTGTTCTTCTCACAAACCACACATGGATCCACCTGTGTCATTGCATGTGTGTTCTTTCCATGAACCACAACTAGAGTCCGTGCATGTATGTTCTTTCCACAAACCACATATGGATCCACCAGTGTCATTGCATGTGTGTTCTTTTCATGAACCACAACTAGAGTCATTGCATGTGTGTTCTTCTCACAAACCACATAAGGATCCACCAGTGTCATTGGATGTGTGTTCTTTTCATGAATCACACCCAGTGTCATTAGATGTGTGTTCTTCTCACAAACCACACATGGATCCACCAGTGTCATTGCATATGTGTTCTTTCCATGAACCATAGCTAGAGTCATTGCATGTTTGTTCTTTCCACAAACCACATATGGATCCACCAGTGTCATTGCATGTGTGTTCTTTTTCATGAACCACAACTAGAGTCATTGCATGTGTGTTCTTCTCACAAACCACAAAAGGATACACTAGCGTAATTGCATGTGTGTTCTTCTCATGAACCACAGCTAGAGTCACTGCATGTCTGTTCTTCTCACAAACCACATAAGGATCCACGGTGTCATTGGATGTGTGTTCTTTTCATGAACCACACCAAGTGTCATTGGATGTGTGTTCTTCTCACAAACCACACATGGATCCACCAGTGTCATTGCATGTCTGCTCTTAGTCCATCCGGTCTTTTTATTGGTGGATGTCTGTTCTTTTCATAAACCACATAAGGATCCACCAGTGTCATTGGATGTGTGTTCTTTTCATGAACCACACCCAGTGTCATTGCATGTGCGTTCTTCCCACAAACCACACATGGATCCATCAGTGTCATTGGATGCGTGTTCTTTTCACAAACCGTAGCTAGAGTCATTGCATGTGTGTTTTTCTAAACAAACCACACATGGATCCACCAGTGTCATTGCATGTCTGTTCTTTTCATGAACCACACCTAGTGTCATTGCATGTATGTTCTTCTCACAAACCACATAAGGATACACCAGTGTCATTGCATGTAAGTTCTTCTCATGAACGACATCTAGAGTCATTGCATGTCAGTTCTTCTCACAAACCACATAAGGATCCACCAATATCATTGCATGTCTGTTCTTTTCATGAACCACACCCAGTGTCATTGCATGTCTGTTCCTCTAAACAAACCACACATGGATCCACCAGTGTCATTGCATGTGTGTTCTTCTAAACAAACCACACATGGATCCACCTGTATCATTGCATGTCTGTTCTTTTCATGAACCACACCTAGTGTCATTGCATGTCTGTTCTTCTCACAAACCACATAGGGATACACCAGTGTCATTGCATGTCTGTTCTTCTCATGAACCACATCTAGTGTCATTGCATGTGTGTTCTTCTCATGAACCACACCTAGTGTCATTGCATGTCTGTTCTTGTCACAAACCACATAAGGATCCACCAGTGTCATTGGATGTGTGTTCTTTTCATGAACCACACCCAGTATCATTGCATGTGTGTTCTTCTCACAAACCACACATGGATCCACCAGTGTCATTGGATGTGTGTTCTTTTCAGAAACCACGGCTAGAGTCATTGCATGTGTGTTCTTCTAAACAAACCACACATGGATCCACCAGTGTCATTGCATGTCTGTTCTTTTCATGAACCACACCCAGTGTCATTGCATGTCTTTTCTTCTCACGAACCACATAAGGATACACCAGTGTTGTTGCATGTGTGTTCTTCTCATGAACAACATCTAGAGTCATTGCGTGTCAATTCTTCTCACAAACCACATAAGGATCCACTAGTGTCATTGCATGTATGTTCTTTTCATGAACCACACCAAGTGTCATTGCATGTCTGTTCCGCTAAATAAACCACACATGGATCCACCAGTGTCATTGCATGTGGTCATTGCATGTGTGTTCTTCTAAACAAACCACACATGGATCCACCAGTATCATTGCATGTCTGTTCTTTTCATGAACCACACCTAGTGTCATTGCATGTCTGTTCTTTTCATGAACCACACATGGATCCACCCAGTGTGATTGCATGTCTGTTTTTTTCATGAACCACATATGGATCCACCAGTGTCATTGCATGTCTGTTCTTTTCATGAAACACACATGGATCCACCCAGTGTGATTCCATGTCTGTTCTTTTCATGAACCACATATGGATCCACCAGTGTCATTCCATGTGTGTTCTTTTCATGAACGACATCTAGAGTCATTGCATGTGTGTTCTTCTTATGAACCACAACTAGAGTCATTGCATGTGTGTTCTTCTCACAAACCATATAGGGATCCACCAGTGTCATTCGATGTGTGTTATTTTCATGAACCACACCTAGTATCATTGGATGTGTGTTCTTCTCACAAACCACACATGGATCCACCAGTATCATTGCATGTCTGTTCTTTTCATGAACCACACATGGATCCCAGTGTGATTGCATGTCAGTTCTTCTCACAAACCACATAAGGATCCACTAGTGTCATTGCATGTCTGTTCCTTTTATGAACCACACCCGGTATCATTGCATGTCTGTTCCTCTAAAAAAACCACACATGGATCCACCAGTGTCATTGCATGTGTGTTCTTCTAAACAAACCACACATGGATCCACCAGTATCATTGCATGTCTGTTCTTTTCATGAACCACACCCAGTGTCATTGCATGTATGTTCTTCTCACAAACCACATGGGGATACACCAGTGTCAATGCATGTCTGTTCTTCTCATGAACCACATCTAGAGTCATCGCATGTGTGTTCTTCTCACAAACCACATAAGGATACACAAGTGTAATTGCATGTATGTTGTTCTCATGAACCACATCTAGAGTCATTGCATGTCTATTCTTCTCACAAACCACATAAGGATCCACCAATGCCATTGGATGTGTGTTCTTTTCAAGAACCACACACGGTGTCATTGGATGTCTGTTCTTTTCATAAACCACGTAAGGATCCACTAGTGTCATTGGATGTGTGTTCTTTTCATGGACCACACCAAGTGTCATTGCATGTGTGTTCTTCTCACAAACCACATAAGGATCCACCAGTGTCATTGCATGTCTCTTCTTCTCATGAACCACAGCTAGAGTCATTGCATGTGTGTTCTTCTCACAAACCACATAAGGATCCACCAGTGTCATTAGATGTGTGTTCTTTTCATGAACCACACCCAGTGTCATTGGATGTGTGTTCTTATCACAAACCACACATGGATCCACCAGTGTCATTGCATGTGTGTTATTTTCATGAACCACAGCTAGAGTCATTGCATGTCTGTTCTTCTCACAAACTACATATGGATCCACTAGTGTCACTGCATGTGTGTTCTTCTCATGAACCACAACTAGAGTCATTGCATGTCTGTTCTTCTCACAAACCACATAAGGATCCACCAGTGTCATTGGATGTGTGCTCTTTTCATGAACCACACCCAATGTCATTGGATGTCTGTTCTTCTCACAAACCACACATGGATCCACCAGTGTCATTGGATGTGTGTTATTTTCATGAACCACAGCTAGAGTCATTGCATGTCTGTTCTTCACACAAACAACATATGGATCCACTAGTGTCATTGCATGTGTGTTCTTCTCATGAACCACAGGTAGAGGCATTGCATGTCTGTTCTTCTCACAAACCACATAAGGATCCACCAGTGTCATTCGATGTGTGTTCTTTTCATGAACCACACCCAGTGTCATTGGATGTGTGTTCTTCTCACAAACCATACATGGATCCACCAGTGTCATTGCTTGTCTGTTCTTTTCTTGAACCACACATGGATCCACCCAGTGTGACTGCATGTCAGTTCTTCTCACAAACCATATAAGGATCCACCAGTGTCATTGCATGTATGTTCTTTTCATGAACCACACCCAGTGTCATTGCATGTATGTTCCTCTAAACAAACCACACATGGATCCACCAGTGTCATTGCATGTGGTAATTGCATGTGTGTTCTTCTAAACAAACCACACATGGATCCACCAGTGTCATTGCATGTCTGTTCTTTTCATGAACCACACACAATGTCATTGCATGTCTGTTCTTCTCACAAACCACGTAGGGATACACGAGTGTCATTGCATGTCTATTCTTCTCATGAACCACATCTAGAGTCATCGCATGTGTGTTCTTCTCACTAACCACATAAGGATACACCCGTGTAATTGCATGGCTGTTCTTCTCATGAACCACATCTAGAGTCATTGCATGTTTGTTCTTCTCACAAACCACATAAGGATCCACCAGTGTCATTGGATGTGTGTAATTTTCATGAACCACACACAGTGTCATTGGATGTCTGTTCTTTTCATAAACCACATAAGGATCCACCAGTGTCATTGGATGTGTGTTCTTTTTATGAACCACACCCAGTGTCTTTGCATGTGTATTCTTCTCACAAACCACACATGGATGCACCAGTGTCATTGGATGTGTGTTCTTTTCACAAACCACAGCTAGATTCATTGCATGTGTGTTCTCACAAACCACATAAGGATACACTAGTGTCATTGCATGTGTATTCTTTTCACAAAGCACAGCTAGAGTCATTGCATGTCTGCTCTTCTCACAAACCACATAAGGATACACCAGTGTCATTGCATGTTTGTTCTTCTCATGAACGACATCTAGAGTCATTGCATGTCAGTTCTTCTCACAAACCACATAAGGATCCACCAATATCATTGCATGTCTGTTCTTTTCATGAACCACACCCAGTGTCATTGCATGTCTGTTCCTCTAAACAAACCACACATGGATCCACCAGTGTCATTGGATGTGTGTTCTTTTCATGAACCACACACAATGTTATTGGATGTCTGTTCTTCTCACAAACCACATAAGGATCCACCAGTGTCATTGGATGTGTGTTCTTTTCATGAACCACACCCAGTGTCTTTGGTTGTGTGTTCTTCCCACAAACCACACATGGATCCACCAGTGTCATTGCATGTGTGTTCTTTTCATGAACCACACATGGATCCACCCAGTGTGATTGCATGTCTGTTCTTTTCACAAAGAACATATGGTTCCACCAGTGTCATTGCGTGTCTGTTCCTCTCATAAACCACACATGGAACGTCTAGTGTCATTGCATGTGTGTTCTTCTCATGAACCACATCTAGAGTCATTACATGTCTGTTTTTCTCGCAAACCACATAAGGATCCACAAGTGTCATTGGATGTGTGTTCTTTTAATGAACCACACCCAATGTCATTGCATGTGTGTTCTTCTCATAAACCACACATGGATCCACCAGTGTCATTGGATGTGTGTTCTTTTCATGAACCACACCCAGTGTCGTTGCATATCTGTTCTTTTCATGAACCACACCTAGTGTCATTGCATGTGTGTTATTCTTACAAACCACACATGGATCCACCAGTGTCATTGCATGTCTGCTCTTTTCATTAACCACAGTTAGTGTCATTGCATGTGTGTTGTTCTCATAAACCACATATGGATCCTAACCTTAGGAGAGCCCTAACCTTAGCCCCCCAATAGGTGGCCGTTAGACCGAATCTTCTAGAAGGCACGCCCTAACACAGTTGTTCTGCTTGACGATTGTTACATACCGTTCGATCGGGGCGCTTGGACGATTGGGATGGTATTCGTGAGAGCGATCCACGAGTAGGCTGTTCTGCGACATGATTGGCCAAGCTTGCTCTGGACAAACTGGCAACACCGTGTGCTCCCCTGTTGCGAGTGTCACGACTCACGAGTTCAGTGGACCATATCCTAGTGTCACGTCCCCATTACTTCTCTTCCTCCCCGTACTTCTCTTCCTCCCCGTACTTCTCTTCCTTCCCCTCAAAGCCACTTTCCCCACTTCACTCCCATCCTGCCGTAGCCGCAAGCCGACGGCGCCTCCATCCCAATCCCCTCTCCAGCAGCCACCCCTCTCCCCTCTCGCCATGGGTTCAAGGGGAGACGGCGAGGAAACGCGTCGTGACGACAGGGACGGTGATTTTGATGTGAGTCGTCTCATCTCTATCTCTACCATCTGTGGCCAGTTATCTATTTTTTGAGCTATATCTATTCTGTTTACTCATGCGTGTATGATGTTTTAGGCTAACCAGACGATGTATGACTCCGACTATCACGGTTTAGTGGATGAAGACAGTCCTCTGCTATGTAAACATGGATATGTGTCCGCTAAATTTGTAGCGTTCGAAGGACGAAATGCAGGCATGAGGTTTCTATGGTGTCAAGGACATCGTGCAATGATGCAAGGCGGAAGTTGTGGTGTTGTCAAATGGGTAGATCCAGAGTGGCCCAAATAGATGCAGAAAATGCTGAACGAACTATGGGATATGACTGTTGAGTTGAAAGAACCCGTAGTCAGCTCACTTCTTAACAGTGCTGAGATGAAGCTATGGGACCCAGTTGACACGACCAAGCTTAACCGAGATCTCAGGAGGGTGCAAGAGAAGGTTAGCAAAGTCGAGAAGGAGAGGGACGTGGCGTTGGCCCTGAAGGCTAAAGCAGAGCAAGAACTGATTCAAGCAAGGAATGATCTTCACCAGGCCAAAGTCATGCAGTTCACAACTACGAGTATTGACAACTGCATGAGGAAAAATACAGAGAAACAATTGAAGTTGTGCAAGGAAGATGCTAAAAGGAAGAAGTAGACGAATCGATCCTTGCTCTCGCAGGAAGATGCGCATCGGGCTAAGATTAGGAAGATTAGGGAGATGTGTGATAACTAGTTCTATTTAGCTTGAGCTCCATGACTTTTTAAGTTGTAATAGTAGTACTTGTTGACCTAGCGGTCTGAACTAGTGGACCCGGAGTCCTGGGAGGGAAAAAATTAGTCTCCCGTTAGTGTGTCTTAACTGCATCATTTCCTTTTGTCTGATCATGGTGGTATTCTGACATTGGTGGTTTGTTTAAACGTAATCTACGTGGATTGTGCCGCATGCAAATGGCACAGCCACAATTTATAAAGTGGAAGCACGTACACCTGGTTAATGGAGATCCGGGAGCTTCGCCAGACGCAGGGGATGCAGGAGCAGGGAGGCGGTGAGATAGACGGCCTCAAGCATCTAAGTATTATCGGTTGCCATTTTTGTTTATGTTGCCACGTCGTTGTGCTGCATCTGGAATAAGTTGCTGCTTCGTGCAGTGTGGCAGCTTAAATAATTTATTTCTGTGCCACTTACATTCCATCGAATTTGGAGACCTCCTGCCCCTCAGCAATCGTGGAACCAGTGCTGCGTGTTTTCAGATAGCAGTGGCACAATCACAATTTCGGATTCAACTACTGACTCGGGCGTTTCCAAACCCTAAGTTGCGGTATATTTTACTCAGAGAACGTGAGTAGATTGTTTCGCCCAGCAAAGTACCATACACAGAGCTCCAGAATTTAACCGAATTACATATATAGGTTCAAGTTCAACATATTACTATGCATCTTCATTGCCAGCAGCCTTCTTCCACAGCCTGGGTGCCAAGCCTTCACGTCCACTGGCATTTTTATTTCCTGCCTTCTTCCTCTTCCTCGGTGCCAATTTTCTTAACTTCACGTACTCTGCATCGTTGGGACAATGGGCACCAGAATCGTGTCCAACATCATCTTTCCACTCGTTTTTACCTTCTTCAGGCAGCAAAATAACTGACCCGACAGTCATGTTTCTAACCTTGTGGCGCTTCCTGTCAAAGAAACATGACTGTTGCATAACTGCCCAATATCAACAGAGTAAATGAAACATAAATTACAAATCAACACAAACATGCGAACCCTAAGAGACTTTTGCTTACCAGGAGCTAATTGGGTTCGAGCGACCACCCTGTCCAAGAATAAAAGGGCGACTCCTAGTTGCAGAAGCTTCCACATCCAGTACATCATAATTCAGCTCAAACATGCAATCCGAAGCATACCTTTTCATCAACCCAATTAGCTGACTATCACACGTTCGAGGAGCCATGATGTGTAGCACCCCAATTGTCTAACAATTGTAATGCTACTTGTCCTAGTAAGATATTGGCTACTCCATAGAGATTATTGTTGCATCATAATTATATCATGCTCATGTCATCATGCCACCTTGCATTTGAGCATCATATAAAACTCCTTTTCTTTTGGTTCTTCCCTCACATGCATTATTAATTGTATTTGCTTCTTGATATTGTATTTCGCTATTGATATATTGTTCAAATGCCCAAGTTGAGTTGGGGGCATATCTTTTATTTCCATTCCACCACCTTTCTCTTCCACCACCTTATAATTCCACCATCCCTCTAACAATGAGCTTGCATTTTTTCCTTTGATGTTTTAATTATAGCTCATGTAGTTTGGGGTGGATTAAATCCTCTAAATTCTTGTGCTTGGTTTTATCTCCACTTCTTGGATATGCATAGAGTAATGCCATCATATTAATATTGTTTTCACAAATAAATAATGGCATTAGTATTTTTGCATGGGCCATGCACAATTCTCCACCACCTTTCTCTCCTTTAGTTTTCCTTTGGTTTTAATGGATCCATCTTGGAGAAAACATCTCCTACCACTCCACCATCCTCATAATCTCATCCATCTCTTTTTCCTCTTATTTTTAATCCTCCATGCATGATCATATGTAACCCTTTCCACCTATTTTCTTTTCTTCCTCTTTCCTCTTGTTTTCTTCCACCTTATCTCAAGCAAGATCAAGCTTCACCTTTTCTTCTTGGTTTGGCCTTGTAAACAAAAACTAAAACCTAAATGCCTAACACCATCTAAACCTAGTTCCTCTTTTATTATTCTTTAAACCCAAGTTACACTAAACCCTAATCCTCCTCCTCTTTACCTCTCTCTCCCACACCCCCTCTCTCTCTACCGTGGGCACCACCTGGCCATCCTCTCCCTGGCCCAAACCCAGCCACCCTAACCCTAGCCCATGCCCTACCCGAGCTCCATCTACCCTAGCCCGATCTACTCCCTCTTCTCTCTTTCTTTCTCTACCGCCAGGCTAGCCCCACCCTGGCGTCTCCCGTCCTCGGCCCCACTTGCAGCCTCCCCTGCAGCCCCAGGTCTAGCCCCAGCCGGCCGAGCACGTGCTCGAGGAGGAAGGAGAGAAAAGGTGGCACCGAGGCCACCTTTATCTCCCCTGCCACGGCTCCCTCTCCTCTCTCTCCCTGTCACTTTTCCTTCCTCCCCATGCCTCTCTGGCCTCTCCCAGATCTGGCCGAGCCGCCCCTTCTTCTCCTTCTTCCTCTCCGACCAACAGCACCCGACGCCGGTCGCCGCCAGCACCACCTCATCCCCGCCATTCCAGCCGTGCAGCTCGACCTGGAGGTGGCCTGGGAGCTCGAGGAGGTTCCTCTACGACGCCCTGTCTACGCCAGCGCGAAGGAGAAAGACCCAGCACCGCCAGATCCTCGCCGTCCTCCGAAACCCTAGCCCGCCGGAGCGTCTGCGTCGTCGACGAACCGCCGCGCTTCTCCCTGATCCGACCACACCAGGCAAACCGCGGTGAGCCCCTCCCTCTCCCTGACAACCTCCGCTTCTCTGTCGCCGTCTAGCGCCGCCAATCGTTTTGTCGAGCGCTCTCAGTGCGCACCGCTCGCCGGCGTGTGCAGCCTCCCCACGCCGCGCCACACCCTATCTAGGCCCCAGCCCCTCATCTGCCAGCTCCCCTAGCCCGCCGCAGTGGCTCCGCCCCCTCAGCGCGCTCGCCCACGTCCCATGATCGAATCCCCGCTCCACGCCGCGCACGCACTGCCGTCAGAACAGAGCGGAAGAAAAACAGTAACACGGGCCTGTGGTAATTTGCAAAAATCCCCCCACCTTTTTGATTCCCGCAACCCGCGCTCCTAGCGGCCCTACCTGCCAGTCACCCTGACCATCTTGCAGAAAACCCCTCGGCTTTTCTCGGGCGCAACCCGCGCTCCAACCCCCGCCCCACCTGTCAGCCCCTGTCTCCCTCGCCGCTGTCACGTGGGCCAGCGTCAGCTGTCCCCACCCCGCAGCCTCAGTGGCTAGCCAGACCCGCGGTGGAAAAAGTGTTTTCCGCGCGCGTGGCCCAATCCGCGCCAGGCCCACCCATCAGTGACTGTGGCTAGAATTGCCTGGGTAACAAAAGTATTTGCCTGTGTCTGTTTTTAATTAAATCTTTTCCAAATTGATTTAAATTCAAATTCAAATTAGATTTAAATAATTTTTAAAATACAAATCCAAATAATACATGTAATATATGTTTTGGAATCAGAAAAATGTGAGGAATTCAAATATGCCCTTCAAAATATATTTTGAACATTTTAAATTTTCGAGATGATTAAAATTACAATAAAATGCCCTTTTCCTTATTTAATTAATAACTTTTGTTTTGTAACTCCAAATTTGACAAATAATATGTCTAAATCGATCAACGCAACGAGCCCGTTCTATCTATGCAGTCCTTGTTCTGAATTGAAGCATGAATCATGTTGTCATTAAAAATCTGAACTGTTTATGACAATGAAACTTGGTCAAATAAATAATAAAGTGCTTTATTTCTTGTATCCACCTCTCACCTTTGCCATGCTACTCTAATGCCATGTAAATTGTGCATCATTCATCATGGCATGCTTGGTTGCTTGTCGCATTTTGATTCATATGTTTGTGCACTTTATTTATGTTGGCCCTTGTTTGTTTGGTTCTTCTTCGAATAGACGCCCAGCAGGAGAATTACCAGGAATCCCAGGAGTATTACCCAGATCCATCTCTTGCTTCAACTGAGCTGCCAGGCAAGCACTACCACATGCGTGCATACATACAGTACCTATTGCCTCTATCTTATTATTGCATCATTGAGTCGTGTTTGCACTGAATTGAATCCCAAGTACTGCATGGCCTTTACTTTTAAACCACACCAAGCTTGTTCCGGTCCCATGAGCCATTACTACAGGAGTTGTTTGAGCCATGCGAGTCGTAGAAAAGCATGAGTAGGGTATGTGAGTGTCTGATGGATAATGAGGTACCTAAACAACATAACCTGAGTAGTAATGGGATAACTAATGAAAGAGGCACCGGTGAGCAATATCTGCTATTTGGTTTTTCATGCTCACTTGTGTCCCGTAGGACCCCGAGTACTTGATTCCTGTTCCTTGTTTATTCGCACTATCCACATCCGGGAGGCCTTATGGACCCCCCTGAGTCAGAGCTTGATTCATTCTTATTTCTTGGGGCCACAATTAGTTTGGGGCTTTATTACTATCCTGTACTTATGCCATGTTACTGCTTTATTTAAGATTGTGCGAGGAGCACCTGTACTGTTTTGGATCGTGGAATGTTTTTGCGGTATCGACAATCCCAGTCACATTTTCGGGTTCCCAGTCGTTTACAGCCATTGACACAAACCTTGGGTCCGTCTCGGAGCCGGCCAACTTCGTTGCGGGTAGCTTAATGGGGTGGCCCCCTAAAATATTTCTGAATCCTGTGATTGCTTTGTCGTGAATGCCTCGTTGGGTTTTGAGTTGGTTTTTCCGAGGTTGATCGAGTGTGTGTTGCTATTCGTGCACCCCTGCAGGGTAAATCTTTCTGAAAGCCGTGTCCGCGGTTATGGACGACTTGGAGCACAGTTTCTCGATCATAGACAAGTATAACTAAAGTACCGCTTTTAAATTGACCAAGTACTTGACTAGTAAATAGTGCAACACTCATGGAATGGTTAATAAAACTGCCAACGGATGATGGGGGTTGTTCGTCCGCTTCCTCGTTGGTAAGCGAGGAGGAGGATGGATCTGTTAATTATACTGTTATAACTGTTGTTCTTAATTCACGGACTTCCGTCTATCGTTGGTTAGGCGGAAGGTTAGCGAGTATCTGTAGAATTGTTAGGTATAATCTTTTGCTGCAATTGCGTCACCCTAGGTTGTGTCCCCTTTAGTGGCATAAAGACTTGCTGAGTACCCCTAGGGTCTCACACGATAAATTGTTTGATTCAGATGAACAGGTGTACCCGCAAGATGGATACTGGGTGGAAGAGACAGATGATGTTGGCCACGATCATTCGGTGTAGAGATTCCGGGAACGGGGATCCGTGTGATCTATGGGCGGGATGTGTTTATTTATGGGGCATCTTATGCCAATTCGCTTCTTATCCGTACTCGGATCTTGTTTTTCCGCTTCCGCCTGATACTCTGATATGTGATGTATGAGGAGCTATCCTAACTTATTATATCTATCTAGGACATTTGGATCTTGCCGTATGGCGTTGCAATATTTCTATTTCTTTTAGATGGAATGGCTCTGGGGACTGTTGTATGTGGCTTGCATACATACTCATTTGTGTATGTAGTTGATCCCTTCGCCTGCCGATTACGCCGCTCATTCTTGTCCCGTTGTCTGAAAGTGGTTAGGACGGCCGAAAGGTCTACCGTGAGTGGCCCTGGGCCCCACCGTACTATTTTAACCACTTTTGTTCATCCAGGCATTAACTAAGAGGGTAATTCACCGAGGTAGTTACAATTGGTATCAGAGCCATCCCGCCCTTCAGGGTCTCAGCCAAAATGGTCGTTGTTAGTCTAGCAAATATTTTGGTAGTTATGTATACTAGGGAAAAACAAACGTGAGAGTAGGAATGCTTCCATTTTTCTTCTTACCCACCCACCCACCATTTTCTGGTAAGGAAGTGTAACGTTTTCAATCCTCTTCTAAAATTCAAACTAGGATTCACGTGTTCTGGGTTCCGTAGTACCATAGGTTGTGTTTGTGTTTGTGTGTGTGCGTGTGTGTGTGAATTCCTTGTCTATCTGTTGCATCCAAATGTTATCACTATCTGCCTTTTGGTTATCAACTGTTGGTACATTCCCTATCGACAGGCCTTTGTAAACCGACGCGATCTATTCTGACTCGTCGTATACCGATGCGATCTATCTTACTCTTTGTTATCCGACGTTATCTTGTTGGGGTGTTCTTTTCCGTAGTTACCAATCTTTAGGTTCATCTTAAGAAGAAGTTGTTGGGATATGTGTTTTACTGATTCATGTGCGGAGTAATGATTTGGGTGCGGGATGGAGTCGCGACCATACCACTACTTTTGTCATTTGCTTTTGTAGATTGAACTAGTAGAGTTACTAATCTTGATTCGTTAAGTGGTTCTACGCATTTAGTGGTATTTTAATGCCGAAATTTGCGGAAATTTTTTCTTTGTTAGTTTGTATACCACACTCCTTGTTCAGTCGTGTGTGTTAGTTTTAAACATATATTCTTTGGCGGCTCTGAATGATGATGCTATGGAAGGTATTCAGAGTGTTCCTGTAGTTTCTGAGTTTCCAGATGTTTTTCCTGAAGAGTTGCCAGGTATGCCTCCGGATCGTGAGGTTGAGTTTGTCATTGAACTTGAACCTGGCACCGCTCCTATCTCCAAGCGGCCTTATAAAATGGGTCCTGCTGAGTTAGCTGAACTTAAGTGTCAGTTGGATGAACAAGAGAAGTTGGGTTTCATTCAGCACAGTACTTCTTCTTGGGGTAGTCCAACCATCTTTGTGAAGAAGCGAGACAAGACTGATAGACTTTGTGTTGACTATCGGGCACTCAATGCTAAAACCATCAAGAATAAATATCCCCTTCCGCGGATTAATGATCTCTTCGATCAGCTAGCTGGAGCTGTGGTATTCTCTAAGCTTGATTTGAGAAGTGGTTATCATCAAATCAAGATTCGCAAGGAAGATGTTCCCAAAACAGCTTTCACCACCCGCTATGGCCTGTATGAGTACACGGTCATGTCTTTCGGTCTCACCAATGCACCTGCCACCTTCTCGAGGCTTATGAACTCGGTTTTCATGGAGTATCTTGATAAGTTCGTTTGTGGTCTATCTGGATGACATTCTAGTCTATTCTAAGTCTAAGGAAGAACATGAAGAACACCTTCGGTGTGTCCTAAACAAGCTTCGTGAGAACCGCCTGTATGCAAAGTTCTCCAAGTGTGAGTTTTGGCTGCCTCAAGTCACCTACCTTGGTCACATCATCTCTGCCAAGGGCATTGCCGTCAACCCAGAAACTATTAAGACAATTATGGACTGGCTTCCACCCATAAATGTCAAAGAAGTCCGGAGTTTCCTTGGTTTGGCCAGTTACTGTCGTCGATTCGTTCAAAACTTCTCAAAGATTGCGAAGCCTCTTATCGATCTCCTCAAGAAAGGCAAGAAATACCTTTGGACTCCTGCATGCCAAGCAAGCTTTGAAACACTCAAAGAGAAGCTCACTTTCACACCAGTCTTAGTTCCTCCAGATACATCAAAGCCTTTCCAGATTTTCTGTGATGCCTCATTGCAAGGATTGGGTGCGGTCCTTATGGAAGAAAAGCAAGTTGTTGCTTACGCATCTCGTCAGTTGAAGACGCATGAGATCAACTATCCTACACATGACCTTGAGCTCGCAGCAGTTGTCTTTGCTTTGAAAGTATGGAGGCATTACTTGCTGGGCAACCGTTGTGAGATCTTTTCTGATCACAAGAGTCTGAAGTATATCTTCACACAGCCTGATCTCAACCTTCGTCAGAGGAGGTGGATTGAAACAATCAATGATTTTGATTTGACCATCAACTACACTCCGGGCAAAGCCAATGTCATGGCCGATGCTCTCAGCCGAAAAGCTTATGTCAACAATCTCATGGTGGAAGAACAACATCCTCTATTGTGCGAAGAATTCCGCAAGCTCAACCTTGAAATTGTGGATCAAGGTTATCTTCTGAACCTTCTAGCAACACCTCTCTTGGAAGAAAAGGTCCGTTCCATTCAGCTTGGGGATCCTTACACTAAAAAGATCATCTCCAACATTCAACTTCCGAAGTATGAGTCTTTCCACGTAGATGACCAATGCACTCTTTTCTTTGAACACCGGATGTTTGTTCCGAACTACCCGGGTTTAAGAGAGCAAGTTCTCAAGGAGGCGCATGATTCTGTTCTTTCTATCCACCCTGGCAGCACTAAGATGTACATGGACTTGAAAACACAATACTGGTGGCCTGGTTTGAAATGATATTGTGCCAAGTATGTCTCAGAGTGTGATGTTTGTCACAGAGTTAAAGCTGTCCATCAGAAACCTTCCGGCCTTCTATAGCCATTGAAGCCTCCGGAATGGAAATGGGAGAAAGTAGAGATGGACTTCATCACTGGTTTTCCAAGGTCACAGAAGGGCAACAATGCAATCTTTGTTGTCATTGACAAGCTTTCCAAAGTAGCTCACTTCTTTCCAGTCAAGGAAACAATTTCTGCAATTCAGTTGGATGAGCTCTATATCAACAGAATTGTCTCTCTGTATGGAGTTCCTCTTGAGATCAGTTCAGACCGTGGAAGCATTTTCACTTCCAAGTTCTAGGGAAGTTTCCAAAATGCTTTGGGAACAAAGCTAAACTTCAGCACAGCTTACCACCCTCAGTCGCAAGGACAAGTTGAAAGGATCAATCAGATTCTAGAAGATATGCTCCGTGCTTGCGTTATCTCTTTCGGCATGAATTGGGAAGAATGTCTTCCTTATGCTGAATTCTCTTACAACAATAGTTTCCAGAAAAGTCTAAAGATGGCACCATTTGAGGCTCTCTATGGTCGCAAATGCAGAACTCCGATTGGTTGGTCGGGCGCAGGTGAAAGAATATTGTTTGGCCCCGACATTGTAACTCAAGCGGAGGAGAAAGTTCACATCATTCTTGAAAACCTGAAGATTGCTCAAAGTCGCCAGAAGAGCAATTATGATAGGAAGCACACGGACATGGAGTATGTCCCTGGTGATCTCGTTTACCTTCGTGTCACTCCCATGAGAGGCACGCACCGCTTTGGTATCAAAGGAAAGCTGGCTCCTAGATACATCGGTCCTTTCAAAATTCGTGGAAGAAGAGGAGAAGTTGCTTATGCTCTTGAGCTCCCTGAACATCTCAAAGTCCATGATGTTTTCCACATCTCTCAACTCAAGAAGTGCTTCAAGGATCCCTGCAGGACCGTGGACCATGAACTCATTAATCTCCAAGAAGATTTGTCTTATCAAGAACACCCCACAAAAATTCTTGAAGTCGCAGAAAGAAGGACTCGCAACAAGTCCATCAAGTTCTGCAAGGTGCACTGGTCGCACCATTCCGTTGATGAAGCAACCTGGGAACATGAACATGAGCTCCGTGCCAAGTATCCTTCCCTCTTTGAGTCTTCTTCTTCCTAGAATCTCGGGGCGAGATTCCTGTTTAGTGGGGGAGAGTTGTAGCACCCCAATTGTCTAACAATTGTAATGCTACTTGTCCTAGTAAGATATTGGCTACTCCATAGAGATTATTGTTGCATCATAATTATATCATGCTCATGTCATCATGCCACCTTGCATTTGAGCATCATATAAAACTCCTTTTCTTTTGGTTCTTCCCTCACATGCATTATTAATTGTATTTTCTTCTTGATATTGTATTTGGCTATTGATATATTGTTCAAATGCCCAAGTTGAGTTGGGGGCATATCTTTTATTTCCATCCCACCACCTTTCTCTTCCACCACCTTATAATTCCACCATCCCTCTAACAATGAGCTTGCATTTTTTCCTTTGATGTTTTAATTCTAGCTCATGTAGTTTGGGGTGGATTAAATCCTCTAAATTCTTGTGCTTGGTTTTATCTCCACTTCTTGGATATGCATAGAGTAATGCCATCATATTAATATTGTTTTCACAAATAAATAATGGCATTAGTATTTTTGCATGGGCCATGCACAATTCTCCACCACCTTTCTCTCCTTTAGTTTTCCTTTGGTTTTAATGGATCCATCTTGGAGAAAACATCTCCTACCACTCCACCATCCTCATAATCTCATCCATCTCTTTTTCCTCTTATTTTTAATCCTCCATGCATGATCATATGTAACCCTTTCCACCTATTTTCTTTTCTTCCTCTTTCCTCTTGTTTTCTTCCACCTTATCTCAAGCAAGATCAAGCTTCACCTTTTCTTCTTGGTTTGGCCTTGTAAACAAAAACTAAAACCTAAATGCCTAACACCATCTAAACCTAGTTCCTCTTTTATTATTCTTTAAACCTAAGTTACACTAAACCCTAACCCTAATCCTCCTCCTCTTTACCTCTCTCTCCCACACCCCCTCTCTCTCTACCATGGGCACCACCTGGCCATCCTCTCCCTGGCCCACACCCAGCCACCCTAACCCTAGCCCATGCGCTACCTGAGCTCCATCTACCCTAGCCCGATCTACTCCCTCTTCTCTCTTTCTTTCTCTACCGCCAGGCTAGCCCCACCCTGGCCTCTCCCGTCCTCGGCCCCACTTGCAGCCTCCCCTGCAGCCCCAGGTCCAGCCCCAGCCGGCCGAGCACGTGCTTGAGGAGGAAGGAGAGAAAAGGTGGCACCGAGGCCACCTTTATCTCCCCTGCCACGGCTCCCTCTCCTCTCTCTCCCTCTCACTTTTCCTTCCTCCCCACGCCTCTCTGGCCTCTCCCAGATCTGGCCGAGCCGCCCCCTTCTTCTCCTTCTTCCTCTCCGACCAACAGCACCCGACGCCGGTCGCCGCCAGCACCACCTCATCCCCGCCGTTCCAGCCGTGCAGCTCGACCTGGAGGTGGCCTGGGAGCTCGAGGAGGTTCCTCTACGACGCCCTGTCTACGCCAGCGCGAAGGAGAAAGCCCCAGCACTGCCAGATCCTCGCCGTCCTCCGAAACCCTAGCCCGCCGGAGCGTCTGCGTCGTCGACGAACCGCCGCGCTTCTCCCCGATCCGACCACACCAGGCAAACCGCGGTGAGCCCCTCCCTCTCCCTGACAACCTCCGCTTCTCTGTCGCCGTCTAGCGCCGCCAATCGTTTTGTCGAGCACTCTCAGTGCGCACCGCTCGCCGGCATCTGCAGCCTCCCCGCGCCGCGCCACACCCTATCTAGGCCCCAGCCCCTCATGTGCCAGCTCCCCTAGCCCGCCGCAGTGGCTCCGCCCCCTCAGCGCGCTCGCCCACGTCCCATGATCGAATCCCCGCTCCACGCCGCGCACGCACTGCCGTCAGAACAGAGAGGAAGAAAAACAGTAACACGGGCCTGTGGTAATTTGCAAAAATCCCCCCACCTTTTTGATTCCCGCAACCCGCGCTCCTAGCGGCCCTACCTGCCAGTCACCCTGACCATCTTGCAGAAAACCCCTCGGCTTTTCCCGGGCGCAACCCGCGCTCCAACCCCCGCCCCACCTGTCAGCCCCTGTCTCCCTCGCCGCTGTCACGTGGGCCAGCGTCAGCTGTCCCCACCCCGCAGCCTCAGTGGCTAGCCAGACCCGCGGTGGAAAAAGTGTTTTCCGCGCGCGTGGCCCAATCCGCGCCAGGCCCACCCGTCAGTGAATGTGGCTAGAATTGCCTGGGTAACAAAAGTATTTGCCTGTGTCTGTTTTTAATTAAATCTTTTCCAAATTGATTTAAATTCAAATTCAAATCAGATTTAAATAATTTTTAAAATACAAATCCAAATAATACATGTAATATATGTTTTGGAATCAGAAAAATGTGAGGAATTCAAATATGCCCTTCAAAATATATTTTGAACATTTTAAATTTTCGAGATGATTAAAATTACAATAAAATGCCCTTTTTCTTATTTAATTAATAACTTTTGTTTTGTAACTCCAAATTTGACAAATAATATGTCTAAATCGATCAACGCGACGAGCCCGTTCTATCTATGCAGTCCTTGTTCTGAATTGAAGCATGCATCATGTTGTCATTAAAAATCTGAACTGTTTATGACAATGAAACTTGGTCAAATAAATAATAAAGTGCTTTATTTCTTGTATCCACCTCTCACCTTTGCCATGCTACTCTAATGCCATGTAAATTGTGCATCATTCATCATGGCATGCTTGGTTGCTTGTCGCATTTTGATTCATATGTTTGTGCACTTTATTTATGTTGGCCCTTGTTTGTTTGGTTCTTCTTCGAATAGACGCCCAGCAGGAGAATTACCAGGAATCCCAGGAGTATTACCCAGATCCATCTCTTGCTTCAACTAAGCTGCCAGGCAAGCACTACCACATGCGTGCATACATACAGTACCTATTGCCTCTATCTTATTATTGCATCATTGAGTCGTGTTTGCACTAAATTGAATCCCAAGTACTGCATGGCCTTACTTTTAAACCACACCAAGCTTGTTCCGGTCCCATGAGCCATTACTACAGGAGTCGTTTGAGCCATGCGAGTCGTAGAAAAGCATGAGTAGGGTATGTGAGTGTCTGATGGATAATGAGGTACCTAAACAACATAACCTGAGTAGTAATGGGATAACTAATGAAAGAGGCACCGGTGAGCAATATCTGCTATTTGGTTTTTCATGCTCACTTGTGTCCCGTAGGACCCCGAGTACTTGATTCCTGTTCCTTGTTTATTCGCACTATCCACATCCGGGAGGCCTTATGGACCCCCCTGAGTCAGAGCTTGATTCATTCTTATTTCTTGGGGCCACAATTAGTTTGGGGCTTTATTACTATCCTGTACTTATGCCATGTTACTGCTTTATTTAAGATTGTGCGAGGAGCACCTGTACTGTTTTGGATCGTGGAATGTTTTCGCGGTATCGACAATCCCAGTCACATTTTCGGGTTCCCAGTCGTTTACATCCATTGACACAAACCTTGTGTCCGTCTCGGAGCCGGCCAACTTCGTTGCGGGTAGCTTAATGGGGTGGCCCCCTAAAATATTTCTGAATCCTGTGATTGCTTTGTCGTGAATGCCTCGTTGGGTTTTGAGTTGGTTTTTCCGAGGTTGATCGAGTGTGTGTTGTTATTCGTGCACCCCTGCAGGGTAAATCTTTCTGAAAGCCGTGTCCACGGTTATGGACGACTTGGAGCAGTTTCTCGATCATAGACAAGTATAACTAAAGTACCGCTTTTAAATTGACCAAGTACTTGACTAGTAAATAGTGCAACACTCATGGAATGGTTAATAAAACTGCCAACGGATGATGGGGGTTGTTCGTCCGCTTCCTCGTTGGTAAACAAGGAGGAGGATGGATCTGTTAATTATACTGTTATAACTGTTGTTCTTAATTCACGGACTTCCGTCTATCGTTGGTTAGGCGGAAGGTTAGCGAGTATCTGTAGAATTGTTAGGTATTATCTTTTGCTGCAATTGCATCACCCCAGGTTGTGTCCCCTTTAGTGGCATAAAGACTTGCCGAGTACCCCTAGGGTCTCACACGATAAATTGTTTGATTCAGATGAACAGGTGTACCCGCAAGATGGATACTGGGTGGAAGAGACAGATGATGTTGGCAATGATCATTCGGTGTAGAGATTCCGGGAATGGGGATCCGTGTGATCTATGGGCGGGATGTGTTTATTTATGGGGCATCTTATGCCAATTCGCTTCTTATCCGTACTCGGATCTTGTTTTTCCGCTTCCGCCTGATACTCTGATGTGTGATGTATGAGGAGCTATCCTAACTTATTATATCTATCTAGGACATTTGGATCTTGCCGTATGGCGTTGCAATATTTCTATTTCTTTTAGATGGAATGGCTCTGGGGACTGTTGTATGTGGCTTGCATACATACTCATTTGTGTATGTAGTTGATCCCTTCGCCTGCCGATTACGCCGCTCGTTCTTGTCCCGTTGTCTGAAAGTGGTTAGGACGGCCGAAAGGTCTACCATGAGTGGCCCTGGGCCCCACCGTACTATTTTAACCACTTTCGTTCATCCAGGCATTAACTAAGAGCGTAATTCACCGAGGTAGTTACATGATGCCACGTTCATCCATGAAGCTGAACTTTGTAGTCTGCTTCGGCCATAATTCATCATGATTATGCAGAGCAACAACCATACTAGATATAGTGCAGATCTGCGCAGGCGCTTCTTCCATCGTGATACAATGGTATCTATACCACTTGCCCTTAGAGTCGTACCTGAAGAGGACTACCGTAACCAGGTAAGGGTGGTCCGCGGAGATCACACTTGACAGAAAACTGTGGACAAAATATGTTTGTCAGCGTTGCGCTAACAAATAATTTTAGGTTCCGTAGCCAGCTACTAGTTATAATTAGTGCGAATAGCAAAGAGAAGGGTATCTCACCCGCTTGTAGCCACAACTTCTTCTTCCTTGGTAGTAGGATCTGCCAATCTCCGAGCTGCTCAGCTCGTCGGTGGTGGAGGCGGGCTAGAGCCTCGCAACAGCGGCTACGACATGCGCCATTGGAGCTTGGGATCAGCGACTGGGCGCAGCAACGTGGCGCCGGAAGTGAAATGTCTGAAGGGATCGTCCTGTCTGGAGGGTGGATTCTGACGCCGCCGGTGCTAAGGGAAAGGTGGGAATGGATTTGTGAAATTGGTCAACGCACCCAATCCACTTAGTTCCTCGATTTGCCTAAGAGGTTGCCGCGTTGGCGCTCACGTCACGGACAGATGACCACCATGAGGGTCCCGACCATCTACTTCACGGGGCAGTTTCATGGAATGTTTGAATTTGGCAGGGGTGAGATGAGTTTGCATTGAAATGGCCCCTCTCGGTAGTTGACGGCCCAACATTTCGAAACGTGGCAATTTTAGGCAACTTAGGTACCGCGGTGCACTGGGAACTTTGGTACCGCAAACAAACAGTCCCCATGGCAAGTACACCACGCCACCGTCTGTGAGGGGCTTGCCTGTTTGATCAGCACTGTGCACGATGGTCTGGGAAGAGGAGCGCCATTGGTACTGATTTCTTTGATCGACTCTGTAGAAGTTTATCATGTTTGTTCCCATCGAGTATTCTAGAAAAAAAATGTTTGTTTCCGTGGAGAACACCTTTGTACCGCCTGAAAAAATATTATATACTTTGCTTAGTTGTGTTTCCATGAACTGCAGAGTGGCTCGCTGAAAGGAAAAGTTGGACGGTTGACGGTTGTATTGTCGTTACCACGATGCTGCCACCAAGGTGCTCGGGCACTGACCGACGTCAAGGTCCTCTAGGAGGCAGGAGGGGTATACGCGGCTCTGATTAGTCCATGTCTTGTTGATTCGCTTCATTCCTAATTGAACCGTAAAGCGGTAAAGGTCATCCCAATGGTTGTTGTTTCATGATGATCATGGCCAAGGGTGGCTAGGAGATCACATATTAATAGGTAAATGCATGCTGCCATTGCCGACATGGCGACGACTGTTCCATAATCTCATGATTTTATTTTATTTTACTAGATTATATTCGACATGCTGGCAAACACCGACATGGACAATGTTGTGTCCTTCACCTGGTTTGAGAGCGACACCAAGCTAATTGACAACAAGCAAATGGTGAAGCTGCACTTGTTGGACAACTGAGGTAACAAATGCTAAATGTGTCATGTGTTTTTGCGATGGTAGATTCATAAGGTTAACATTTTGACGTCCTACAAGATGGACGACTAAGTAATGCGCATTTGACATAGTAAGGGTATGCTTCTGATTTCTAGCATTACTTTACTACTAATACTTTAGTATTTTAAATTAAAATTTAATAGTGTTATTTTGGATAATTGTGCTTCAAATAATGTCTTACAACCTGTTTGTAGATGCTTATTCTCCAAGTAATGTTGTAATTGTATGAAGAAAGATTAAAATTAATGACATAATTGTTGTATAAATCAAAATATGTGCGAAACCTTATGGGGTCATTTTCGTGATGGTAATTTTGCACACTTTGTTCAAACTTCAGAGCCAAGAATAAATCCATAGTGCATTTGTCTATTTAATTATAATGTGGAACGGAAGTCTGCTTTCCTTAGCATGTAATGGTTATACTTCACCTTGGACCGTCTAGATTTTTCTCTCTTTCCAGCTGAAAAATATGCATCGCCCTGGTCTTTTGTTTGACATTCATTCTGAAATATGGTGGACAGCTTGATAACATTATTTTACATGTTTGAAACTTATGTTTTTTCCTTCCAAATGATGCTTATAAGATGTCAATATTACTAAAGGAATCATAATGGATATCTACCCACTGTTCACCTTGTACTTTGTGTTTCTCTGTTCTCGGTGCATTTTAATGTTTATTAGGTTATTTTAGTTGTCCTATAACTTCGAATATGCTTATTTTCGAAAAAGCTAACCAGCATGTTAGAGGATCGTAATCCTATTAGCATCGCTATATCAGTCCTTGCTTGATTATGAAGTAGATTTAAGATACTCATATATTTTTTTAGTTTAAACTATATGTTTACGTGTCTTTTCAGTAACAATTGTAATATATAGCCAAAGTACAAAATATCATAAACCAAAGGAAAAAAGAAATCAAAACATATTAGAAAATATGAAACATCAGGCAGAAATGGAACGTTTTTATGAATAATATTGTACAAACTGGGTGCTATTTGTCGATAACTCTCCTACTATGTGTATATACATGTGACCTGCAGTTTCTAACAACTCTGCAAATGGTTCAAGATAAGATTATCATCGTGCATATTGAAAATGTACAATCTGTTGCTTATTCAAAATTTAACGGAAAATCTACCAACAACCAAGAAACATGCATGTACCCTAATTAAAACAAACAACATGATAATATGAATCGCTTGGAATTATCTTCCAATCAAGTATATCTGTTACTTCCATGTATTTATAAAAATCTTATTATTCTATCTATAAGATAGACGGGCACAAAGCGCACCATCATGATCTAGTATACAAGAAGGTGGAACAGGAAGGGGCAAATTATGAAGTGAGGACAAACTACAGCCAGATTATCGACACACTTTATGAAGTTATAAAGTTGCTTCACAGGTTTACTTCAAATTTTACATAGCATTGTAATCCATTGGTAAATGTAGCCTATTTTATTAGAATATGAGACTGGTAAAACTAGTGCTTTAGAGAGAAATTTGTTTGACATGAGAAATAATAAAAAGTGACAGAGATATTATCTCTCTACGCGCCAGGGGAAAATAAATATGCGGGCATGCCAGTGTACTAAGTACACAAATAAAGACATAGTGAAACGTATATTTTATTAATCTCTCAATAGAGAAATAAAAGTACAAGATCCCTTTACATATACGTTCCATGGCCTACTAGCGCGGGCAATATGACTTGGACGATTGTGTGTTCTGGTTCACGGGTCCTCGGAAGACACCCGATTAATTACGTCTGCGAGTCAAGATCGCGAACCACCTCCGATTAAGCTGCCGCAATGGTCACCGTCTTTGTCAACTTCGCTTCGTGTTCTCCATGCATGATGTGATGGTGGTGTGTGTGTGGGCGGCGGCAGAGCCCATGTCCTCGTCGGTACACGCGCCACGAGTAGCGTAGCCTTTGCTCCGGCCACGTATGCCCTTGCCGTCGTGCCTCGTCGGTCTTGGCGTCGTTGTAGTTGGATTTGGAGTAGCATGGGTCTACTCAGCGGGGACTTCTTGGCGACAAGCAACCTTGTCGGGGTGCGCAAGGCGTATGCCTCGCGGGATTAAGTGTCGGTGGAGATCGGCGTCGGTGTGAAACCGACACACGCATATAAGTTGGCGCGCCATGTGTGGTTGGCGCCTCGTCTTGGTCCGACGCCGAGTTCACGGCTGTTGTCCTAGACAAGAGCGTCGTCTCATAGGTTTCGAGAGAAAAGGTGTCGGAGGCATCGTCTCGCATCGGCATGTGTGGTTGCCTACCGACCGTTGTCGCCGCGCCTCGGAAGAAGTGGAGTCGGGGTCTTTGTCTCGCCCGGAGGGCAACACCCGAGTTAGTGGTGACAAGGTTGAGGATGCATCTGGTACAACGCCTTCTCCAGCGGACGCCATGTTTCCCAAACATGGAGACGGGGTGATGTGATGATGAAGAGGAAGATGGGGCGGTACATCCGTCGCCCCGATGATGCTTAGCCATGTTTCTCGGCTTGTCGATGTCCGATGATGAAGATGTCTGGCCTCGTCGGCTTAGACAGGTGGGCGGTCGCCTGTCGGTGCCTGGCCTGGTGGTGTCCGCGTCGTCGGTGTCAAACTTGATGGCTTGCCTTCTCCTTGTCGTTGCCCGGCAAGATGTAGATTGCTTCATTGGAGAAGGACATGTCGGTGAAGTGGCCTCGCCTCGCCGGTGCTAGGACGAGATTGAAGAAGGGTGTTGATGTAGTAGTCAATGCAGGAGTCGATGTAGACTTGAGTATCGCTGAGCGGTAGTATGGCTCGATAGCGACAGTGTAGGGTTTTGGCGATGTAGATCTTGTGACGCCGTAGATATACTTGGGCCTTGATAAGTCGTGGCCGTGTGATTTATCCAGGAGTAGGGTGTTGATGTAGTCAGCTATCCGGTGTCGGAGGATATTTTGACGAAGATGAGGCCGGCGCATGTTGACATGGTCCGGGTAGGCTTGGCATATGAACATGGCCGGGCCATCTTGCCTCGCTACAAGCCGAGCCGACGTAGTCTCTGGCTGCTTCTACGATGAAGCTAGTACGTCTTCGGACCTGCTTTCGTTGATCCACTTGTACCTGAAATGGAACACACTTGATACGTGGTAAAGTAATTAATAAATATTTATGTACCTTGGTAGTAGGGATCGGATGATGCATGGATTTGCTCCCTGTGTACGTGGGATCTTTATATATATATATATGTACGTTGGCGTCATTGTGGGACGACTTCGATGAGCGCGAGGAGGAAAAGTGTGATAGCGTGTCGATGACGTCCGCGTAGCTTTCGGTGCGGAAGGGAAAGCCGTGTCGTAGTTCCATGAAGAAGCGTCAGCAAGCAAAGCCATCTTCAGGGGCTTAGAGGGAGCATGTATATGTGCCTTGATCAGGAGGCTACACTTTGCAGGTATATTGGATGTACACATATTGGTGTTAGATAAAGAAAGGAATATGTCTTGGCCGCAAGGCTTGCATGTGACGGTATAGCTATGCCATCGTCAGCGGCCATGATCAACAGGAACACGCCGGTGAGCCCCGTAGGGCCAGCTCATCTGGCGGTGACGTCCTTGCTAAAAGAAATGAGCGAACCGAAGATGTCGGCGTAGACCGTAATCGATCTTGTTGATGTCCTCACCGTCTATCGGCGACGCGGCTTCAGCGAGGAAGACTTCCATGCATGCACGGGATCCTCGTTGTGATGGATTCTCTTCATTTGCGCTGTGGCCGGCAGCGGCGAGCTCCATCGGTGTCCTTTGAGATATGCCAATGGCGTTGCCGCCGTGTCGGCCGGCGTCCTGGCCGGAGGTGCCCGCCAACCTCCACCATCACGTTCTTTGGAGTGACATGCGTCGCGGCTCTCCTACGTGTGCATCGTCCGTCGTCGCGGTCGCCTTGCGGGTATACACGGCGTGGTCGCTGTCGCTAGGCACGTCGTGCTGCCTCCATTTAGATGGTCGACGCGTCCTCCATTGCCTCACTCGTGGGTGTGTCTCCTCCGGTGCCGCGGCCTGGTAGCCGTGCGGGCCTCTGGTATTGCACCGGTGGAGCCAACGTGCTCGTGGGAGATGAGCTCGATGGTGGACAGAGGAAGTTGTCATGCAACAACTGGGACTTCCTCACGTGCTTGACATGAGCATGGAGTCATGCGTGCGCACACCTTGTCCTTGGGCTGCAGGCATATCGATCTGCATATGGAATTGTTGCCGAAGCAAATGAGTTAGAAGTGGACGTAGAGGTAGACCGTAGCAGATCCTATTGACGGCCCTGCTGCAGGCTTCGGCGGCCCAGATGAAGAAGGCGCCCATACTCGGCATCATTGGTGTTGTGGCCGGCAGCGTCGAGCTTCATCGGCTCCTCTCCGGAGGTACCTTCCGGTCTGACGTCGTGTCACCGACGGCGGTGCCATGTCGACGACGACCTCCGTCTTCGAGCCCCGGGCACGTTCCGTCGCGGCTCCTGGGTGCGCCTGTCATCGACAACCTCTCGGCATGCGCCCTGTAGCTACCTCCGTTGGGCCGACGTGAGCACGAACGAGCGCCGCCTCTCTTTATATTTTCGGCGCATCATTCGCTGCCGCAGGTGTGTTCTATGTGTGTGTATGTGTCTGTCCTGCTCCGCTCTTTTGCTGCTCGGTCCCTTTTATAGACAAGTGTCGAGCGAGAATCAATAGCGAAATGTTGCGCGGACGTCGTTGCTGAGTTGTTACTCGGTTGCTTATTTTAAGGTTCAACTGAATGCGTGCTTATCTTCAGGGCCGGCTCTAGGCCATGACAACCTTGTGCAAAGGCCAAGGGCCCATACCAGTGGGGGCCATGATTACTAGCTTCTCTATACTTCATATCTTACACATCTCAAAGAAATGAAAGGCACTTAGCCCAACCGTCCCAAGCGAGAGAATCAGAGAACATGAAGTTTGAATTTGGAATGCAATCGATTGGTGGGGACGCGCCGCGCCCGGGCAGTCGATCCCCTCGACGCGATTCACACGAACATGATGCTAGGACGCCTCGATCTCTGTGTACTACGACATATGCATCGATGGCTCGGCCTGCCTCTGTTCTGCGGCCAGGCCTGGCGGCATTGCATATTTACATCGATAGTTTCCGATTTTGTCGATCGATCTCTGGCAACCCCAATCCAACCCAATTTTGGATCGATCTCCGGCCACCCCAATACTTTATAAAAAATTCGGCACTTCGGTTGTGCGCTCCTACTCTCTGGTATATTCAATCTTCCCCGAATCTTTAATTCTTGTTTCATGTCTTTTAGCCAAACTTGTAGGAAAGTATATGATGAGGGATTAACTCATCAATGCCCATTGTTATGGACTTGTGTTTTGGAGAAGGAGGGAGCGCTGGAGGCATCAATCGGCTAGCAAACAAGCACATAGGAATGCAAGGTTTACCAACGTCAGGCCTCGTAGAGGTCCCTACTCCTGCTAGTCTACTCTTGGAATTATCAAGGGAGTCAAAAGTTACAGGGGGTGCGCAGACGCAATCTGGCGATGGTTGTGGAAACTAGGATTGTGATTGTCCTCCTTGCCGCCCCCTCCTAGCTTTTATATAGATAGGCTAGGTCTCGGGTAGCAGACCGAGTCGGTTACAGATTATGGTTTGTCCCTTTAAACTTTCTATCTTAAGTTTCGTCTTGTGCTGCAAGCAATTGGAGTCTCCGTGAGTCACTTGAATCCTGTATTCGGCCCTGATAACGCCATGGGCTTTTTTCATACCTGGACCGTATATGCCAAACTCGAGTACCTGTAAGGTATGCTCACGTCAGTAGCCCCCGAGTGTCCGGTTGAATCGCAAATTCAAGTGGAGACTTTATGAAGTCTTTCAAGTGCACAGCCGAGCATATTTAGAGTGTTTTGATTAATGTTATAGGGATTGTTGATATACGTGCCTGATTCATCCGATGCATCGGGATCAGTTAACCGCCTTAGGGAAAAACAACACAATCTACTCAAACTCGAGTCCCCGGACTCGAATTCGAAAAAGTGCTGGTGTAATTCGACTCAGGCCGCGGAGGTCTTATAGAGTTCGAATCCCAGTGTATCAGTGCGAGCACTCGACGCGTCTGTCAAGGCGTATTTCATCGTACCTGCAGGCACGGATATTTTCTGGTAGAGCGCAGCAGATGCGTTGCTAGGCCTTATTCAGGTCTTATCTTCACGTCGTAGACGCGGCATCCGAATTTTATCATCGCAGAGATGATTCAGGTGACCCAGGAGATGCAGTCTCTTTGCAGGGAAGTTATGAGGCGAAATCACCATTGTTCTCGAGTGTAGACATAGTCAACACGTAGTTATGTGTAAGAAAAAATCATAGGGTGCGCGACTAGCGCTCCCTATAGGAGTAGCCCTCGAGTGCCTATTCGAGTCGTAGACTCGAGTGGGGACTATAAGTACTTTGCGACTGTTGTCGTCTTTTTGCTTGTTTCAATCGAATATGCTTTCAGCGCTCCCTATGGAAGTAACCCAAAGTCCACAATCGAATCGTTGATTCGAGTGAAGGGTTATTTAATGTCTTAGAAAAAAATTCCTCGAGTGCGCGCCTAGCACTCCTGTTAGGAGTAGCCCCCGAGTGCTTGGTCGAGTCGAAGACTCGAGTAAGGACTGAATCAGTCAAAAAGTTGCTCCTGCTGGAGTTAATGATGTTAGTGCTGACAATGAGATGACCTCAGTTGCCCGCGTGAGCGGCTTTGACGGGACATGACGAGTAGTGGCTCCTACCCTCTGACTTGAATTTGACCAAGCGTGCATAATCTTCTGTTTTAACTGTGTCTCCTCGATTCTCGCGCGTAATGGGCGGAGTGGGGCGACGGTTCGTGGGTTACCCTTGCCACGCGTCGACGTTGATGTGTGCCACGCGTCGGGTTAATTTTCTCTTGGCCGTTGGATAGCATCTGCTGTGAGGTTAAGTAGGGATTCACTGTGCGGTAATTTCCCCACATTTTTTCTCCTTCGCGCACCTCCTTCATTGTTGCTCTTGCTGTTCCATTGCTCACCTCTCCTCTGTGGTAGGGGTGGAAACAAAGCTTGAGGCTCGAGGCTCGGCTCAGGCTCGACAAGGCTCAGCTCGGGCTTGGCTTGGATCGGAGGTCGGACATGCCAAGCCTCAACCTTGCGATTCAGGCTCGAGGCTCGACAAGCCAGCTCAGTGAAGCTTGCAAGCCAGCTCGAAGGCTCGATGAAATTAAAAAAAATCCATAACCTTCACTAATTGTGACAATTTATGGTCATAATTCATTGATGTTCCCCGCATGATCTTGGGATTTAACAAGCAATCTTCAAATACACTTATTTTCAGCATGGCACCGACAGTGGTACAAATTGTAATATAGTAATAATGACCAAGCCTCTGTATGTGTATCCATGTACAACCACCTCGACTGAAAAAAGATATACAACAACTTGACAGCTCTGCATTCATGAATAGATTAGTGTACTCGATCAAATTACTCATACACTAAACACTACTACCTGAAGACCGTTGTGCACCGCTGCGTCTGCAGCCGAACATTGACGCATTGTTGTCGTCTCTTCCCAGCACATATTATAGATACATAAATACACATAAACAATGTCAATCAGATGCCCAAGAACATCAGATCTACAGGCAAGCTAGCACATCATCCACACGTAGCAAGCTAGCACATTGTGGGAAAAGCCTTGCGGTAGAGAAGCACACACGCAAGGCTAAGAAACACGGGATGGCACCGGCGGCCTCCACGCGGCGACGCACACACGAGGTAGGAGCATCGGCCGTGAGCACCATGCTGCACATAGATTCATGGCGAGCAGCGGAGGGCTGTAGCCCGGTGCCAATCAAAGGTATGCACCACCGTGCGCATCTCAGGAGAGCGGGAGGAGCATACAAGGACGGGTGATGGGGGGTTGCAGGTGGCCGCCGGCGTCGGCGGTGGCCGGCGCTGAGCGAGCAAGAGGACAATGCAAGGAATCGTGACTATAGGGGATCGATAGGTCCGCTACGGGCTAGGATCAATGGAGACAGAAGCGACAGATGGGAATCGCGAGGAAGACGGGGTGTTGGGCTCGACGAGCCAACGAGCCGAGCTCCAAGCCGGACCGAGTGAGCCACGAGCCTATTATTTAGAAAGTTTTGAGTACCTCGATTTTTGCCGAGCCTTCTCGAGCCGAGCCACAAGCCGACTCGGCTCGATTCCACCCCTACTCTGTGGCACTGGACCACTTCGCACCTTCCCTAGTTACTTCATGCGCTCACACCGCCAACACAAGATGGGCAAGAAGAAGGGAGGCGCCGCCGCTGGATCTGTAGCTGCCATTGTGGCGCCCAAGAAAAAGGGTGCCGCCACCACGGGCACCAGTGCTGCCTCCACGGCGGGGAAGAAGAAGGGCGTCGCGTCACCAATGGGTCATGGCGCCCATCCATCATCAAGCCATCGGAGCTGTTCACCTAGCGCCAAGATGGAGCGCTTCCTCCCGTGGAGGACAACTCTCGTGTTCCCGGCGAAGAGGTAATCCCCAATCCTCCTGTGGGTTTTTGAGTGATGTTCCTTGCGTTCATCATTCGCGGTCTCTCTCTCCCCCTGCATCCTTTTGTCAGGGGTCTTCTTTGCTTCTATGGGCTCCAACTGCACCAGCTGTCCCAAACTCTATTCTCCACATCGCCTGCTTCATCACTCTTTGCGAGTGTTGGCTCGGAATCAAGCCACACTTTGGTCTTTTCAAAAAAATATTCAAGCTCAAACGTCAGTCAGGTTCAGTAGTCTACGATGTAGGAGGCTGCGGGATCCACATCGACTCCAATGTCACTCATTTCGCCATCAAGCTCACCGCGTCTATCCAGGGGTGGTGGCACAAGTGGTTCTATATCTACGACCAGAAGGCCGACGGAGAGCACTACGGACTCACGCCCTTCGATCCGATGGAAGAACGTCGTGATGCCTGGCAAAGTCAAGGAAACATAGATGTTGTATCAGCATGTCTGCGACCTCGAATGCCGCATAGGCAAGGAAGAAGGTGGAGCTGAACTCATTCGCATGTGGTTGCGCCACCGCGTACAGCCTCTGCGGGCCAGGGCGCATCCGATGTACCGCTGGATTGGTACTGGCGATGCCACTCGCATTTCTGCGGAGGGCATTTCTCCGGGTGAAGTGGATATGAGGTTGCGACTGGTGACCCAGTACACCACTAAGGAGGATCTCCCAGGCGATTCGGTCATGCCTCCATTCTGCGCCAGCAATCCTCCACCTGAGGTGGATTTCTTCTATGAAGTGTTCTTGATTTTTGATTGCCTATTAGTTGCTTGATATACTGATGCTTATTCTAATTGTAGGACTGGAAGGTGGTTGCCAGTTTGCCTCCTCAGCCTGAAGGAGTTATCACGCGCGAAGTGGAGGAAGAGGACGAGTCGGGCTCCACTGTTCCTATTGGGGAGGAACAGGAAGTCCAGTGATCACGGGACTCGCTAGCGTTCCCGTAGAGAGGGCTCCGAGCCGGGTCGATCACGAGGGGTCGATGTCGGAGGATCCTTCTACTGCTGTGGAGGAGCCAATCACTGCCGTGCCCGTGCGTGCCATGGCTCCTCCCGCAAGGAAGAAGCTGAGGTTGCCGAAGGAGTCATCGAGAGATTCCTTTGACCTCGAGAATTTTGACAGGTAAGTCTTTATCTTTGCGAGTTCGTCTTGACTTTCTTGAAGATTTTCCCCTTCTGAAGTGGTGCTGGGTACTTTGTAGTCAAACGGCGTGGTCGTCTTCTAACGATTGCCAATTTGTTAAGGAGTCCGGAGTCGCAGACACCAAGAACAAGGAGGTGGCGGTGCGGTCTCCTCCTCCGGTGGCGGCCTACTCCGGCGCGCATTCTTCGAGCTCTCCCCATGCTGGGGAGCATGAAGTTGTTGCTCGGACGTCGATTCTGCAAGAATCTTCGGAGTCCCTGGAGGAACACATGAGTTTTCTTCGTGCCATTGGCATTCGAATTTTGTGTTAATGCTCACATTGCTTCTCTTTTTCTTGTAGTCTATCATGAAGAATTCCACTCGCCTCGCTGAGCAGATCCTTTCCTTGGGTCAACAGCATGCCTTGCTAGATAACCGCCATCGTGCCTTTGAAGGTCAGTTTTAAACTTTTCTCTCCGTTCTGTTGTGTGGAGATTGGCGAGTGATATTGCCATGTTTATGTCGTTTGCAGGTGAGCATAACGAGCTTCTTCGTCGCGTCGCCTCCCTCGAGAAGGGTCTTGCCACGACGGAGAAGAAACGTGATGAGGCAGTCGAGGCTCCGAAGGAGTCGCAAAGGCGCGAGGAAGAGCTTCACTCTTTGACCGCTAAGAAGGAGAAGTTGTTCGTGGAACAACTTTTCTCCATTGCGAAAGTGCTCTCAGGTATTACTCTGTCTTACTTGCGTTTTCCAATGCGCTTGTACTTCATGATGTTGTGCTGATATGTGTATTCGTCAGATTACACCGGCGTGGGCTTTGACGCCTAGGCACTGGCCCATGCGGATGCCTTGGCCGACGCCGTGACTACAGTCGAGGACCGTAGTGCCGCTCTCCAAGACACAGTTGGAAAGGCCAAGGGCGTGCTGAGTTGCCTCCGAGAGGATATGGTCCCCAAGGCCAGCTTAATTGATAATCTTGATGGCTTGGTGGAGTCCTTCGCAGAAGGCGTCCCAATGGACTTCAAGAACGCGCATCGGTCTGTTGGCGCCATAATGGCACTCACAATGGTGCAAGCCCACAGTGTGGAGCTGGACCTCGGTGCGATTGATACGTCCAAAACGTATCTACTTTCCTAAACACTTTTGCTATAGTTTTTCCTCTAAACTTGCATGATTTGGATACAACTAACACGGACTGACGCTGTTTTCAGCAGAATTACCTTGGTGTCTACTTTTTGTGTAGAAAATCAACTATCAGGAAAAATCCTGGAAAAGATGCCAAAAATCCTATTTCACCAGAAGACTCACGAAGCCAGAAGTCGAGACGGAGGAGGGCCACGAGGGGCCCACACCACCTGGCCGCGCGGGCCAGGCCTAGCCGTGCCAGGGGGTGGTATGGCCGCCTCGGTCACCCCCTCGGCCTCCCTCTTCGCCTATAAGATGCCTCTTGACCTAAAAACCAAGTGGGGTTCGACATTTTTCTAGAAAGAGTTCCGCTACCCCGCCACCACCAGATTCCGCAAATTAGATCCACAAACTCCGTTCTGGCACCTTGCCAAGACGGGGAATTGGAGGAGATCATCGCCATCATCGCCACCATCACTTCTCCATCGACCATCCATGATTCCCCCATCTATGAGTGAGTAGTCCCCCGCTGTAGGCTATGGGGATGGTAGGGATTGGATGAGATCGTTCATGTAATGGCATCAGATTGTTAGGGCATGGTGCCTAGTATATATTATTAGTGCTTTTTGACTTTGTTGCAACTTGTTATGCTTAATGCTTGTGACTAGGGCCTGAGTGCCATGATTTCAGATCTGAACATGTTATTGATTCATGATGATATTATTGTTTGCTATCTTACCTGCAAGTTATATACACATATTGTTGTCCGGAACAAAGGCCCTGAAGTGACAATAATCGGGATAACCGGAGGGGGTGGCTTTGATGTGAGGATCACATGTGTTCACGGAGTGTTAATGCTTTGCTCTGGTGCTCTATTTAAAGGAGCACCTTAATTGCCAGTAGTTCCCTTGAGGCCCCGCTGCAAACGGGCTGGCAGGACAAAAGATGTTGTGCAAGTTCTCATTGCGAGCACGTATGACTATATATGGAACACATGCCTATGATTATTTAGTACTTGGATGCTTTATCTTATTTATCTGCAAAGGCTCTTTATCTCGATTGCTATATGAATTGTCTTGTCCATGCAACGCCCGTCCATCCATCCCTATGCCTACCGCGCTTTAATCCTACTATTTGCTGCAATTGTTACTACTGTCTTTACTTTTACTACTGCTATTACTTTGCTATTTCTATTACAAAACTGTTGCTACTGATAAACTGCTATGAGCAAGATTGTTTCTAGGTGCAGCTGAATTGACAACTCAGTTGTTAAGGCTTATAAATATTCTTTGGCTCCCCTTGTGTCGAATCAATAAATTGGGTTTCACTTCCCTCAAAAATACTGTGATACACCCTCTATACTTGTGGGTCATCAAGACTATTTTCTGGGCCGTTGCTGGGGAGCATAGCTCTATTTATCAAGTTCACTTGGAATCACTATTGTTCACTGCTGTCGGGGGGATAACCTCTGGATACCCCAACCAGACAAGAACCATGGCAGTCGGATCGTGTCCGGCTGGCTGAGCACAGCCGGACATGAGCAAGTCAAGCCGGCTACCTCACGGTAGCCGGAACGACGAGGAGCAGCCGGCTACATCAGCATAGCCGGAACCAATCAGGAGGACAGAGCGACGTGCTGCATAATGAACGGTATGCCCTGGTATGATGACAAGACTTGTAACTACTCAGCCATACCGAAGACTTTGCAGGGTGACGCAGGAACAGTAGCCAGATGCTGACGATAGCCTCGCATGGTGTTCACTGTACCCACGACGACCATACCGCTCGTACTCTGATAAGACATAAGTGTACCGAATACTGTAGATTACCAGCCGGCTGGGACCCGCCTGTGGGTCCTGCCAGACGGACTGGCCAGTGAGACCATTGCCTCTCTGCCTATATAAGGAGAGGTAAGGCCTTAGTAGAAAGGGTTGGTCTCAGTGCATTTAAGGCAGTAGCTAGAGAATACAGCTCGAGGAGCGCTTGTAGCCCATGTATCACTCATAGTCAGATCGGCAGGAGTAGGAGCTTTACCTCATCACGGGGGCTCCAAACCTGGGTACTTCCTGTGTCCAGCTACACTTGCTCGTATCCAATCCCGTCTATGGATGTCGTCGATAGCTTCCTTGGTAGTCCCCACACCTCTATCTAACCTGTTTAGATACTGTCGTTCCCAATACAACGACAGTTGGCGCCCACCGTGGGGCAACATGGCTTCGACCGGAGTCACTTTCCGCACGGGACCCTGCACTTCAGCCGGTAAGCGCGTGGCCTCCGGCCTAGTGCTTACACTTGGCGCGTTCGACTGCGTCATCAAAAACGCTTCCTGGTTCGCCGAAACCTCGTTTCCGGCAAACGGTTTGATCCTGCTTTTCGGCGACCTCCCCGTCTACGTCGCCACCGTGCTGGAGCGTTTCTCTAGGGAAATCGTTTCCGTCACGGAACCGCTGCACCGCGGCGGTAGCGCCCCCCGTCGCCCCTCGTAGTGTCGAGGTGATGATGGCCGGATCCAGCTCTCACCCCCGCCAGCCGCGGGAGCGGGACGCAGACGAGGGCGGAACCTCCGCGCCGCCGCAGCCCCGAAACCCGGTGGAGGAGGCCATCGATCGTCTCCTCACGCCGGTTAATCTCGGGGATAAACCGAAGGAGGCGGGGGATAACTTTGCCATGGAGAGACAACTTCTCCTCCAGGAGGCCATGGAGCTGGCTGCGACCCGCAAACAGCTCGAGATCACCCGGCGCGAGTACGACCATGCGCACGGCTTCACTCCGGCTATCGCGGAGCCGAGCCGGTGCGACCAGGTACGACGCCGGGGCGGCGAGCTAGGCAGTAGGTTGGAAAAGGATGGCGAGCCGGATCTCGCGCCTGCTCTCATCCGGCCCACCTACAGCACGCCCATCAAGAACCTGCGCGTGGCATGAGCTGCAGCAGACGAACTGCCCAACCTGGAGGGCGAGGAGCGAGCCTGCCAGCATGCTCGGGTACAGGAGCTCCTCCGGATCGTGGACGAGCAGGCTGATGCCAACCGGCAGATGCAAGAGGACCCCAGCTGCTCCAACAGGAGCGAGCCGCCCACCAACAGCAAGGGTGCGCCCTGCGACACCTAGCAGGCGTCCTCTCCTCCGGCTAAGGCCCACGACAAGCGTCGCGGTTCGGGTAGCAAGGGCCAGCCGTGCCAAGAGCAAACGGTGAACAGCAATCCACCGCCTCCCCCTCCCCCAACCGGAGTGCCAAGACCCACCGGTTCCCGTCTCTCGGGCCGGGTGGGAGCGCCCAACCCGGATCGTCCGGATTCCCGTGACCGCATCGAGCTCCTCGGTCAAGCGCGCGCGTCTGGGAAGAGGAAGACTCCATCGGACCGGTTTGCTTTGGACCCCGCATCCGGAACGAACCGTTTCCGGATAAATTCACCCTGCGTAGGGACACCCCCAAGTACGACAGCAGCATGAATCCGGAAGACTGGCTAACCAACTACGCCACGACAGTCGGCATAGCCCATGGGAACAAGCGCACAGCTGTGAGCTACGTCCCCCTCATGCTAACCGGGTCCGCGAGAACATGGCTCAATAGCCTCACACCCAACAGCATCAATGCCTGGCTAGACTTTAAAAAGGTGTTCGTCCGCAACTTCAACGGCACGTACAAGCGTCCGAGCCACCCGCGTGACCTGGCCTTGTGTGTCCAGGGCGACCGCGAGACGGACCGCGAGTACCTCGCCAAGTGGATGGAGTTGCGCAACACTTGCGAAGTCATGCTGGAGAGCCAGGACATTGGCTTCTTCATCGAGGGATGCCGAGAAGGCACCATGCTTCGCCACCGGCTATTGTGTGACGAGCCGAAAACCATGGCGGAGTTCATGACGGTTGCGGACCAGTACACCACGGTGGATGCCGCCATGAAGAAGCCCCTCCGAGTAAGTGCCGACGGGAGTCTGACTCCTACGGAGCCGGCTCGCGACCGGCCGAGCAATCCGGCTGGACAAGACGGATCCTCCAGGCGCCACGGCAACGACAAGCGGTTCCATGGGGACCGCCAGGCCGGACAGCAGAAGCCCCGCTACCACGCGCGGCAGGTCAATGCTGTGGAGGGCGCGCCCGACGCATCGGCTAACGATGCAAGAAGGCAGAAGCTGCGTCTCAACTTCGACCAGATGTTTGACGGCCCGTGCAAGTGGCATAGTGGTCCCTTCAAGCCGGCTACGCACACCACCCGGAACTGCAGCTGGACCCACCAGCTAAAGAATCAGGACAACCAGCAACGTATCCCCCTGCCCCCTCCTAGTGGACCACCACCACCGGCTAGGGGAGCCGGTAATGATGGTAACAGCGGCAATGACGGTAATAACAACGGCTACCCCCAGCTGCACGCCGCCTACCAAATCTTCGAGACGGAGTTGGACGACAAGCACAGCCGCAGATGGCGCTCCAAGGAGGTCAACACCATCGTTTCTCCGGTCCCCCAGTACTTGAATTGGTCAGAAACCCCCATCACCTAGAGCCGAGAAGACCAGCCTGACCAGCTTCCGATTCCTGGGGGCTATGCTATGGTGCTCGACCCCCTCATCGTCTCCAGCAAGTGCACCTGCCGATTCTCGCGCGTCCTCATCGACGGAGGCAGCAACCTCAACCTCCTCTACCGGTCTTCGCTGTAGAAGCTGGGCGTTCGCGAATGTGACATGCGCCCGACTACCACAACGTTCCAGGGCGTACTGCCGGGACTAGCTTGCACTCCGCTAGGTAAAATCCAGCTAGACGTCATCTTCGGAACCGAGGAGAACTTCCGCCGCGAGCCGATTTGGTTTGAGGTGGTAAACCTGACGAGCTCCTACCACGCTCTCCTCTGGCGCCCCGCCCTCGCTAAATTCATGGCCGTCACCTACTACGCGTACCTCAAGACAAAGATGCCAGGACCAAACGACGTGATCACCATCGCCGACTGCTTCAGGTGGTCGATGGAGTGCGCCTCAGCCGGCTCCAAGCTGGCAGAGGCCCTCATCATAGCTGAAGAAAAGCGCGTGATCATGAGCAACATGGCCATGGCCCAGCAAGAAATGTCGGCTAGCAGCAAGCTAGCTGGAGAAGGAGTTTTCCAGCCGACAAAGGAGACGAAGAGGATCCTACTCAACCCCTCCGACCCGACCAAGTTCGTCACCATTGGCGCCAACTTGGACAGCAAATAGGAAGGCGGGCTCGTTGACTTCCTCTATGAGAATAGGGACATCTTCGCATGGTCACCCAAGGACATGCTAGGTGTGCCGAGGGAGTTCACCGAGCACTCATTCCATGTGTGGCTGGATGCCAAGCCAGTCAAGCAGCCTCTATGCCGGTTCGTAGAGGAGAAGAGAAAGATTATTGGTGACGAGATCACCCGGCTCCTTTCAGCCGAGTTCATCATGGAAGTATACCACCTGGACTGGCTGGCCAACCCAGTCCTGGTGTTGAAGAAGAACAAGACCTGGCGCATGTGTATCGACTACACCAGCCTGAACAAAGCGTGCCCGAAGGACCCCTTTGCCCTGCCCCCTATCGATCAAGTCATTGATTCCATGGCCGGCTGTGATTTATTGTCTTTCTTGGATTGTTACTCCGGTTACAATCAGATCTGGCTAAACCCGGCTGACCAGATAAAAACATCGTTTATCACCCCATACGGGGCTTTCTGCTATGTAACCATGCCTTTCGGTCTGAAGAATGCGGGCGCTACCTAACAGCGCTGCATGCAGAAGTGTTTGCACTCGCAGATCGGCCGAAACGTGTATGCCTATGTGGACGATGTGGTCATCCAGAACAAGGAGAAGCGCACCCTCCTTGGGGACCTAGGGGAGACATTCGGCAGTACCAGATGAAGCTGAAGCTGGAGAAATGCGTCTTCGGAGTCCCATCCGCTCAGGTACTCGGTTTCCTCGTCTCACAACGAGGAATCGAGGCGAATCCAGAAAAGATTGCGGCCATCGAGAGGATGCAGCCGCCCAGGAGCCTGCTCGGAGTCCAGAAGTTCACCGGATGCCTAGCCTCCCTCAGCCGTTTCGTCCGCCGGTTGGGGGGGAGGCACTTCCGTTGTACCAGCTGATGAAGAAGATGAACAAGTTCTCCTGGACCTCGCAGGCCGACACCGCATTTCACGACCTCAAGCACATGTTATCCACAGCGCCGGTGCTAGCCACGCTGGCTAGCAAGGAGCCGATGTTGCTCTATATAGCAGCCATCAGTCGGGTCGTCAGCATCGTCCTGGTGGTGGAGCGCCCCGAGGAAGGCAAGGCTCAGCTGGTTCAGCGACTCGTCTACTACCTCAGTGAGGTTCTCTCCCTCTCCAAGCAGAACTACCCCCACTACCAGAAGATGTGTTATGGCGTGTACCTGGCATGCAAGAAGCTCAAGCACTACTTCCACGAGCATCCCATTAAGGTCGTGTGCACCGCACCCCTTTCAGAAATCATTGGCAACAAGGACTCCACCGGCCGAGTCACCAAATGGGCCATCGAGCTCGCCGCCTACTCCATCCAGTACGAGCCCCGGCTCACGATCAAGTCACTAGCTCTAGCGGACTTCCTCGTTGACTGGGACGAGACCCAGTACCTCTAACCGGTTCTGGATTTGGACCATTGGAGGATGCACTTCGACGAGTCGAAGATGCTCGGGGGCTTGGGAGTCAGCATCGTGCTCACCTCGCCCAAAGGAGACCGGCTGGACTACGTCCTCCAGATCCATTTCAAGGCCTCCAACAATGTAGCCGAATATGAGGCGCTGGCGCACGGCCTCCGGCTAGCCAGAGAGATCGGCATCAACCGGATCCTTTGCTTCGGTGATTCGGACCTGGTGGTGCAGCAGGTATCCGGAGAGTAGGACGCCCGCGATGCAAACATGGCCCTCTACCGGTTCCACATACAAAAGCTCAGCGCCTGCTTCGACGGATGTGAATTCCATCACATCCCTCGCGTCAACAACGAGGCAGCCGATTCGCTCGCGCGAACCAGATCCACCAGGCAGGCGATCCCACCAGGGGTCTCCTTGGAGCACCTGCACAAGCCCTCCATCAACCCATCCCCCGAGTCGGATTCCATCAACTGGGCAGGGAGTGCTCCGGTTGACGGTACGGCAGACGCAGAGCCGGCGGAACCCCCAAAGAAGAAGGCCCGCACAAACTCCGGCAAATCTGTACCCTCCGGCTCGCAAGACCCGGGAGCTGCCGATTCACCAAGTGGCTCGGGGGCTGCCGTTCCAGGTACCTCATCCGGATGACCCCCGACGACCATCAACCAGAGAGCGGAAGCGTCCTCACCATCCGGGAGATACCATCCTGGGCACAACCCTTCATGGACTACATCGCCAATGGAGAGCTTCTGGACGATGAGGTGGAAGCAAGGCAAATCCAGTGCCGCACGCACACGTACACCATCATCAACAAAGAATTGTACAAGCGCAGCGTATCCGGCATCTTCCAAAGGTGTGTCGACGTGGACACAGGCTACCGGCTGCTCAAGGACACCCACCAGGGCGAGTGCAGGCATCACGCTTCATCAAGGGCAATAGTCGCCAAGGCATTCCGCCACGGCTTCTATTGGCCCACCGCCCTTGAGGACACCGAACAGCTAGTCTACGCGTGCAACGGGTGCCAACGCTTCGGGCATCTCAGGCACATGCCGGCTTCAGTGCTCAAGACCATACCGATCACCTAGCCTTTCACTGTTTGGGGCCTCGACATGGTCGGTCCCTTCAAGCGGGCCCGCGCGGGCATGACCCATCTGCTGGTGGCGGTGGACAAGTTTACAAAGTGGATATAGGCTAAATCTATCCGGAAGTTGAACGGGGCGACAGTCGTCACCTTCTTCACCGACATCATCAACCGGTTCGGCTAGCCCAACATCATCATCACCGACAACGGCACGAACTTCGCCAAGGGGGCCTTCGCCCGGTTCTACAGCAACAAGGGCATCCGGCTAGACCTCGCTTCCGTCGCACACCCACAATACAACGGGCAAGTCGAAAGGGCGAATGGCCTAGTGCTAGTCAGCATCAAGCCACGCCTCATCGAGCCCTTGGAACGATCGCCCGGATGCTAGATTGAGGAACTTCCGGCTGTACTGTGGAGCCTCCGCACCACGCCGAATAGGTCAACCGGCTACACCCCATTCTTCCTCGTCTACGGCTCGGAAGTCGTCCTCTCCGCGGACATCGAGTTTGACTCTCCGCACAAGCTCCTCTATGATGAGAGGGCCAACCAGGAGGCGCGGGAGGATGGCGTGGACCTCCTCGAGGAGGCCCGCAAGCTAGCATTGTCCAGGTCGGCCCTATACCAGCAATGTCTACGCCACTACCATTCAAGCCGGATCTGCCCTATCGCATTCCACTAGGGCGACCTAGTTCTCCGGCTAGTGCAAGACACGAAGGGCATGCACAAGCTATCGCCACCCTAGGAGGGTCCCTTCATCATCAGTCGGGCGCTGCCCAACGACTCCTACTACCTCATCGACGCGCAGCAGCCGCGCAAGAACAAGATGGACAAGTCGGATGAGGAGACAGAGCGCCCCTGAAACGCAGCCCTGCTCCGCCTGTTTTACACCTAGTCACCAGACAGTGTATGTATCCCGCAAACCTTATGAATGAAAATGCGGACCCCTACGAGATACTCGAGGGCTCCTTGCTAGAAATTTGTGTGTATCTGTTTCCGGTTCAGTTTTCTAGCCCCGGCAACCCCTACCCGGGGGCTTGCCAGTTGGCCCGGCCTGCTAAATCAACAAACCGGCTGAGTAGTGTGCGATGATGTTAGAGGCCCACTCTTCGTCTTAGCTAGAGACCGCAACCCGGCTGTCCGGCTAGCAAGAGAAAAAGCCCGAGGCATCCCACATGAAAAATGGGGAGGAGATGTGACAGATCGGGCGCCCCAGCCTCGCAACTAATTCGAGATGATCTGGCCATTAAGCCGTCAGTACCGTGCGCAATGTACTGTCAGCTCCCTTCGATTCCGGCTGTAGACCGCAACCCGGCTGCCCGGCAAGGACGCAACGGAAACAATAGAGCACACGGGAAAATGACTAAGTGTCTAGAGAAGCACAAGCTGGTTTTCAAAAAAAAATCCACCTTCCGGCTAAAGTTTAACAGACTAACCTATTGACGGGTGAGAATGTATGCATGTGTGTCTATTTTTTGTACGACTACTTCAAGTCAGAATTTAGGAAGAAAGGAAGAAGATTTGAAGTCCTTGCCTTCATCAAGCGCTCTGAATCTCGGGGGCTACACCCACTGGGTGCGCTCGCGCGCCCCCAGTGGAATCTTGTAGTTTCCGACCGGCTAAAGGAGTTAGCCGGATGTTTGGAGCCCAGGTGAGGGAAAGGGCAAAACACAAGAAAGAAGATTCGAAGTACCTGGCGTACGCTACGCCAGCTACTCCGAATCTCGGGGGCTGCACCCAGTGGGTGCGCTGGCGTGCCCCCACTGGAATGGAAGTTCCCCTGGCTGCAGGCATCCAGCCAGCGAAAGTAACCGGCTAAGAGGTGTTTAGTCGGATGAAACTAAAGACTTGAGGAAAGAAAGAAGATTCGAAGCGCCTGGCTACGCTAGCCACTCCGAATCTCAGGGGCTACAGCCAGTGGGTGCGCTGGCGCGCCCCCACTGGAATTGCAGTTCCCCCAGCTAAAGGTGTTTAGCCGAGTGAAGTCAGCCAGATAAATTCAATCGGCAAAATATTGAAGAGGCACACAAAAAACTCAAGCTGGAAGCAAGCCAAAATAATTCAGACCGATATAAAAAGGGAAAGGGAGACGAAGCCCCCAAGAGTTGACCTGGCGTCAGAAGCAACCGACACAGATAGCAAGGTTTGAACAAAATAAGATAATACACCCGACATCCCAGGGTCATAACTAAGCGGCAGGGCCCTTGCCGTGCGAAGCACCCTGGCTAGCGGCAGTCTCGGGAGGAGGAGGCGTGACTGTGGATCCAGTTCCAGCGTCCCCACTAGTCGGCTACGACGAAGCTTCCGCATCCGGAGTGCCGACAGACTCCGAGTCGGTGAGGACCTCGTCAACATCCACGTAGTCGGCAATCTTGACGGAGAGGCCCAGAGCTCTAGATGGGCCTAGCAGATGGCGGCAAGGTCGACACCAGCGCGGAAACCCCCGTCGACCTTCTCGACGCGGGCGTCCTTGTACCAAGAGAGCATGAGGGCTAGGGCCATCTCCGCCCCGGCTCGCGCTGCCAGATCCCTCAGGCGGTCGACGGTAGTCGGCACCTATGCCACCTTCGCGGCCAGCTACGCCATCGTCTCCGGAACCGGAGCATCCGGCCACAGGAAGGTGAAGATGGCCTACGCCGCCTGGCAAAGTTTGGTAGCCTCCTCGCCGAGAAGGACAACCAGCTCCTGAGCCGTCGGCTGCTCCCCCAGCCAGTTCTCCTGCAGCTGGTTGTACGCCAGCAGGTCTACGCCAGGATAAAAAGCTGTCAGAAAAAAGAACGTTAGATCTGGCTACCGGATCTGGAAAGACGAGGGGAGTCAGAAAGGAAACTTACCCTTGGCCATGTGCCATGTGCCCGACTTGCATCAGCTCCTCCACTAGGGCCTTCTCCTGGGTCATCAGCCGCTTGACTTCCTTCTCTTGGTCCTTGCTCTGGGCCTTGAGAAGGTCGAAGGCTTGGGCCTGGCTAGCGAGAGTGGCGTCGTGCTCCTTGACGGTGGCCTCAGAGCGTCCACCTTGGCGTGCCAGTATTTATTCTGTAGCCGAAGCGTAGAATTGGACTTGCTCAGCCGGTCGTTCACCTTCTTCATGCGATCGATTTCCCACTGAGCGCACACCATGATGGCTACAAAAACCGACTATCAGCAAAAAAAAGAGAAAGACCAAGGTATCCGGCTGAGGGAACTTACTTTGCGAGGTCCCGTTGGCAGCAACAAGCTTCTGCTCCAAGGTCCGGTTATCGCCGGCTGCAGCCTCGAGTAGCTGGATCTCCTTCACCGCCAGCTCGAGGGTGGCGGTAAGGTCCGTCAGCGAGGCAGCGGAGGAGGCGTCATCGTCGACGGTGTTGGCAACCAACAACTCCTTTGCCGTGGTCACCGCCGTCTGCCACTCCTCCCTCGGCTCCTCGTCAGAGTTGTCATCGCTGACAACCACAAGCTCCTTGCCGGTGGCGACCCTCCGCGCCCCCGCAAGGGAACTACCTCCACTTTGTGAGGTGGTCACAACTGTTTCCGGCTGCACCACCGTGGTCGGCGGAGCATCCCCCGTTCCGGCTATGGCAGCCGGATCAGCTCGAGGCGGTGGCGGAGGAGGTGCCCTAGAGGAAGGAGGAGGAGCGGAGGCAGACGCGGGCGGCGTAGTGTCCGGCGCACGGGGCGGCGAGCTAGTTGGCGCTCGTGTCGGGCTCGCAGCGCTGAAGGAAACCAGCGTGCTAAGCAACAAAAAGTAGAAAAGAAGCAAGAAGCAAATAAGCCAAAGCCAGATAAGGAGAGCACACAGAGCAGAAGATAGTAAAGACACTCAGAAAAGAAAACTTACCCCTGCACCATCGGGGGCGGCCCCTTCTTGCAACCGAGGCGGCTCAGCGGCAGGGTGCTGGTCCTGCTCCTCTTGGGGGCCGGCTCCTCCACGGTGGGCCGGCTGGCCCCACCCCTCCTCCGCTGGACCGGCTGGAGCCATCCCCACCGGCACCAGATCGATTGGAGCCACTCCCATCGGCGCTGGACCGGCTAGAGTCGCCATCCGTCACGTGGTGCCGAGACAGCTCGGGAGCCGGGGCGTCCTCCTCTTCTTCATCGACCTCCGCGTGAGGGTCGGCGGTCGGCTCATCATTCCGGCTAGGGAAGACATCGCCGTCCCCATCAGACTCCTCGTCGGACCGACGAGCGCACGGCTCGGGCAAATCGGGCATGAAGTTCTGAAGGAGGGTCTCGCCCTCCTCCCGAAGGATGCAAGGGAAGATCTGCCAAGGAAAAAAGGAACGAACAGATTAGGCGAATGGCAAAAACGACAAGAAACGCAAGAAGAAATCCGGTTGGCAAGACTTACCCTGGGCACGCGGTTGTCGCGGCTGTAAGGGGCCAGCCCAAACTTCCAGCCTTCTGGCAGCAGCTCCTTCGTGATGGTCCACACCCACTCCTTCAGGTTGTGGTAGCGGTGATCACAGCGGGACAGCCGGGTCAGGTCCAGCCGGCCGGAGTAGAAGCACATCTTGTGTGCCTGCTGCTGCAGCGACATCATCAGCCTAGACATCTAGCTAAGGGTGATGTCCAGGCCGGTCAGACCGGTGGTGACGAGGGCGTGCATGCACTACAGGATCGCGTCAGACTTCGTCTTCTCGCCGTAGATCTTCAGATGCCACTGCAGCCGGCTGGACTCCACGTCCTGGAACGCCGGCAGGTTGATCCGGTCCTCGGTGGTGAGGTTGCGGACATAGAAGTACGACTGTTGCCACAATCGTACCGTGTCCTGTAACCGGAATTTGGGGTAGCCGGTCTGCGTGCGGGAGTAGATGGAGGCACCTCCGCACGTCACCAGCGGCCCTTGGTGAACTGAACCTGCGGCTGGACTCGGAAGAGCCGACAAAAGAGCCCGAGATCCGGCCGGATCCTGAGGTAGCTCTCGCAGAAATCTACGAAGTGCGCCAGCGTCCCGATGGCGTTGGCGCCTAGGTGGTGGAGGCGGAAGTCAAAGAACGCGAGAAATGTGAGGAAGAAAGGGTGCACCGGCAGCGTGAAGCCGCGGGCTAGGTGCGACAAGAAGATCACCCTCTCCCCCTCCGCCAGGTGAGGTGACTCTTCCCCCGCTGGCGCGAGCCGCACCCCCACCTCCTCCTCCGATGGAAGAACGCGGGTCGCCTGATACTTCTCGATGTGCTCCTCCGTCACCGAGGAGCTGCACCAGGCTCCACGCTCGGCTGCCATCACCGGTTCGCTGGAAGGTGCTCTGGTGGAGGAGTGGTGGTGGCCCGTACCACCGACGACGCTAAGCGGGCAGCGCGGTGGACTACCGTGACAGCAGCGAGCGAGGCGATGCGAGGAAGGCAAGAGCGCTAGAGAAGAATGAGGAAGGAGCCAACGGAGGGACAAACCGCTCCCCCCAAGCGCCCCTTTAAAGACCCGGAAGCAGAACCGTCCGTGGTGCCACGTGGCGGCCACCAAGACGCTCCCCGCTCTCCGCACAGTGCAGGATCCTTTGTGCAGGCAGAGGACGCGTAGACGATCACGGAGCAGAAACCGAAGAAGCAAACGGCGGTTCCCGAGGCGACGTGCGATAGGACGTTACGCTGCCCGCTGCAGAGTGATGATGGCGCGTGTGCGCTTGGCCGGCGTCACCACTGATGTCACGGGTAGCGCAACCGCCGAGCTTAGCCGGCTAGAAAATTCAAAATGATGAGGAGCGCGCGTGCATTTCACCTAAGGGAGAAATCCACACACACTCGGGGGCTAGTGTCGGGGGGATGACCTCCGGATACCCCAACCAGACAAGAACCATGGCAGTCGGATCGTGTCCGGCTGGCTGAGCACAGCCGGATAGGAGCAAGTCAAGCCGGCTACCTCACGGTAGCCAGAACGGCGAGGAGCAGCCGGCTACATCAGCGTAGCCGGAACCATATAGGAGGACAGAGTAACGTGCTGCACAGTGCACGGTATGCCCTGGTACGATGACAAGACTCACAACTACTCGGCCATACCGAAGACTTTGCGGGGTGACGCAGGAACAGTAGCCAGATGCTGACGATAGGCTCGCACGATGTTCACTGTACCCATGATGACCATGCCGCTCGTACTCTGATAAGACATAAGTGTACCGAATACTGTAGATGACCAGCCGGCTGGGACCCGCCTGTGGGGCCCGCTAGCCGGACTGGCCAGTGAGACCATTGCCTCTCTGCCTATATAAGGAGAGGCAAGGCCTCAGTAGAAAGGGTTTGTCTTAGTGCATTTAAGGTAGTAGCTAAAGAATACAGCTCGAGGAGCGCTTGTAGCCCGTGTATCACTCATAGTCAGATCGGCAGGAGTAGGAGCTTTACATCATCATGAGGGCTCCAAACCTGGGTACTTCCCGTGTCCAGCTACACTTGCTCGTATCCAATCCCGCATGTGGATGCCGTCGATAGCTTCCCTGCTAGTCCCCACACCTCTATCTAACCTGTTTAGGTACTGTCGTTCCCAATACAACGACAGCTGCCATCCATCCATCATGGGTAAGTCTCGTGATGGTAAGGTTCCTATTTTACCATCCACTACAAGGAGAGGTACGATTATGAACACCTATGTTTCTCTTGATTCACCATCTGTGATGAGTAAGCTCCTTACACCACCACATACACATGCTACACATACTACTACTGCTGAATCTGAAACTTCTGATACTTATGATGCTGCTTCTACTGTGCTTGATAAGAGTGGTTCATTAGGTCCTTTCCTAGATGCTACGATTGCTAGAACTATAGCTGGAAATTCTGAAACTCCTAATGAAGACACTACTACACCTGTCAGTTCACCTGAGTCTAGGAGAGCTATGATATTGAAGACGGTTATATAGAGATGACTGATGAATTTATTAAAGAATGCCAAAACACTCAAGGTAAAAGTGCTATTAAGAGTCTTCTTGAGAAACATACTGTTAGACCTAAATTATCTCCTAATGCTAAGTTTGCTACATCTCCCATAAACATTAAAGATAAGGATTATGATTTCTCTCTTGATTTATCTTACATAACCATTATTGAGAAAGAAGCTTTTTGTGGGACTAAGAATGAAAGTGTTGTAGCACATATGACTGATCTTTCTACCATGAGTGGCCTGTTTTCTAATGATATTAAATGCACACCTACTTTGGTGCTAAAATTTTCCCTTTTGCACTGAAAGGAGAAGCTAAAACTTGGTTTAATAATTTACCTCCTGGATCTATTGATAGCCCTGATTGCTTGATTAGTACTTTCCTTCAGAAATATTTCCCTCCTAGCGCTAGACATGCCATTTTGCAGGAACTTTTTGATTTTAAACAAGGGGAAAAAGAGATATTGCCTGCATCATGGGCAAGGTTTTGTGCTTTGGTTCGTGCACAAGTTGGATGTCCATTACCTAAAAATGAGCTTCTTGATATATTATAATGTACTAACTGAAGAATCTAGGACATATCTGGATAGTTGTGCTGATTGTGTTTTCAGGAATAGAACTCCTAAAGAAGCTGGGGAATTAATGTCTAGAATAAACAAGAATTATGATGACTGGACTCCACCTGAGCCAACTACGCCTGAGACAACTACACCTGAGTTAACTGTGCCTACGCCTACACCAACATCAAAGAAGAGGGGAGTTATTGAACTAAATAATGAAGTGATGAAGGAAGCTAAGAAATGTCTTAAGGAAAAGGGTATTAAAGTTGAAGACATGAAGAATTTACCTCTAGAAGAATTATGTAAGCCAATCCCCCACTCATCTACTATTGAGGTACACACTCTCCAACGTTTTGATGAAGGTGATTTCCTTATTCTAAACCTCCTGATCAATGCTTAGAAGAATTTGATATTTTTATTGTTAAGCAAGATAATTTTAAAAAAAGGGTGTGAAATCATCTAATGGAAAACTCTAGAGCTATTATTGAGTTGAAATATATTGTGGAAAGAACATCTAATGATGTTAAAATGCTTGTTAAACATTTTCAAATGGTTCAAACGCAAATTGATCAGCTTATTAAAGTACAAAAAGATTTGCGAATTAATGCTTCTAAAGAAAAACATGCTTATGAAATTAGAACTTGAAGTGGTACTGCCACCCAGGATCCTCTATATCCTGATGGGCATCCTAAAGAAGAATTGAGCAGGATTCTCAACAAACTGAAAACAGTGGTACTACTCCTAATAAAAGGAAAAAAGAAACATAAAACTATTGTAGAATCTTCTGAACCTCCTAAAGATCCTAATAGTATATCTGTCTCTGATGCTAAAACTAAAAGTGGTAATGAGGAAAATGATGCTCCTGATAAAGAAAAAGTTGAAGAAGAACCTGAAAGGCACACTAAGAATACTAAATACACTAAAGAAGATTATGTTGCTAAGAAACATGGTAGTGAAAGAGAGCCTTGGGTTCGAAAACCCATGCCTTTCCCTGATAAGAAACACAAGTCAAAGGAAGATGAACACTATAAAAAGTTTTAAGTGGATGAAACCTTTATTTTTGCAAATTCCTTTGACTGATGCTATTAAATTGCCTCCTTATTCAAAGTATATGAAAGATATTGTCTCTAATAAAAGGAAGATCCCTAATGAGGAAATTTCTACTTTGCTTGCTAATTATTCCTTTAATGGCAAGGTTCCAAAGAAACTTGGAGACCCTGGGATTCCAACTATTCCATGCTCTATTAAAAACAATTATGTTAGAACTGCCTTGTGTGATTTAGGAGCAGGAGTTAGTGTTATGCCTTTTTCTCTCTACAAGAGACTTCAATTGGAAAAATTAATACCAACTGATATATCTTTGCAAGGTTGATAAATCTACTACTATTCATGTTGGTATATGTGAGGATGTACCTGTTCAAGTGGCTCGTAATTGCTTGATATTGACTGACTTTGTTGTGCTTGAAATGCGTGAAGATGACAATATGTCTATTATTCTTGGAAGACCTTTTCTTAATACTGCAGGAGCTGTTATTAATTGCAATCAAGGAAAGGTAACTTTTAATATTATTGACAAAGAGCATATTGTCTATTTCCCCAAGAAGATTGATAGGAATTATGGCTTAAATTCAATTGAAAATATTGAGGGCATCCAAGTTGGAGAAATATATTGTCCCATACCACGAGAAAAATATGAAACTATTATGATTGGGACCATTGCTATCAAGGTTGAGGTAACATAATCATTAGTGGAATACAAATTTTTGTTTCATATAAAATTGTTTTGATAACAAGACTTGATCAACCTTGTTAACAAAGGGATTTTAATGAACAAAACAATATTTTCACCATGATTATATCCGCTTACTTTTATTTTATCCATTTTAGTTTTTGCTTTCACTTAGTTCACCTTTCTGTTGCTAGTTGCTTGCATATTAGAGTGTCTTAGAACTTCTGAAGTTTTAGTTTTGTTTTGTTTTTGCATCTTTCCGAAAACATATTTCTGTCAGAAAATCATTCTTCAATACCTGAAAATTGCTCAAAAATAAAGTGTCTCGAAAAATTCCAGAAAATTCATATTAAATTTTTACGTGAAAAAAGGGGCAGAGAAGTGCCTGGAGAGTTACAGGGGTCCCACCAGGCAGGCACACCACCTGGTGGCGTGGCCACACCAGGGGCGCGCCTGGCCATGGTGTGGGCCACCCCTGTCCCTCCACTCACTCTCTCACTTGCTACTTATTTCTCTCTCCCGAGAAAACACCAGTTCATTGCTCAAACTCGCGTTCCTCCTGTTCTTTCTCACGATTTTTCCATCTCCTTGCTCAGCCCATCTCTGTTGCTGAAATTTAGAGAATTTGTTCTCCGGTATGTGACTCCTCCGCTTGTCCAAGTAGATTTGTGTTTAGTGGACTATATCTTGAGTATTTTGCTACTACAGGTGACAGGTTTTGTGAGCTTGTAAGCTTGTTCAACGCTTATTTTAGGCCTCTTACAAGTCCGTATGAGTAGTTCCCTTCATTATGTATTCACTTTGTAATCACTTGTATAATGGATGTTTAAATTTCAGAATATCAAAGATGAACAACCACACTTTTGGAGAAATATTTGAGAGGGACACGCCCAGGAGAGCAAGGCCTTCAAGATCAGCCTCTCAGTTTAGGCCATCATATAATGAAGATCTTATTGCACCATGCTTTGGCAATGAAGGAGATGAGGGAGATGCTCACCCATCTACCTTCCCTTGTTTTACCTTTTTGCAAGCTGGAGGGATCCTTGATGATTTCTTACTACTGGTTCAGAGGGTTGGTCTAACCACTTACATGGAAGATGAGAGTGAGCAATATGCCGTGCTCACCAAAACTTTCGTTGAGAGCTTCGTCTTCACTAACGCCCCTTATCAGTCAACTGTTTCGTTCAAAATTTATAATCTGCCTATTACCATGCCATTGGAAAGATTTTGCAGGATTATAGGCATAGGCATGACTGGGACGGTGAAGAAGATCCAAGGTCGACCCGCTGATTTGCTGGAGCTCTACCGAAGTGTGACAAATGACGATGACTGCGCGACTTAGCGCGGGAAGATAAAGAACATTCAACTCCCAGTTCTTAGATATTTTGATTATTATCTTGCCACTAGCATTCTTGGTAGGAGAACACTAGTAATATTTCTAATTATCATTTGGCATTCCTCGCTGCTGCACTTAATAATGATACCAGGTATAATCTTGGCTCTCTCATTGCTTGCCGCCTAGCCGCTAGAGGACCTATTTATGGGCGCATTATTGCCTCACGCATGGTTGTTGCTTTAGAACTGTGTTGACACCACAAAGGCCTGATCTTGCTGCTATGAAAACACACCACTTTGTCACTACTGACTCTAGTACGGAGGGTTTAGTATACATGATGTTGTTTACTGACGGAGACGAGAGGGAAATTCCTTTGCCACAATCCACTTTGTTCAGTATTTATAGGAGGCCATGGTCGCGTTCCAAGGAGGAGGTGGACGAGCAGCTCTGCTTGCTTGGTTTCCACGGGCAGCACCAGGGAGATATGCCCTCTTACGACTATTCTGCGCACTATGCTGGGGCGTCCTCGAGCTCGTACTAGGACGAGGGCACCTCCTCGCCGTACTACGGAGGCACTCCATCTTGGCCAACCTGGGATTGATACCCACTTAGGCCAAAAGCCTAAGCTTGGGGGAGGTACACCGACATCACGTTCATCTACTTATCATATTCAGTCGGTACTTTGTATATTCATGTTTTGCTTTCTTTTTACTTTTTGTTCTTGCTTTGTTTCTGCTTTCCAAAACACAAAAAGACCAAAAATATTTTTGTTGTTTCTCTTTGTTTGCTTCTTTTTTCTCTTTGCTTTGGTTTGCCTCTTTCTTTTAGCTTTGTTTTTATTATTCAAAAAATCCAAAACGATTTCGCTTTGCTTGTTCTTCCTTTTGGTTCTTGCCTTTAAAAATCAAAAACCCAAAAATATTGGTTGTTCTTCTTTGGTTTTGTGAAGTTTATTGCAGGGTTCAGCAGTCCTCGGTGGAGTTTGGTTTCATGTTCTTATTCAAGCCACACAATGAAGGGCAATAATGCAGATTAATGACAACTTGAGGTGTGGTAAGAGGCTGGTAACAAACTCTATTTGTTTTCATTTTTGTACATATACTCATCATTGTGGGCATGCTTAGTCTGTTCATGTAAGGTGTATGTTATTTATGGATGTTTAGTAGTTCTTGCTTTCTTATGATTAGCTCCAGCTTGCCAATAGTTTGTAGCATGACATATGAATGTTTGCTTGCATTTTTCTATTCATAACTTGGTATGACACTGTGGTATCCTCTTCTGAATGTTTCACTTGAATTTACTTGGCACATGCTCATGCATGCATATGAATGAAACAATCAATTAAGCCTCGATGAATTATTTTGCTTCAGGGTTCTTGAATCACTTTCATGCCATACTTAATCATGTTTTGTTGCAAGCATGATTATGACAGTTACTGCTCTCTCGTTTGTCGCTCCCTCTCTATTTCCAGCCTTCACTTGTGCTGAGTATAAGCTTTACTCGTGCATCCAACTCCCCAAAACCAATATTGCCAAAAGTGTCCACCATACCTACCTATTAGCATCATTTTCTATTCCGTGCATATTCATTATGCCTTGTTTTCTTTCGAATAAAATGTTTGCTTGTTATGAGAAAGTTAGTTAGTAAAGCTCTCACGAACTTGATGACACACTTTACTTTTCTTGCACTTAATAAACTTGAACCATTGTGCCCATCTATGTTGCGTATATGCTTGCGCTTTATAAGTTGAAGTTAGCAGAACCATGTATCATGGGGAATGCTTTTGACATTGCACCTATATTCCGTTGATATCATGATTCTTTTGCTTACGGATCCTGGCAGTGTGAAATAAAAGGGAAACTTGTAAGATCATGGAGTTTGTATGTGTGTTAGAGAAATGCTTGGGCCGCTAGCCTAAGCCATGCCTAATCATGGTGGAAACTTGCAGCATAACCATAATGAGCACTCTATGAAGCATCCTCAATAAAAACCTATGCAAATAGCAAATAAAAAGATCGCTGAGATGCTCATTGTCTGCTTGCCTTGTCATTTTGATTATGGGATAGCTCCTGTATCATGTGCAAGGGGTACCCCGTTGGCGGTTCTCTATGATACATATGTACTTACAATGACAAGATCTTACTTGTGACTGAAGTTGAGTAGCATGAGGTTTGGTACTCGTAAGCAAGGGGCATGAAATTTCAACTTATAACTTATCAAGCATACCACTCTAACCTTAACCATTTAAAAGATGCTTATGATAGGGGCAATGAGAGCTCAAAACTAACGAGTATCATACTTTCAGCATTTGGAAGCCTTTCAACTTTTCAAAACCTTTTTCATTTCCTTGTTGAGTCTCCACACATTCTATGAGCACTTTCTTGAGAGCATAGTTGTCATTCTTAGTGTAATATGCTTGTTTCAAAACTTGGTTAATTGTGTCATGACCTTGATGCTTGTATCTCTGATATCTTTACTTCTAGTCTTCACTTGAACTTCGGAGGTGCCTTGGCATTTATGTTTGCTCTACAATCAAAGGCAAGCGAGATACCACTCTATCATACCTTTCTATGAGCATTGCAATGTTGCTTATGTTTATGTTTCATGCTACCTATTATTTTTGAGTTGGAATCTCTTCATAGCTTGCAATGACTATTGAGTGACCTTATTTGCATACTCCTTATTATGAGTTGTCTAAGTACTTGATCATATGCTGAGAATATATACATCATATGAAGCAAATGTGTTCGTGAAAGTTTCTTTTATCGCACTCGGTTTTCAACTGAATTGCTTGAGGACAAGCAATAAGCTAAGCTTGGGGGTAGTTGATACGTCCAAAACGTATTCTTTCCCGAACAGTTTTGCTATTGTTTTTCCTCTAAACTTGCGTGATTTGGATACAACTAACACGGACTGACGCTATTTTCAGCAGAATTACCTTCGTGTCTAGTTTTTGTGCAGAAAATCAACTATCAGGAAAAATCCCGGAAAATATGCCAAAAATCCTATTTCACCAGGAGACTCATAGAGCCAGAAGTCGAGACGGAGGAGGGCCACGAGGGGCCCACACCACCTTGCCGCACGGGCCAGGCCTGGCCGTGCCAGGGGGTGGTGTGGCCGCCTCGGTCACCCCCTTGGCCTCCCTCTTCGCCTATAAGATGCCTCTTGACCTAAAAACCAAGGGGGGTTCGACATTTTTCTAGAAAGAGTTCCGCTACGCCGCCACCATCAGATTCTGCAAATCAGAACTAGAAACTCCGTTCTAGCACCCTGCCGGGACGGGGAATTGGAGGAGATCATCGCCACCATCGCTTCTCCATCGACCATCCATGATTCCCCCATCTATGGGTGAGTAATCCCCCGCTGTAGGCTATGGGGATGGTAGGGATTGGATGAGATCGTTCATGTAATGGCATCGGATTGTTAGGGCATGATGCCTAGTATCTATTATTAGTGCTTTTTGACTTTGTTGCAACTTGTTATGCTTAATGCTTGTCACTAGGGCCCGAGTGCCATGATTTTAGATCTGAACATGTTATTGATTCATTATGATAGTATTGTTTGTGATCTTACCTGCAAGTTGTATACACATATTGTTGTTCGAAACCAAAGGCCCCGAAGTCACAATAATCGGGATAACCGGAGGGGATGGCTTTGATGTGAGGATCACATGTGTTCATGGAGTGTTAATGCTTTGCTCCGGTGCTCTATTAAAAGGAGCACCTTAAGTGCCAGTAGTTCCCTTGAGGCCCCGCTGCAAACGTGCTGGCAGGACAAAAGATGTTGTGCAAGTTCTCATTGCGAGCACGTATGACTATATATGGAACACATGCCTATGATTATTTAGTACTTGGATGCTTTATCTTATTTATCTGCAAATGCTCTTTATCTTGATTTCTATATTAATTGTCTTCTCCACGCAACGCCTGTCCATCCATCCCTATGCCTACCGCGCTTTAATCCTATTGTTTGCTGCAATTGTTACTACTGTCTTTACTTTTACTACTGCTATTACTTTGCTATTGCTATTACAAAACTATTGCTACTGATAAACTACCGTGAGGAAGATTGTTTCTAGGTGCAGCTGAATTGACAACTCAGTTGTTAAGGCTTATAAATATTATTTGGCTCCCCTTGTATCGAATCAATAAATTGGGTTTCACTTCCCTCGAAAATACTACGATACACCCCTTATACTTGTGGGTCATCAGCGATCTCCGAGGCGATTCCTATTAACGCGGATGGCCAGCAGCTAGTGTTCGCTCCCTTCACCGGTAGTTGCAGTAAGTATGGGCCTTGTCTCATTGAGACAGTCGCCAAATATTCTGAGGAGCTGCGGCGAGCGAAGGCGGCAAAGGTTGCGGCATCGGGGGCTACCACTGGGAAGTCTGTGGCGTCAAAGACTACCACGGATTCGAGGAAGCCCCCGAAGTCAAAGTCGAAGTCCAAAAAGCAGATCGTGCCTTAGCTTCTATATGTAATAGTTTAGCTTTCCTTTTGTTGAACCTTGTTTCGTGGGGGTACCCCTTTTGATACGTTGCTGAACTTGAATGCACTCCTTGTTAATGTATAGTTGGTATTATTCGCCACTTGTTTGGATGTAATAGGGTCCTTCGAGTGGTCCTCCTGACTCTCCTCCCACTAACGAAACTGCGGCACGACCACATTCAAAGGTGGAGGAGCTATCGCTGCTTGCGTGACTGTGCGATCGCATAAAGCAGTTGGAGCGAGAGTTGCCCATTATCCGCGGTAATGCGGACGTGTGGAAGTCGAAGGCCGAGAAGTCCACTGCTCGTGAGAAGTATCTCCTGGACGAAGTTGCGCAGTTGAACGAGCAATTTTAATGTCAGCTCTCTATCTTCTTTTCCTTTTCTTTGGCCATTCACGGCGATGCTCTGTCTTATGCTAATCTTTAGCTTCTTGTAGTTGTTAGCGCTTGTCATCCGCAGGATGAGAGGGATCGGGTTGCCATTCGCCTGCATAATTTGACCTAGGAGCAGCTGCAAGCTAGCGGTTACTTCTGGGTGGATCATGACCGCACATTCGCGCTGGCGACGCTGCAGGATCGTGCCTCGCGAGTGCTTCAGTGTTTGAAGAAAGCACAGTCATGCCTTAGGCGTATCTTCCAAGTGATGTTTCCCCTGGACGTTGTGCCATCAAGCTTGCTAGCTTTGTTGACGAAGTTTCAAGATATCAGCACAGTCTGCGAGTGCGTGCACCAGCAATTGGTCGGGGGTGCCAAGGCTGCGTTGGCGCTTGTTCGATTTCATCGGCCAGATGTGGATGTCACGGCTATTGCCACTGGGCCGCCACCGCCTGAAGGGATGACCTGTTACATGGTCCCACACTACCAGGCGGTTGATCGACCAGCCGAAGATATCATCGATTTCTTTGAAGATCAAACAAATGTTCTCCTTTTGAAGCAGTAGTGTAGTTTGTATCCTGCACATAGATGTATAAGTGTTGTAAAATTCATATGATTGTGTTGGGTGTGTTTGATACCCATTAATGTGCAAAGATCTTGCTAGGTTGTATATTTTTCGAGTGTATTTTAAGATACAAGTCCTTTTTGTTAGCCTAGCGTATATTCATCTCAACACCTTGCTAACCTATCAGGTGCATTGCAGCTGGGTTGGTGTTATCAAGGGTTTGATTGGTAGTGCATCATCTACTCAGGATACTATGTTGTTTGTGGAACAAGATGTAAAGGGTGGCGCATCCCCCGAGTGAAATAATTGCAAGGAAAGTAGAAAAACACAGGGTTAGGGGCACTTAGCTTTACTTATTTGCAGAATATAACGAGGTATAATGTGTGGCTAAGTAGCCTGGCTGTATAGCCATATTTGTAAAGTAAAAAACATCTAAGGGTAGAAACGGTGCAGCTACGCGATGTTCCAGGGGTTGGAGTATGTGACTCCATTCTTGAGGTCTTTGAGGCGATAGGCGCCACCTGGGATTACAGTAATCACATAGGGTCCTTCCCAAGGGGACTCGAACTTGAGGTGCCCTTATTGCTTCAGTCGCAGGACCAGGTCTCCTTCGACGAAAGATCTGAGGCGTAGCCTTCTACTGTGGTAGTTGCGGAGGTTCTGCTGGTAGATCGTGGATCTCTCCGCTGCAATCTTGCATGCCGAATCAAGGAGGTCGACGGAGTCTTTGAGTGCGAGGGATGATTCCGCCTCACTTTATGCTACTACCCGTGGGGCCGTGTAGCGCACCTCTACGGGTAGTTATGCCTCGGCGCCATGTACCATGAAGAACAGAGTGTTGCCTGTGGCACTATTTGGAGTTGTGAAAAGGCTGCATAGTACGGATTGCAGCTCATCTGGCCAGCATCCGGCAGCTTTTTCAAGTGGTCGGAGGAGCCTTTTCTCGATCCCCCTGCAGACAAGGCCATTGGCCTTTTCGACTTGACCGTTGGTCTGGGGATGTGCTACCGAGGCGTAGCTAATGTTGATTCCCAGGTTTTCACAAAAATCCTGGAACTCCTTGGAGGTGAAGTTCGTCCCATTGTCCGTGATGATGCTATGTGATACCCCGAAGTGGAAGACGATGGACTCGAAGAACTTGACGGCGCTGGCTCCTGATTGGTTTGTCACCGGCATGGCCTCTGTCCACTTGGTGAATTTTTTGACCGCGACTAGGAGGTATATGTATCCTCCTCGCGAGGATCTCTGGAGCTTGCCGACCATGTAGAGTCCCCATTGTGCAAAGGGACAAGCCAGGGGTATTGGCCTGAGTTTTGTGCCAGGTGCATGCAGCTTGTCCGCGAATCGCTGGCAGGCGTTGCAACGCTGGACTATGTCCTTGGCGTCGCGCATGGCTGCTGGCCAGTAGAATCACACATAGAGCTTTGGCGACAAGGGCGCGACTGCTAGCATGGTGGCTGCAAGTGCCTTCATGTATGTCGAGGAGGAGTGCTCTGCCATCCCCGTTGGAGACGCACCGCTGAAGAACTCCTATGATGCGCGCTTGTACAGTTCGCCATTGATGAGGGTGAATGTCTTGGATCGTCACGCTATATGACATGCACCAGTCGGGTCATCTGGTAACCTTTTGCTGAGCAAGTATGCGACATATGGTTGCGTCCAGGATGGCTCGATCATCATGACCTCTATGGGACCTTCAAGTCCTGTGACAGGCTCCGTGTCATCGAGTGCCATTGGCTCGTTGGGTGGCGTCGCCCCCGAGTCCGTTGGCGTGCTTGTCTTTTTCTCTAGAGCCTTGGGCTTGATGGAGCGTTCGCAGATGCGCTCTAGAAATACTCCAGGTGGCACTGGGGCATAGGTGGAGCCGATGTTGGCGAGTGTGTCTGCCTCCTCATTGCTTTCGCGGCAAACGTGCCATAGCTCACAGCCATCGAAGTCTCCCTCGAGTGTGTCGTAGAGGTCGGGGTAGGTGATCATGTTGTCGCTCAGAGCATCGCACTCGTTCATTGTTTGGTTGACCACCAGTTTGGAGTCGCCGTAGATGATGAGTCGCTTGGCGCCGCAGGCTTTCGCCATCCGCATCCCATGGAGCAAGGCTTCATATTCAGCTTCGTTGCTGGAGGCGGTGAACTGGATTCGCAGAACATACCTCATCTTGTCACCTTGCGGCGACATCAGGATGACGCCTGCACTAGCTCCCTCCTTGCACTTGGATCCATCAAAGTGCATTGTCCATAGATAGGACATATCTGGCTTGTCGGGGAGCTGGTTTTCCATCCAGTGCACAAGGAAGTCCGGGAGAACTTGCGACTTGATCGCATCGCGTTTCTCATATGTGATGTCTCGTGGAGACTACTCTATTCCCCAGAGCGCGACTCGTCCAATGGCATCGGGATTGTTGAGGATGTGCCTGAGTGGGGCGTCGTTAACCACTACGATTGGGTGCTCCTGGAAATAGTGGCGTAGTCGCCTGGCTATCATGAAGATGTCATATGCCAGCTTCTGATAATGTGGGTACCGCTATTTTGTTGGCATGAGCACCTTGCTGAGGTAGTAGACTGGGCGTTGTACCCCGTGGACTTTGTTTTCTTCGGCTCGTTCCACCACGAGCACAGTGCTTACCACCTGGTTGGTGGCGGATATGTACAGCAGTAGCGGGTCTTTTTCGTGAGTTGTCACCAACACCGACGAGGTGGACAATAGACGCTTGAGGTCATCGAATTCTTCTTGTGCTTCGTTCGTCCACTCGAATTTATCAGCCTTGCGGAGAAGTTGGTAGAAAAGCAGTGCCTTTTCGCCCATCCGACTGATGAATCGACTGAGCATTGCGATTCGCCTAGCCAGCTGCTGGACGCCTTTTACATTCTTTGGCTTCTCCATGGCCAGTATGGCCTTTATTTACTTCAGGTTTGCCTCGATCCCTCTCACGGAGATGAGATACACGAGCAGCTGCCCATATGGTACACCGAAGGCGCATTTGTCCGGATTTAGCTTGATCTAGTAGTGGTTGAGGTTATCGAAGGTCTCGTGGAGATCGTCGAGTAACGATGCTTCCTTCTTGGTTTTTACGACGATGTCGTCGAAGTAGACTTGGATATTGTGACCAAGTTGGTTCTTGAGGCAGGCCTACATGCACCGCTGATAGGTGGCTCCTGCGTTTTTCAGCCCGAAAGACATCGTTGTGTAGCAGAAGACACCAAAAGGCGTGACGAATGCTGTTTTTTCCTGGTCCTCCTCCTTCATTCGAATTTGATTATAGCCTAAGTAGGCGTCGAGGAAGTAGGGGCGTTCGTATCCTGCGGTGGAGTCGATTATTTGATCGATCCGTGGCAATTAGAAGTGGCCCTTCGGGCAATGCTTGTTTAGGGAGGTGAAGTCCACGCACATCCGCGGGATATCCGTGTCCTTTTTGGGAACGAACACGGGGTTTGCGACCCAGGTGCTTTCCTTGATCTCGCGGATGAAATTAGCGTCGAGGAGTCTGTTGACTTCCATTCCGACCGCTTTTTCCCTTGGCTCCGACAGTCACCGGATTGTTTGTTTGACTAGCCTAGCTTCAGGATTCACATTGAGTGCGTGCTCAACAAATTCCCTGGGAACTCCTGGCATGTCTGTTGGACACCATGCGAAGATTTCCCAGCACTCACGGAGGAATTCGACGGGCGCGAGTTCCTATGCAGGACTCAAGTTGTTAGCGATGAGGGCCATCTTGGTTGGGTCCGTTGGATGGACCTGGACTTTCTTGGTGTGGACCGACGTGTCGAAGGATATGCCGGGTGATTTTGGCTTGCTCGGGGGAGGCAGACTGTTGTTTGTCGACTCCTTCAACCTCGCCAGTTCCTCATGCATGCCTAAAGAATGGGATATTCTGTTGAACTCTCTATCGCAGATGTCAGGTCTCTCGAAGATTCCGTCGACTATGATGATGCTGTTTGGGCCTGACATTTTCATCTGCTGGTAAGCATAGTGCGGCACTGCCATGAACCATGCGAATGCGACATGTCCAAGGATGTAGTGATATTGTGAGGGCCAGTCGACGACTTCAAATTCAAAGCGCTCTCGCCGAAAGTTCTGCGGCGTGCCAAAGATGACATCCATGCTGATCTTGCCCAGGGGTTACACACCTGTCCCTGGGACGACGCCGTGGAATATTGTGCCTAAGACTTCCAGACATGTCAGAGGGATCCTCATTGCATGCAAGGTACTTGCGAACATGAGGTTGATGCCGCTTTCGCCGTCCATGAAGACGCGACTCATCTCGAAGCCCCCAATTTGTGCCTCGAGTACGAGGGGATAGTGGCCTAGGCAAGGTACTTGGCGCGGGTGGTCACGCTTGTCGAAGGTGATGCAGGACTCGCTTCCACTGAGCTACTCAGTGGTGGAGGGCGGAGAGTTCATCGCCAAATTGACTTTGCGAGTGATTTCCTTCTGCACTCGATTTGAGGGGCACCCTTTTTGGATCATCCCCATGTTACCTAGCACTCGCGGGTACGGCTCTCCTCCATGGTTCTGGACTGGCGCAACCATAGGTGGTGGTGGTCCGGGTGGTGGTGGTGGTGCTCCATGAGCCACAGCGCCCGGGGTAGCTCCGTAGGCCTGGTTGATCGCATCGCAATTCATCTGGGCCAGGCCTTCGTGGAGCTTGAGGAAATCGGGGCAGACCTTGAGAAGGTGGCTGGACTTTTTTGTTGCCGTCGTGCTTGTCGATGTAGAAGTGTATGTTGCACGGTCCGGACAGTTTGTCTTGGATGGATATTCCAGGTGCCTCATCACGAGTGTGGCGCTGCCACACTTGCGTGGTTTTTCCGCTGTCACGGTATCCACCACTGCGGTATCCGCTCTTGCGGATGTCATCGCGTTTGTCAGCGTAGCCAGCCACGACCATGTCGACCTCTTCGCGGTCCTCGTAGACACGCATTCAATGTTTTCCTCGGAGATCACGTCTGCGCCCGAGGTCATCGTCATCATCAGAGTAAGCACGGTTTTTCACCGAGTCCTCTCCATCGGCCCACCGATTCACGATCTCCATCAGGTGGTCGATTGTCTTGGGCTTTGAGTGGCCCAACTCCTCCCTGAGTTCTCTGCGGCGCACGCCGCCGCTGAACATGTCAATTGCGCGATCCTCAAAGATATCTTCTGCAGAATTCTTAATGATGGACCATCTCTAGAGGTATGAGCGCAACGACTCGCTAGACCTTTAGTGGCAGCCTCTTAGTTCCTCGATTGATGCGGGCCTCTTGTATGTGCCCTTGAAGTTGAGCACGAAGCTGTAGACCAGCTCTTCCCAGCTGCGAATTGATCCGCGCGGGAGGTTGTTGAGCCATGCATGGCAGGCGCCTTACAGCTGTAGCTGGAGGCATTGCATTGCTGTTCTCGAGCTTCCACCATGCAGCCTGACAGAGGAGATGTGATCTTCCAGCCAGATCTTTGGGTCCTGCAGGCCATCGAATTTCGGGTTCTCCGATGGGAGTTTGAACCTCTTAGGCATTCGCTTCTGCCTGATGGCTCTGCTGAAGCATCTGGTGCCGCAGAGCTCTACTTCGTCATCATCTAAGACAGTCAAACATGCACGTCTTGCGTGCATATTGTCGACCTTGCGCTGCATGATGTCATCACGCGTGTCGTAGTCGTGGTCATGCCACCGTGAGCAGCGTCGCCTTGATCGATCGTGGCTACCGTCGCTGGAGGAGTATGAATAGTAATACTTGTCCAGAGCTCTACTTTTCTTCAGCTCCAGTGTTGGCTCCTTGATGAGGGCAGCTTCGACTATCCCCAATCCTGCGATCGTAGATCGGTGTATAGCAGCTCGCGCATCCCCAGTCGGTGGCTAGTTGTTGAGGAGGTACATGGTGGCCGTTATCACCGCCGCTTGCGGTGTCTTTGGGAGCATGTTGCCCCGCGTATCCACCATCATGGAGCTAAAGTCGAGGACTCATGCGGCTTCTTCTCGCTCCTTATCGGTGAGGTGGGCTAGTCGATAGAGCCGTTTGGTGGCCTTCCGAAGGCTCGACTCGTCCGCCGCTTTTCTGTACGCGTCGAGTTGCGCGATTACTTGCTATTCGCACTTGTACTCCTATTTGAGCAGCCAGTGGTAACCCATCAACATCTGTTGTGATGAGTTTAGGGAAAGGGGATTGCCTCACAGAGCTTCTCGATAGCGGGCCCACTTGTTGTCATTGATCTTGATCATCACGCGCTCTTCGGTGCGCTCATTCGCGGTGAGGTTCGGGTCTCCTTTTGTCCCATTGTTGGTGGGCGCTCCATTGGCGAGGCCACCGTTTTCGCCGTTGGTTGGTCCAGTATCGGTGTTGTCGTGATTGACACCGGTGTCGCCTGTGTTGATGACGACGCACATGAAGTGATTGGGGAAGCTATTGCTCCCATAACTTTCAGATCCGGAGCCATAGAATCCATCTTTTGTGGCCAGATCACCCAGATCGGATCCGCGACTGTTGTCACTATCCGTGCTCCCAACTATTGTCAGGGCGTTGAGCTCACTTAGGGTGCCAATTGGTGGTGGAAACTACGATGCTGGACCAATCGCGGGAACTGTCGGCTAGTCAGGGAGGTGAAGTGTGCCCAGTTGACCAACTTGGAAGCATAATCTCCCGATCACCAAGCCGATCCCATCGCCCACGGACTCGAAAGCCGGGCGAGTGGCCGGCGTGTGGATGGTGATGTCTAAGGCGCTGAAGAGGAGGAGAATCTCTGTTGTTGCAGAGTTGTAGATTGTGGTTGACGGGGCCGAAGAAGCCGCGACATCAGCACTCCCAGTTCCCACAGATAGTGCCAATTGATGAGGGATTAACTCATCAATGCCCATTGTTATGGACTTGTGTTTTGGAGAAGGAGGGAGCGCTGGAGGCATCAATCGGCTAGCAAACAAGCACATAGGGATTCAAGGTTTACCCAGGTTCAGGCCTCGTAGAGGTCCCTACTCCTGCTCGTCTGCTCTTGGAATTATCGAGGGAGTCGAAAGTTACAGCGGTGCGCTGATGCAATCTGGCGATGGTTGTGGAAACTAGGGTTGTGATTGTCCTCCTCACCGCCCCCTCCTAGCCTTTATGTAGATAGGCTAGGTCTCGGGTAGCAGGGTCGAGTCGGTTACATATTAGGGTTTGTCCCTTTAAACTTTCAATCTTAAGCTTCGTCTTGTGCTCCAAGCAATCGGAGTCTCCATGAGTCACCTGAATCCTGTATTGGGCCCTGGTAACACCGTGGGCTTTTGTCATACCTGGACCGTATATGCCAAACTCGAGTACCTTTAAGGTATGCCCACGTTAGTATATTATGATTCTTTCTTTAATTTTTCATGTAATGTATTTTAGGTGATATGACGCCGAGACATAAGTCTGGCGCTACAAAAAGGAATAAAAGAAATTGAGGGATTGAACTTATTGAATTACAAAAAGTCCTTTAAAACGGTATTTTTCGAAGCAAAATTCTTTTATTCCAGTTGGTAAGAGGGATCTTGAACTAAGAAATAGACCTAGCAGTTAAAAGATGGTATCTTGAGGAATTGCAAGAATAGGGTTTATTGATATTCCTGGTATAATAGATGTTATCACACATATAGTCATACTCAATTCGATGGAATTGTTTGATCTTAAAGGGGATCTTCTATAATTTTGCACATAAGGGGTTATTTCATGGTTTCATCCAGTTATTAATCACTTGATTATTTTTAGATAATAGTAGTTGATAGAAAGAATGCTCGTAGTGAATGATGATAATGAAAGTGAAAAATCTCAACTCGGACAACACGATGATCATAATTCAAATGTCAATCACGAGGTCAATGAATGGTCCTTGGATGATGGTAAGTAGCTAAATAGCTCCATTTTTCCAAAAGTAAGTTAGTTTTTAGGTGATATGGACATTAATTTTTAATATTTTGCAAGTGCAAGTAGATATATATGTCTATATTTTTAGATATACCTGCATATACATAAGCCTTAGGGGCCACGCTGTCAACTTCGTACTAGGGTCCCGCGAAACATAGAGCCGACCCTGCTTATCTTATCTCACATCTTGCTTTATCCATCCGCTGCTACCCCGATCGGTGCGATCTTGACGCGCGGAGGCAAACCATCCTGGCTTGCGATCGAACGCTTGAAATGGATCGTATGGGCACCTAGAGGGGGGCTGAATAGGTGCTACTTCAAATTTTAATACTTTTCCATTTTTTTGGCTTGACACAAAAGGTAAATTCTCTAGATATGCAACTACTTAGAATTTCCCTATATGCAAACCTAACTACTAGCGAGTAAAGGCAGGTAATAGTGGGGAACGAGGAAACCGTAGTGGAGCACGCGGAGACACGGGATTTTTTTTACCGCAGTTCCGTCCTTGTTAAGGGAAGTACATCTGCATTGGAGGGGTGGGTGGTACTAAGACCACCATGCCACAATAGGCATCACCCTGTTCTCCGATGGGTCTCGCCACCAAAGGCCTGATCCACCTTTCCACTATTGGAACCCTTCGAGGCGGGATCCGATGCTTTTACACAACTAGCGGGGCACAACTCCACAACCGAATTGGAGGATCCTATAACGGCAACAAGCTTCCACAAGAACAATTGTTATCAATATCGAAACACAAGATCTTGATATTAACAAGAATACTAGATCGGGAATTCTCCAAGTGAATGGAGAGGAGTTGAAGCACTTGATTCGTGATGACGATGAATGAAGTCTCCTCCTTCAATTCCTCCAAAGATCGAAGCCTTCGGGTAGTTGAAGTGGGAGATCTTGAGTGAGAGCTTTTTCAACTGGCCAGAACTTTTTCGAATAAATCAAGAAAACTGACAGGAGGGGTGATTGTGGCTTATATACCCCATGTCCAGAATGAGCCATTGGAGTAATCTAGGGCCGGATTATCCGGCCCAAGAGGAGGGCCGGATTATCCGGCTGGGGGAAAAAATCCGCCCCAACTTCGGATTGTTCGGGGAAAATCCGCCCCTAGACAGAGACTCGCGCCGATCTTCCCTTGGGCACTTCTCCTGGGGGCCGGATTATCCGGCCCAAGAGTAGGCCGGATTATCCAGCTGGGAAAAAATCCGCCCCATCCACGGATTGTTCGGGGAAAAATCTGCCCCTAGACAAAAGCTCACACGCGACCGACTCTGGCCAAGAGGGTCAGGCCGGATTATCCAGCCCCCAACAACATGATTTCTTACCTGCAGCACTTAGCGCACATGAGAAACTCCACGGTATTGTTATCTAACACACAAAACACAAGGGACCATGAAAAGTTCTTTCAATCTCCCCCTTTTTGGTGTTAGATGACAATACTAGGATTTGTAAGATAGCTCTAATAACAACAATCATTTAGCGAATGAAAAAGACTCCCCCTCAAAGTGTGCATACTAAAGATTTGCATTTGAATACAAATGCACACAAGCAGGTACAAGTCTATTTCATTGAAACTGAATCTACACAAAGATAATGGGCTAGCTCTGAAAAATACCATACCACCATGAGAGGGGCGTCCTCAATATAGTATAAGAATAGCTAATGTGATAACCATTATAAACGCCTTCCACGGGAGATAGATAACCAATATAATAGATCCATAGACATGAGGAGATAGTCCATGAGATAATTCCAGAGCCACACATAAACATAGTCTCATACAAGGTAAATCACAAATAAAATTTCAACACTAAATGGGCACAAGCGAGATAAAGACAGAAACTATAAAATGCAAATGCTTGCGCCCGACCCATGCAAATCCACGAGGACCTAATAGAACTACTTCTCCCCCTTTAGCATCGAAATGCCAAAAAGGAAGAAGAGCGATGCTAGCGCCCCAGATGATCACTCGGAGTCCTCATTGTCTTCCTCGTCCTTGTCTCCATCATCAAACTCCTCGGTGTCTTCCCCTTCTTCATCAGTAGCGGCCAGGGTAGGAAACAGGTGACGCTCAAGCTCTCCATAGTTGAGGCCCGACAAAGAATTCCACTGAGCATAAGGTGTGGGAGCGGTAGGAGAAGGAGGATCACTAGAAGCCCCGGACACGTGGTGAAGAATGAGTTGTTGAGTATGTGCCATCTCGTGGCGCTGCTTATACGCTGCATACTGCCCCTTGCGAGTGTCCACCCCCATGCACAGAATGTTCCGCTAGAACCAATTTAGCTGCTTCACCTCATGAGCAATAGGAGACACTGGGGGCCTACAAGCACTAGCATGGGCATCCCTCATAAAGCCCTTAGACGCCAAAGATGGATGGAGATCTTCCTCGCCTTATTGTAAATCTTCTTGGCCTTATGCATAGTATCAATGTTGAACTCTCCATCGGGAAGTAAGTGCTTGATCAGCATCATAATATAAGGTGCATACAGAATGGAGAGCCTATTGAACATTCCATCCGTCAACTCATGACAGATGAAGTCCATCACATCTAGCTTGTAACCAACAGATTCATCTTCAGAGGAGGCCATCTCATGAGAAAAGGCAAGCAGCTGAACCAAGTGACCACAAATATTGTCATTGTTTCCTCCACTTGGTGTGATAGAGTCATGGAAAATGCCCACCAAGTTAGCATAAAGGGGCGAGAGACCGGCAAAAGAGCGCACAATACCATTGTCAACCGTGCACGGGAAGAGAACAACATCTTTGTTGGGCTTGAGTTGAGTAATGATGTGATGGCCACTAGCACGGTCCCTATTGCGGAAGGGATATCCAAGCACCTCAGCAAAAGTCCGAAAATCAGTTTGCATGAGAATGTCACGATTCATCCACTTCATGGTACGGTACTCATCGCCACAAATGACCAAAGTGGAGAAGAATTGCTTCACCACCTCGGAGTCATAGGAACACTGAAGGGCCATAAGATGGTGCAACCCCATCCGTTTAGTCACCTCCATGGCATCAGCAAGTTGGGGCTTCTCCATAGCCTCAGCAATGATGATAGGATGCATAGGGCGAATCTTCAGCAAAGCATAAACATCTTCATAAATAGACTTTTGGTCTGCACACCAAAAGCGGGAGTCACCAAGATCAGTACCTTGCGCAGATTCCGCAAACAGATCACGGTGGCGAATGGAGGAGTAAGTGATAGCATCCATCTTCTTATAGTTGATCTTTGGTTCCTTTCCCTTTCTCTTGGACACACTCTTCCTACTCTTGTCTCTCTTTGCCTGTTCAGCCATACGGTCAGCCTCTTTGTTCCTCCTCCTCAATTCAACCTCATCCACGAGACCACCTTCACCATCGTCTCGGAATTAGAGGCCACGGGGACAGGGCTTGTAGGTTTTAGGAGCACTGGAACCACCTGTGAAACGAAAGAGATGGATAGCATGGGGATAAGCACACACACAAGTCCAAGAGAGAAAGTAGAAATAGTAGGCAAACAGTCCATAGTCCAAACATAATTAAGCAAAAAATCTACAGGCATCTGAAGTAGGTTTGAATCTGACAGGCCAGTGTTGGAGATATACTTTCCGGGTATCCTCATAGTTCCTCACTGACCAGGGTGGCCCACTTCAGGTTAGAGCTTTGCTTCACGGGCGGCCCAGTAAGGGAGAAGAGACGGAGTCCAGCCCGGCTACGGAAAGGCCTAGAAGACTTACCGACATAGGCCCATAGTGTTACTTATAGTTCAAGATATACTCTGTAACCGACTCTTAGTCGTAGACGGATAGATCTCTCCTGTAAACCCTAGGCCGGATATCTTTATAAGTCGTCCTAGGGAGAGACTTTAGGGAACCCCTTACAATCACAATCTCAACTCGCACAGGCGAACCCTTGTAACCCATATTCCGGCTCTGCCGTATTACTGGATTGCTAGCAGGAGTAGGATCCGTCCAAAGCCGGTGGATTCGAACCTGGGTAAACTTGTGTGCTCACCGTCCCAGAACACTATACGTCTCATACCCCTCACTTCCACATGCCTCGAGGACCCCCTCATGGCGTACTTGTCATCAGTCCGACGACAGTTGGCGCCCACCGTGGGGCAAGTGAGCTTCGGATCTGCGTTCCGAGCGGAATCTGCAAGAATCGGAATCGGCGAGACTATCGCCGTCGGTCGCATCCTCTACACCAGCGACGTCCCTCTCATCGTTCTTGATGAGACCTGGATTCCGGCTAGGGAGGCTGTGACTTCCTACACCATCATGTCTTTTCGCGAGATCGATGTTTATATCGGTTTTGCTGAAACTGTCCCACCCACCCTAGCGGTGATGATAAAGGCAGAAGAAGTTTCTGGGTCCCCTTTGTCCACGGAGGTGGCAGAGTTCCGGATCTCAGAAAACCCTAAACCAACCCAGCCCGCACCAATCGCGGAGATAGTGGAGAAATCCGAGCCTGAAGTAGACCTGGCGGTCCAAGTTGAATCTGGAGTGGATCTCCCTGGAGAGACCGAATCCCAGATCGACCCACCCGCTGAAGTCGAAATCCAGGAGGAGCATAGCAACAACACGGGTTCTGGATCTGATGACGCCGGGATAGACAGGCCTTTCCTGAGATACATGCTAACACGCATGATGATGCAAGATGCAAGCATAGATGATATTCTCGAGACCATCAATCGTTTCGAGGAAGACGATAGCAAGAGTCACAACTATCTCAGGAGGCACGCGTCGCACTTTGTCGGATATGTGGGATCCGGATCCGGCTCTGCCGATGCTGGAGACAACATCGACTCTGTGCTAGAGGCGATTGGAACAAATGCCGACGTACCCGCATCCTCGGATGATTCGATGACATCAGCAGATTTCCAAAAGTTCTCCGGGGAATATGAAGAGGAGTATAACTCCAAAGCTGCAGAGGAAGAAGAAGCCATGGATGAAGGATCCGGGGAAAACTCTCCCAAAACACAGGATGACATGGAAATCGGAGATAATCCCGAAGTCCAGATGTCCAAAAGTACCGATTAGAGCTTGACTCCGGGAAACAGACCCAAAGCTGTCTTTACAACCAGCGCTGCCAAGAAGGCAAGGAAGAAGAACAAGACCCCGGAGAAAGACCCTCTGGCAGAGGAGGTGATCGCCGAGGAGTACGAAGAAGACTCGGATGGAGCACTTATCCCAGACGAGCCCAAAGAAGAGTCGGTGGATGGACACGTAATCACTGAAGGTGCGCGTAAACTCATCGATGCTGCATTAACCACACCTATTCCTACAGCTGCAGAACTTACTGCTGAAGAGCTGGACGAGAGGGCCCATGCCCTAGAAGCGCGTCGCCAAGTACTCCTCGATGAAGCCAAAAACATTGAGGAGGAAAAGAAATGCATGGCAACTGCGGAGAAGCACAACTCCAGGCAACATCAGAAGACCAGGAAACGTCATACTCATGACGACCAATTCCCGCAGATTCACAAAGTCCTTTTCGGTGGAGAACTTGGCATGCCTCGACGCGACAACAACGAGGATTGGGTGTATCCAACGCCAGTACAGAACACCGTTGCGGCTTGAGAAATCCTATTGGCTAATCCAGGCCCGGAGCAGATCCGGTTGGGAATCAAACTACTAAACAGGGGGCTGGAGCAGCAAAAGGTCGCCCTGTCCGGAAGTCAAAAATTGGTCTCCGATTCTGACCAATGTCACACAAATCCGGCATGGGCTGACGTAAGACCCCAATGTGTTCCGGCACAGCATCATCGTTCCGAACGTCAGGAAGACAACTACTCAAGAACCAGATCTTCAGGACAGCACCACAAAGCTGTGCATGACTGGCGTAACGTTAACCCGGTTGTAGAGCAAGAGGCAATTTCTGTGTTGAATCCGAGGAATCCTCCCCGGCGAGAGTCGAAGGACCGCAGGGAAGAAGATAAAGAGAAACGTCGGAAGGAGGGCCGACAAAGAATGCCACCTCCTAGGCATGCAAGCCGTCCGGGTGATGGGCGAAGGAATGACAGACACCGTGCCGAGAAAAGCCGGCAGGGGGCTCGTCACAATGAAGACCCTTCCCGGAACCGGAATAATGACGCTTCGGACGAAGGTTGGCGATCAGCCGGAAATAACCTAGCTGCTCCATCTTCCCCACCAAGCAGCCATCACAACGGCTCCCAAGGAGGTCAAGGAGGGCGTCGTGGTGGAGGAGGTGGTGGCAGAAGCCGAAGTCCGGCTCCAAGGCACCGCAGCCATAGCCGTCACTCGCGACGATCTTTATCCCTAAATGACGCAAGACACAAGATCAACTTCAATATAGATGCGCGGCACTATGAAAATGATGACATATACGTGGGCCCAAAGTGCTTCAGACCATGCATAAGAGCTACAAGATTCCCGGAAGGATTTGCTATCTCAAGACATATTCAAGCCTACGACAGCATAGCTCGGCTAGATACTTGGCTACATGATTTCTTCCAAGCTTGCTGCATCGCCAAAGGCGGAAATAGCCCGGTCGCAACCCGATATCTCCCACTTATGTTGTGGAAGATGGCACGACCATGGCTCAATGAACTTCTGGAGAACACCATCCACAACTGGTATGACATGCAAAGTGCGTTCTTTTGGAATTTCGAAGGCATGTACCGGAGGCCCTATACGGTCGGAGACCTACAGCGTTGCACCCAGAAAGCCGAAGAAACTTGCCGAGATTATCTCGGACGATGGATCGACACCAAGAACTCCTGTGAAGGAGTAAATGACCAAACTACGATTGAAGCTTTCATTGCAGGTCTCCCAATTGGTTTACTACATCATCGCTTGAAATGTGACAAATTCACTGATTTGGGAGAGATGATAGAAACAGCGAGGAAGTATGCAGATGCCGACGACGATGAAGAGGGATTAGTGAATGCCCTGGCTATGCCACAGTCGGCAAAACAACCAAAGCAACAAGCTCAGAAGCGCAAGAATGCCTCGGAAGAAAAACCCAACACGGAAACGGTAGTAGTCACTACTACTTTCGGGTCTGGAGGACGAGGAGGACGTGGCGGTGGCCGCGGACGTGGTCGTGGGACATCAAGGGTTCAAGGTAGAGGAGACCAGTAGCCTGGAAAAACCTACTCTTGGGCCGACATTGCCAATAACCCATGTGTGCATCACCTAGACGCCAATGGGGGCTCGTCACACACAAACGGTGAGTGTCGTTTCAATCACGACATTAAGAGAGATGATACCGTTGGCTACAAAGCTAATTAGAAGAAGGGAAAGAAGAATCCTGAAAATGATAAAGAGACCAAGGAAGATTCCGACATGGAGGAAGCTGACGCTTCAAATCCCAAGCCGGAAGGGAAGAAAAAAAATTCGACCAAGAAAGACACTTATGTCACCTTCCTCGGATCTCAACCAGCAAATGTCAAAAAGGCAGTGCTACATGAGCTTAATGCAACAGTTCTGGCTGTCCCCTGATTCTTGGACTGGTCGGAAGTGGCAATCACATTTGACCGCGCTGATCATCCGCCTAAGTTGCATAGGCGAGGAAAATATGCCTTAATCGTCAATCCACTTATTGACGGTTATAGTTTCTCCAAGACTCTCATGGACGGTGGCAGCAGCATTAACATTCTGTATGTCGAAAAGCTACGCCGGATGAAGATCTCAGAGACCCAGCTGAACCACAGCTCTGTGATCTTTCACGGGGTTGTCCCAGGAAGACAAGAAAATTCCCTAGGAGAAATCACTTTGGATGTTACCTTTGGAACTCCAAAGAACTATCGGACGGAGACACTTTCCTTCTAAGTGGTCCTGTTCAAGAGCGCGTACCACGCTATATTCGGACGTTCGGCTTACTGGTCTTTTATGGCTCGTCCATGTTACATTTACAATATGATGAAAATTCCAGGTCCCAATGGCGTGATCACCATCAGGGGAGACCCGAAGAAAGCGCGAGAGTGCGAGGATGGAAATGTCGCCTTTGCTGAAGTCGTGCTGCACGCCAGGAGTACCAGGAGATCAAGAAGAGCATAGATCCGTCCGAGATGCCCGCAACGAAGAAGGAGGTGACAAAACCGAATCCGGAGTTCAAGGCATCAGAAGAGACGAAGAAGACACCATTGAAGGATGATGATCCCTCAAAGGTGACCCAGATAGGCTAGGCCTAGATAGTGCATAGGAAAGTGCGCTCGTCAAGTTCCTCAAAGCAAATCAAGATATCTTCGTATGGCAGCCATCTGACATGACCGGAGTACCTAGGGAACTTGCCGAGCACTCTTTAAATGTAAACCCGAACGCTAAACCCGTCAAATATCCCTTAGGACGTTTCGGAGATGAAAAGCGTAAGGCAATAGCTAAGGAACTAGCACGTCTCAAATTAGCCGGATTCATAGAAGAGGTTATCCACACTGAATGGTCGGCCAATCCTATAATGGTCCCTAAAAAGGACATCACTGATTTAAGGATGTGTCTTGATTATACTTCCTTGAACAAGGCTTGTCCCAAAGATCTGTTCGCTCTGCCTAGGATTGATCAAGTTATCGATTCTACGGCAAGCTCGGAACTCCTTTGTTTTCTCGACGCATATTCCGGTTATCACAAAATCCGGATGAAGGAATCTGACAAAGTCAAAACTTCATTCATAACCCCCTTCGGAACCTTCTGTTTTGTTACGATGCCCTTTGGGCTGAAGAACGCAGGAGCTACGTACCAACGATGCAGCGTTGCCTCCACGATCAAATCGGACGCAATGTACATGCATATGTGGATGACATTGCGGTGATGTCCAAAAAGAAGGAAACATTAATTTTCGACTTGGAGGAAACTTTTGTCAATCTACGAAAATACAACATAATGCTTAATCCAAAGAAATGGTTCTTTGGAATCCTAGCCGAAAAATTGTTAGGTTTCATCGTGTCTCAAAGAGGCATAGAGGTAAACCAAGACAAAATCAAGGCTATACTCAATATTTCTAGGCCAACTTGCCTAGAGGATGTACAAAGACTAATCGGTTGCATTGCTGCAGTCAATCGGTTTGTAAGCCGGCTCGGTGAAAGAGCCGCACCATTATACAAACTCCTGAAAAAGACCAAGGATTTTTTGTGGACCGACGAAGCTGAAGCTGCACTACAAGACCTAAAGGAAGTACTCTCATCTTCTCCTATCCTTGCGGCACCGGAGCCACAGGAACCGATGTTGCTCTATCTCGCTGCGACAAACAAAGTCGTCAGTATTGTCATGGTAGTGGAGAGACCGGAGGAAAATCAGGAACACTTGGTGCAGCGTCTGACTTACTTTGTTAGCGAGGTCTTGACAGAATCGAAACAGCGGTATCCGCACTATCAAAGCTAGCTTATAGTGTGTTCTTGGCATCTCGTAAGATACGACACTATTTTTAGGAACATCCAATTACCGTGGTAAGCACAGCTCCCATGAGAGATATAATCAACACAGTGACGCCACAGGACGCGTCGCCAAATGGGGTATAGAGCTCTCAACTTTCGATATTGAGTACAAACCTCGGACAGCAATCAAATCCCAAATCCTTGCTGAATTTGTTGTTGATTGGATAGAGACGAAGGAGAATATGACGCTACCTGAGTCAGAATATTGGAACCTATATTTTGATGGGTCTAAGGCTCGCGGGGGCTCGGAGGCTGGCGTGGTGCTCAAATCACCCCAAGGAGATAAACTTTTATACGTGTTGCAGATCCACTTCACAGCGACAAATAATATTGCCGAGTATGAAGCACTGCTGCATGGAATCCGGATTGCTAAGAATATTGGCATCCGACATTTGATGTGTTATGGAGATTCGAATCTTGTTGCTCAGCAAGTGTCGGATATTTGTAATGCAAATGAACACATGGCAGCATATAAAGCTGTCGTGGATGATTTATCTAAATCGTTCAAAGGGTTTGAGGTTCAACACATCCCTCGAGCAGAAAATGAGGAAGCAGATGCACTATCTCGAATAGGCTCTGCACGGAAAGAGGTCCCGGATGGCGCTTTTTTAGAGCACCTCAAAGTTCCCTCAATAAAGGGAGTGGACGAGGAATATCTGACCAAATCCGACTCACCTCTAATAGCAGTTCTAGCTGTAATTCCCAGCTGGATTCAACCCTACCTTGACTATTTGGTAGATGGTAAATTACCCGAAGACGAAGTTCTGAGCCGGCAGATCATCCGACGAGCAAAAGCCTATACTGTGGTTAGTGGTGAGCTCTATAAGCGGAGTGTATCTGGGGTCTTTCAGTGCTGTGTATCTCCGGAAGAAGGAGTGGAAATCTTAAGAGAAATCCACGAAGGCGAGTGTGGTCACCATGCTGCAGCCAAATCTTTAGTGGCAAAAGCTTTCCGACACGGTTTTTTCTGGCTTACAGCCAAGGCAGATGCCGAACGGCTGGTCAAGGCATGCAAAGGCTGCCAAAAGTACACCAAACAAGCTCACGTCCCAGCTGATCAGCTGCGAACAATACATATAACATGGCCTTTCGCGGTCTGGAGACTTGATATGGTAGGACCGTTCAAATGAGCCCCAAGTGGATTTACTCACCTCTTAGTGATGGCAGATAAATTCACAAAATGGATTGAGGCTAAACCCGTCACTAGTTGTGATGGAGCAACAGCCAAAAGATTTGTCGAGGATGTTATAATCCGGTATGGTTATCCGCATAGTATTATCACGGACAACGGGAGTAATTTCTCTATGGGAGAACTTCCCGAATTCTGCAACGAACAAAATATCCGGGTTGACATTGCGTCAGTCGCACATCAACAGGCTAATGGACAAGTCGAAAGAGCAAATGGTTTAATCCTACAAGGCCTAAAACTGAGACTCGAAGCACCACTACGACGTGCTGCGGGGGCTTGGGCAGAGGAATTACCTTCTATAATATGGAGTTTACGAACAACTCCGAACATGTCAACTGGATACACACCTTTCTTCTTGGTCTATGGCGCAGAAGCAGTTCTTCCTAGTGATTTGATCCACACTTCTCCTAGAGTGGCCGCATATATCCAAAAGGATGCCGAGATTTCTCGACAAAATGATCTCGACATAGTCAAAGAAGTTCGTGGTGTTGCTGAAATGAGATCAACAGCCTATCAGCAGAATTTACGCAAGTATCATAGCCAGAGAGTCAGAAACAGATCTTTCAATAAGGGTGATTTGGTTCTCCGGCTTGTGCAACAAAGAAAGCACAAACTTTCCCCAATATGGTAAGGGCCCTTCTTGATTAGTCGAGTATTGCACAATGGTTCATACTACCTAACTGATATGAGGCCAGTCAAAGAAAGACCTGCTACTAAGAAGAGAAAGAGAGCTGGAGGTAGTACAAATCTGGATGAGTTAGACAGACCGTGGAATATTGCTCAGCTACGTCCCTTTTATTCTTAGTTTATCCTTCTTTGTAATCATATATATGTACATGTTCTGTGAGAAATAAAAGTCTTGGTTGCCTCAAGTTTTTTCTGAGAAGTTTTTACCATCTTATTTCCGAATGATCATGTCACAGTCGAAAATCCTAGAATACATGAAAGTACTTTATGCTCATGTTCGTTCTGGTTTAGATTTCCAATTCTAAAATTCCTACCCTTGGGTATAACTCTAAAGTTTCTAGTCATTACTTTGGTTATTTGTCTCATTGCCGGATGCGGGTATTTTTCGAGTAGTGAATTGTTGGTACTGGAAGCCGGCTTTGTTTCCTAGTTTAAACTGGTTTAGTAATTGAACTCCGTTGCTCGGCAAAGTTTCCGTGCTAAAAGTTTAGCCCGCTCATGAAAGGGATGAGGCGGAAAGCCAGATAAACGATAAGTACAGGCAAAAAAGTACAAGTGCTTATGTAAACATTTCAGGCACACAAAAATTTAAACCAAAAGTGCTGAATAGATTAAAGCTTAGCACTAGCAAAAGTATCATACTAAATATTTACAGACCCATAATGTTTTCGGAATAACACATCTGTTTTTTCTTGATAACTTATGATGCAGGAGGAGAGGTAGGAGCTGTCGGCTCGCTGGACACATCAGCTGCACCCTGATAACGATCCAAGATGTCCAAACCTGATATGGTTTGATCATCGCTGGAAACTTCAACTGCTTCTTCGGGAGGCGGTGGCGGCGTGTCCACGCGGGTGAAGAAGGGAGTGTCGTAACTAGTCAAGTCAGCTACATGACACCCATATCCGGCGTAGGAGTCCATGATGGCCTTGATGTCTTTCTCATGTCCATCTTTGTCCACCTTACAATACCCTCTGGTTACTTGCCAGATCTCCATGTTTCCATGGTGGCTCATAACCATGGTGAGAGCGTTTTGCGCTGGTTCGCGCGTAGGACATGTTCTAGTTCTGGACAAGCTGCGGCATCTCCTTTGCCTTGTCTCGCACCTGAAAGTCGTACATGCTATGCATATCTGGAACCTTGAGAGCTTCGCCAATATCCTCAATGGATTGGCAGAAGTCATGAAGCAAATAAACGACTTGGGTAAGTCGGTGGGTGCGAGGCTCGGCAGAGGTGGAGTCCGTCAAGTTCATAGGACCTATGCATATAATGCAAAGCGGTTAAATAAATCTGACCTCGAAAGAGTCAAAGAATGTAGACAAGTCAGAAAGATGGAAACATACCAAAGATGACGTCATCAACTTTGGTTTTCTCTTCACAGAGGCTCTGGAGTTCAGTCTGGAGCGCCTCGGAAAGGTCCTTCTCTCTGAATAGCTCGTCATTGAGATCCGAGATTTTCTTCTCATGGAGTGCAATATTGCGATCACGCTCCACGGTGGCCATGGAGGAGGATTCGAGAACTTGAGCAATGCTCTTCTCATGATCCGCCTTAAGCTGGTCTAGCTCTCGGCGGAGATCCTTGTTTTCCACCACCAAGGTCTTCAGATTCTTGGCCTCTTCGATCATAGCACGGGACTGCTTTACCAGTGATGTAAGTCAAAAAAGAACAACAGTTTAACAAAAATATTCGACTATGAAAAATCAAGACAAGGTTTGAGTCTCAGAAAGTTTACCTTCGACCTCATCCTTGGACACTTTTAGTTCAGCATTTTCAAGTCAGAGAGCCTTGATCTCTCTCCGCTTGTTGTAGATATTCTTCAACAATTCCTGGTTATATGAATTAACTTTCTGTAAGTCAAAATACCTAGAGTCAGAAGTCTACTAAAGACTCGGGCTAATATTGTAGCTAATATCAGCACGAGCCTTGGGGGCTATACTACTTCATTCTTTGGCATCCTAATGAAGCATAAACCCGGATTGACTATCTAACTTCATGCTTGGGGGCTACAGGATATGATATAAAATACAATAAAGGAAAAGTGTGAGTTGGAATTCTGACTTACATGATGTTCATGTGTGAGCTTGCTCAGGCACATGTTCACCTCAGTAGTAACCTTCTCGGTGAGGGTGAGTGGAATAACCGGAGGTGGTGGAAGCACACCAGCTCTTAGTCCCTCGTCATGAAGGTGAATTTGTTCGAGAAGATCGGAGTACTTGATGTCCTTCGCTTCTTGTGCTTCTTCTTCGGTAGAGAGATTACGGCTTTCCAACCATTGTTGGGCCAGCCGCTGGATTTTCTCCGCAGATTTCCGAGACAAGCCAAATTTGGCAAGTCCCGGATTGTTCAGGAGATTTTTGGCGAAGGTCTCTGCCGAGGGATCATTACACGAAGAGGGTCCACCCTTATCAAAACTTGAGTCACCCATGGTGACGTCAGTCTGCGACTCAAGCGTCGCTGGCGCTGTGGAGGGAGCCGGATCTACTGTGAAAACCGGGGATGGAGTAATCACCGGCGCTGCAGAAGGTTGAGGGGAAGGAGTCGGAGGAGCCACGACAGGAGAAGCCAAAGATAACTTCGTCTGACGCAGGGGCTTCGAGAGTCCCCTTGCCCTTGATGAGTTGTTTAGCTCTAAGAAAGTAATAGAATGAAGAACATTACGTCTCGGAAGAAATTACGATTAAAGTACAAAGGCGGAAGTTGTGTGGAAAGTTACCTCTTCACAACTGGCACTTCCTTTGTGCCGATGGCCACTGTCGGAGCTTTGCGCTTCCTGGGCACGATGTCTAGAAGTGGGACCAATTCCTCCTCCTAAGAAAACTCAGGAGGATACCCCTCGATAGGAGCCAATTCCGACTCGGGGAGGTCGGCAAGCTGAAAGGAAGATAATATCTCAGTATTGCAAAGTAACTCAAAAGGTGAAACACATAAAAAGGGTTTACTGCTAAAGGCTTACCGGCACTACAGGGTCTTACACTTTATGCATATCCAGAGATAAATCCGGAATCTTTCTCTCGATCCGCTCCTTTATCAGCCATTTGATTTGGCTTATGTAGTCCTGTGGCTTTAGGGCCTTGGGGCTGATGCGGAGGGATTCTTGTTTTGACGTCGTGATGGAATGCATCAGTCGGTCGCTGTGGTGCTGGAGAGGCTGGATCCGGCGTGCCACCCAGCACTGGACCAAGTCAGACCCTCTCAGGCCCTTGTGCTTCATCCGATATTCAATTCGCCTCTTGGCGAGAAGCAGATCGTCACTGAGAGCCGGAGCGGCCTCGTCCCAAGAAGGTTGAGGCGTGGCGGCTCCATCGATGAAACCCGACAAAGCACTAGCTTTTCCAAGAGCAGGAATGTCCTTGTGGTATAAAAAGGTGGCCGGCCATTGTTTGACCGACTCACTAGCTAGAATCCGAGGATAGACGCGCTCACGCCTAACCAAAAGACTAATAGTACCAGTAATGTAGGGATTATCAGCAGTGATGGAGTTTCTCCGGACATGGAAAAAGTACTGGAAGAGAGTGAGACTCGGCCTAATGCCGAGATACCCCTCACACAAAGCCGCATAGGCGCTCATCTCTAACATAGAGTTTGGGGGGAGATGGTGAAGTTGAACACTATAATGATCAATCACCTCTGAAAAGAAATCTGAGGGAGGAAAGGAGAAACCTCTGTCAAGGTGGGTGCCGAAGTATACTCGCTCACCGTTGCGAGGGTTGGGGATGGCTTCGCTGAAACTGCTCCACCAATCGCCGGCGCGGAGGATCCCTTCTTCTTCGACGCTATGGAGCTTCTCGTCGTCGAGGACGCAGGGGATCCATACCCCGCGATTGCTTTCCTTTTCCGCTACCGCTGCCGCCGCCGTCATCGCTGCTGCGCCAGAAGAAGCCATTTTCTGGGTGCGCCGGTGACCTTGGTTGGGCGGCGCGGGGAATTTCTGGGGGCAAAGGAGCTCTGTGCGCGTGGGAGAAGTGGAGGAGAAGGAAACAACACGAGAATAGGTGAAGAGGATGAGATGAGGGAATCCTCACCCCTTATAACCACTGAACCGCGCCAAGATTCGTACAAATGGCACAGTACACAAGCCACGCATCGTGGAAAGAACTGGGAAGCCCCCACGCGATGATTACGCCGCCTTAATCTCCGCGTGTGCATTGAAACAGTGCCTCGGTTTAGCGAACGGCGGACCCGCCAATGGTCGTGCTGACAGGAGATGTTTGTCAGTGACGTGACTTGACCATGACCAGTGTCAGGTGACGTCACAAACCAAGATCTGGCTTAGTTTGAATATCAAGCTAGAAATCCGAATAACGCACTGATAGGTCCGACTTATTTTTGAGACCCGGAGTATATTTTTTGTTTTGAAGTTTCAGGAACCCTTCAAGATTCTGCAAGCCAAAGATCAAGCTAGACGATGATGAATCCGACTTTGGATCTTGGAGACTTCCGGGGGCTGCTGTTGGGGATATACTTGCCGGGTATCCTCACAGTTCCTCACTGACCAGGGTGGCCCACTTCGGGTTAGAGCTTTGCTTCACGGGCGGCCCAGTCAGGGAGAAGAGACGGAGTCCAGTCCGGCTACGAGAAGGCCCAGAAGACTTACCGACATAGGCCCATAGTGTTACTTATAGTTCAAGATTTACTCTATAACCGACTCTTAGTCATAGCCGGATAGATCTCTCCTGTAAACCCTAGGCCGGATATCTATATAAGCCGTCCTAGGGAGAGCCTTTAGGGAACCCCTTACAATCACAATCTCAACTCGCACAGGCGAACCCTTGTAACCCATATTCCGGCTCTGTCGTATTAATGGATTGCTAGCAGGAGTAGGATCCATCCAAAGCTGGCGGATTCGAACCTGGGTAAACTTGTGTGCTCACCATCCCGGAACACCGTACGTCTCACACCCCTCTCTTCCGCATGCCTCGAGGACCCCCTCATGGCATACTTGTCATCAATCCGACGACAGCCAGATTATCCGGCCTGGCCAGGGGCGGATAATCTGGCCCTAGTAGAAATACTCAGATTTGCCTAGATTGAATGCAAAAATGTAGATCGGACCTAGGAACTGCAAGACTACAATTGCTACACGAAATAACAACATTCTAGTCCATGTTCCATCGACAAGTCACACATCAACTCAAAGGATGGGGAGAGAGGGAGTTACCCTGACTCATTGAAGGAAGAATGCGTAGGAGAAGGTACCCCGAGGCGAGGGGAAGAAGATCCAAGGAGGCCCGGAGAATCCGGTGGCCGTAAGGGCTCCGGGGAGGGTGGGGGCAGCAGACGGCGGCTGGGGAGAGGGAGAGGGGTCGGGGGAGAAGAACTGCTCTTTGTGAGCCCTTCCCCCCGATGCCTAGCCCTTAGCAGACTTAGTCCACCAGGGCTGGATTATCCAGCCTACACTTGGGCCAGATTATTCGGCCTGATTTCTGAAATCCTGTTATACACTGGTTCAGGCCCGCGCGTCCCCAAACAAAACCCCCACAAGATGAACAATGGACTTGTGTGCCAAAAGAGATGGCTTAGGGATAGACAGAGGCTTGGGATTAGACCGCCAAACTAAGATGGTACTACACACTCAAGATTGCAAGAATCAAATCAACTAAAAGCCAAAATTGAGTGTGATTTCCATAATAACAATAGATGAGCAATAACAACCAAAAAGATCCACAGAGAACCAACTCTTCTTACGGAGAGGGCGGTGGCCGAGGCCACCTTGTTGGAGTGCATGGCATGACATCGCGAAGATATATCTTGGGTTCATGACCAATACTCATCAAAAAGCTCACATATCACAAAATGATATTAAGAGAAATGATTTTACTTGCTTTTGGCATTATGGGGGAGAGTTAGCCTAATTAGTTAGGACCACACTCCCCCTATATCCATGCCCACACCTAGACCAAATACGGAGGAGATATAAGAGTGAGTGCATGGGTATTCAAGACAAGCTCCTTGAATCAACGATATTTAGCTCATTCCTCAAGTAACCAAACCTTGCTTCATCAAGTGGCTTCATGAAAATATCAGCGAGTTGATTCTTTGTGCTCACAAAAGATAGGTCAATATCACCTCGACCTACATGGTCCCGAATAAAATGATTCAGAATCTCAATATGATTTGTCCTTGTGTGCTACACTAGATTGTACGCGATTTTGATTGCACTTTCATTATCACACAAAAGAGGCACTTTGTCACAATTGACATCGTATTCCTTTAGAGTTTGCCTCATCCATAATAATTGAGTACATGCACTAACAGCAGCCAGACATTCAACCTCGGTGGTGGAGAGAGATATACAATTCTGCTTTTTAGAAGACCAATAAACCAAGGATCTTCCCAAGAATTGGCAAGATCCAGAAGTTGATTTCCTATCATACTTATCACCAGCCCAATCTAAATCAGTATAGCCACATAGAGAGAAATTGGAGCCCTTGGGATACCATAGACCAAAATTAGGAGAATGAACCAAATATCAGAAGATTCTCTTGACCGCCACTAAGTGGCTTTCCTTAGGAGCCGCTTGATACCTTGCGCACATACCTACACTCAACACAATATCAGGTATAGATGCGCAGAGGTAAAGAAGAGAGACGATCATGGACCGGTATACCTTTTGGTCCACATCTTTACCATGGGGATTGAGTTCGAGATGACATTTAGTTTGCATCGATGTGGCGACGCCATTAAGATCCGTCATCTTGAATATTTTGAGCATATCTTGGATGTATTTTGCTTGATTTATGAAGGTTCCTTCTCTAAGTTGTTTGATCTCAAATCCAAGAAAGAACCGTAACTCCCCCATCATAGACATCTCAAACCTGTTAGTCATAAGCTTTGAAAATTCATCATTAAAAGATTTATTAGTAGAGCCAAAAATAATGTCGTCTACATATAGTTGGCATACGAAAAGCTCCCCCTTAACCTTCTTAGTAAAAAGAGTGGGATTGATTTTCCCAACTTCGAAGCCACGGTCTAGCAAAAGCTCTTTAAGGTGCTCATACCACACACGTGGGGCTTGTTTAAGGCCATAGAGTGCCTTATCGAGTTTGTAGACATGGTTCGGAAAGTTAAGATCCTCAAATATCGGGGGTTGCTTTACATATACCAACTCATGTAGAGGACCATTAAGAAAAACACTCTTAACGTCCATTTGTTGTAATTTAAAATTATTATGAGCAACATAAGCAAGAAGGATATAGATGAACTCAAGACGAGCCACTGGAGCATAAGTCTCGCTGAAGTCGATGCCCTCAACTTGGGAATAGCCTTGGGCCACGAGTCTTGCCTTGTTCCTTACACACAATGACATTCTGATCTTGCTTATTCTTAAAAAACCACTTTGTGTCGATAACATTGCGAAAATCCTTGGGCTTCTCTACTAATTTCTAGACCTTGTTGCGTTCAAAGTTATTTAACTCTTCGTGCATAGCAACAACCCAGTCCGGATCTTCAAGGGCTTCAAACACTTTTTTGGGTTCCACCATGGATATGTGAGCTTGGTGCTCACCAAAGCTTGATAGTTCCCTTCTTGTGGACACCCTTCGTCTGAGATCACCTACAACTTTGTCAAGAGTGTGACCCCTTAATTCAAGATTCCTATCAGCACGAGCTTTGCAACGAAGTTCAATCAACTTGTTGTCTCTTGGAGGAATAACTTCATCATTTGAGTCTTTGTTGGAGTTATTAGCTTGGCCTTGATCTCCATCTTGATCAGCAGGAATTGGAGATGATGAATCCTGTCCTTGATCTTGATCAGCAGCCATAACAGGAGGCTGATGTTGTTCGACATTTTTAGGGCCAGATAATCCGGCCGAGGGAGTGGCCGGATAATCCAGACTAGGAGAACTTGGTCCATCTCCACTATCTTGACAAATTCTGGCTTGAACTGGAGAGGGGCCAGATAATCCGAGGTCAGCTAGAAAATCCGGCCTGGGAGTTTCAGCAGACTCTTCGACATTGTGTTCACTTCTGCCAGTTGAGGAAGGTTGGCCGGATAATCCTGTGTCCACCGGATAATCCGGCCTAGAGCTTTCTAGGGCAGTTGATTGATGAGCTTCAGTAGTTTGAGGTGTTGGTGTAGAGGTTTCTCTAGCAGTTGGAGCATGCTGAGCTTGTGTCAATGAGGGCTCTACTTGAGTGGAGCATTATCCTTCCCGATCCGCCACAAGGGGTTCCTCAATGGGGCAGAAAAATCCCACGCCCATTCTTCTTATGGCTTCTTGGGGTATTTCAACATCCGCATCACAAACATCAACTTGCCCCGCACGAGAGCCACCATTTTCCTCGAACACCACACTACAAGATTCTACAACAGTTCCAGAGAGCTTATTGTAGACTCTATAAATGTGGGATTCGGCACCATAACCAACAAAAATGCCTTCTAAAGCCTTAGACTCGAATTTAGATAGACGAACTCCTTTGATAAGAAAGAAACACTTACAACCAAATACCCGAAACTAGGAGATGTTTGGCTTGTTACTGGTAAGTATTTCGTAAGGTGTCTTGTCCAAGATTTTGCGGAGGTAGAGCCGCTTGGAAGAGTGGAAAGCGGTAGAAAATACTTCATCCCAGAAGTTATATGGTGACTTGAATTCAGCCAACATAGATCTTGCCATATCCATTAAGGTCTGATTCTTCCTCTCGTCTACACCATTTTGTTGAGGGGTGTACGTAGCAGAATATTGGTGTCTTATCCCCTCTTCACTTAGGAATTCATTCAGAGTGTAGTTCTTGAACTCGGAGCCATTATCGCTTCTAATTGCCAAGATGAGGACATTGTGTTGACGTTGAACCTCGTTGGCAAAATCAATGACAGTTTGTTGAGTCTCGCTCTTCAACTTGAAGAAATAGACCCATGTATATCTTGAATAATCATCAACAATTACGAGGCTATATTTCTTCCCACCGAGGCTTGCATGATATGGAGAACTAAATAGATCCACATGAAGGAGCTCCAAAATCCTCTTTGATGAAATAATAGTCTTCGGTCAATGGGGAGAGTCATGCATCTTCCCTTCAACACACGCCCTGCAAACACGGTCTTTGGCAAAGGAAACATTTTCTTTTAGTCCAAGAATGTGGCCACCCTTGTGAAGACTTTGCAAAGTTCTCATATTGACATGGGATAGTCGGTGATGCCATAGCCAGCCCGCGTCGGCCTTTCCGAAAAGACACATCGGGCCTGTAGTGGTTTTCCCTAAAAAGTCCACCACATATAGGTCATTTTCGACATATCCAACGAAAGGGACCTTTAGAGACTTGCTCCACAAGAGTACCACCAAATCACCATCAATAAAAACAACGAAGCCCATCTTACCAAGGGCACGAACATAAAGTAAATTGTAACCAAGGGTATCAACATGACGTCCACGAGAGAGATATCGTGAGCAACCACAACCTTGCCAAGACCCAATACCTCAGATTTTGACTTGTCACCATAGGAAACGGTTATGTGATCATGATTTGGCCGCATCTCCGAGATGATCTCCTTGCTTCCGGTCATATGACTAGTGCGCCCACTATCGAGCACCCATTTGGACCCACCGGAAGCATAGCCCTGCAAGAAAGTTACTTCTTGGTTTTAGGTACCCATTTTTCAATGGGTCCTCTCATGTTAGTGACAAGGGTCTTGGGAACCCAAATAGACCAAGAAATGTAACTATCAAATGGACCTACATAGTTAGCATAGACATCACCATAATAATCACAAAATAATTCATAATTCGGATTATTAGCCCCTGCAAAACCAACATAGTTAGCCTTGTCGTGGTGCTTGTCTTTGTTTGAGCAGTTTTGCTCTTCTTATTCTTCTTATTCTTCTTCTTCTTCTTTGTCTTGGGAACATATCCAAGAGCTTCTTTTCCATTGTTTCTCCTTTGCTTGCTAAGGATCTCTTCTAGGACTTCCTTACCCTTGGGTTGAGATCCCTTGACAAGTTCTTCTTTCAATCTCGTGTTTTCCTTAATAATATCTTCATGTCCAAACGATGGTGTGGAGGTGCTAGGCATATCATACTTGTCCAATTGAGTTTGGAGCTGATCACGAGACTCATTTAGAGTAGAATGTTCACTCTCCAATGCCTTGTGGGCAATGTCAAGTTCTCAAACTTCTCTGAGAGTCTAGCATGAGCAGCCCCAAAGTCAATCTTCTCCTTCTTTAGTTTCTTTACCTTAGCAAGAGCATTGTCACATTATTTTATGAGTTGGGCAACAACCTCTTCATGGGACTCCTCAATTGACTCGAGTTTCTCCTCTAAAGAAACTCGAGCATCCTCTTCTTCCTCTAGAGCGTTCTTCAAAGAGGCTATCTCCAAGGCATCTTCTCTTTCAATTCTTCCCTTCTCTTCGAGAAGTTCTTTGAAATGAGCAAGTTGACTCATAAGATCATCAAAATGAAGTTTGTGCTCACCTTGCAAGTTAGTGAAAAAATTGTCCAAAGCAATAACTTCTTCTTTTATCTTAAGACTTGTATGATCATCCATATCCATATTTATAGTAGTCTTAGGAAATGAAGAAATAGAAGATGATACCTTGAACCCTCTTTCCATAAGGCAAGTGATGTTATTGTTGATGACATTTTCATTTGGAGAGTCAAAGAGCGATGTGGGGCTAGATGTGGCGGCTATAGCAGCCACCTCTCCAGAGCTATCTTCATCCTCTTCGTCTTCACTTGCAGAAGAATATTCCTGTTGTCCCACCAAGACAACCTTGGGTTGCTTCTTGTAAGGGCCATTCTTCTTGATAAATGGTTTATTTCGAGGTGCCTTGGACTTTTCTTTAGCCTGCCCCCATTGTCTTCTCTACTTTGATATGGACACTCAGCCACAAAGTGTAATCGGTCCACACAATTGTAGCAAGTCCTCAGTTTTGGGCCATTCTCTCTTCGACCACTTGTCCCATTCTTGCGCTCAAGTTTAGACTTAGCCTTGGTTGGGTCCTTCCAAAAGTTTCTTGCGTAGAAGGCTATGTACTCACCATGAGCACGCTTGACCTCCTCGAGACAACCCATGGAGATAACACGTATCCTCTATCATCCTCATCTTGTTCAACAACATTGGCCTTTAGAGCAACATCAACTCCATTTTGCATTCCAATTGCTCGAGCACGAGCGTCTTTGGCATTCTTGGTGGAAATTTTGAAGGCCGCCATTTCTTGCATTACTTCATTGGAAGTCATTTGGTGGTAGTTGTGTCTACCTTGCAAACTCTTCTAGTCCGTTGGCTCAAATGGCATTAGGGCACTCACATATTTCCTTTTGATCCAAGCATCATCAATGTGAGTGGCTCCATGCTTTCTAAATGTTGTTGCAATGCTCTTGAGCCTTCTATACATGTCTTTATGGTCCTCCCCATCCAACATGTAAAATCCTTCAGCTTCATTGCTAAGAGCATCATACCTATTTCTTCTCATGCTTTCATTTTCGATGAATAGGTCGGTGAGAGCATCCCAAGCTTCTTTGGCGGTGTTGAAGTGCTCAATAAGTGGCATGTCCTTGGGACCCACTCCGAGCTGAATCATGTGAAGAGTTGTTGCATTTAGTTGACTGTCCACAACTTATCTTCTAGTCAAGTTGGTGGGGTCTCCAATATGAAGACCATCTTCAATGATCCTCCAAAGCTCAATTGACGAACTACATACATGGAATTTCATTAAGAATTGCCATTGATTAAATGAAGATGCAATAAGCTTGGGTGGATCACCCCTATTGTTTATATGAGGATGAGGGATAGGTGGGTCGGGAGAATATAAGTGAGGGACCTCACTATAATCCTCCTTACCATTTCCCTTCTTGGAGGCAGAGCCATTATGTTTCTCACCCACCGCCTCATCTTCCTTAGATTCGGCATGAGCCTTATCCTTAGATAGAGGAGTGGTGGCCTCAGAGGAAGATGGAGATGGGGTTGTAGATGAGGTGAGACGAGCAATCATTTGCTACATCTCTTCCATTTTGGTCTCAAAGGATTTCAACAAGGTTGTTTCCAATGTCTTGAGGTCATCCATTATGACCTTGTCCACAACCTCATTTCCATTCTCCTTAGTACCCATACTAATCTTAGGCGGTTAAGCCTGAATAAAGAGTCGAGGCTCTGATACCAATTGAAATGGATCGTATGGGCACCTAGAGGGAGGGTGAATATGTGCTACTTCAAATTCTAATACTTTTCCAATTTTTAGGCTTGACACAAAAGGTAAATTCTCTAGATATGCAACTACTTAGAATTTCCCTATATGCAAACCTAACTACTAGCGAGTAAAGGCAGGTAAGAGTGGGGAACGAGGAAACCGTAGTGGAGCACGCGGAGACACGGGATTTTTTTACCGCAGTTCCTTCCTTGTTAAGGGAAGTACATCTGCGTTGGAGGGGTGGGCGGTACTAAGACCACCACGCCACAATAGGCCTCACCTATTCTCCGATGGATCTCGCCACCAAAGGCCTGATCCACCTTTCCACTATTGGAACCCTTCGAGGCGGGATCTGATGCTTTTACACAACTAGCGGGGCACAACTCCACAACCGAATTGGAGGCTCCTGTAACGGCAACAAGCTGCCATAAGAACAATTGTTATCAATATCGAAACACAAGATCTTGATATTAACAAGAATACTAGATCAGGAATTCTCCAAGTGAATGGAGAGGAGTTGAAGCACTTGATTCGTGATGACGATGAATGAAGTCTCCTCCTTCAATTCCTCCAAAGATCGAAGCCTTCGGGTGGTTGAAGTGGAAGATCTTGAGTGAGAGCTTTTTCAACTGGCTAGAACTTTTTAGAAGAAATCAAGAAAACTAACAGGAGGGGTGATTGTGGCTTATATACCCCATGTCCAGACTGAGCCGTTGGAGTAATCCGGGGCCGGATTATCCGGCCCAAGAGGAGGGCCGGATTATCCGGCTGGGGGAAAATCCGCCCCAACTTCGGATTGTTTGGGGAAAATCCGCCCCTAAACAGAGACTCGCGCCGATCTTCCCTTGGGCACTTCTCCTGGGGGCCGGATTATCTGGCCCAAGAGTAGGCCGGATTATCCGGCTGGGAAAAAATCCGCCCCAACCACGGATTGTTCGGGGGGAAATCCGCCCCCAGACAAAAAGCTCACACGCGACCAACTTTGGCCAAGAGGGTCAGGCTGGATTATCCGGCCCTTGATGGGGGCGGATAATCCGGCCCCCAACAACACGATTTCTTATCTGCACCACTTTGCGTACATGAGAAACTACACGGTATTGTTATCTAACACACAAAACACACGGGGATCATGAAAAGTTCTTTCAATGCCGCCGTTGCTCCAGCTAGCTAGGATACGTATACTCATATACACACATGTGCACGTGTACGTGTGTGTATATGGCCCGTACCCAGCTTTCTGCATGCATGTAAAGCTCGTAGGCATTTAATCAAGGAAATTAGTACTGGCAGGTAATTCGACCACGCATTGTTCTCATTTGTTTGAAAATAATATTCATATTCGATTATTGGCAATTATGTGCCATGTATATTTATATGTGCATACACGCCAAAATGCCACCAGATTTTTATATACTGATTACAAAATCACATCCAACAAATGACTCCTCACCGAGTCAAGTTCGAGCACAAAGCAGATCGGACTTGAGTCAGTGAAATCTACTTTTTCAATTAAAAATAAAGGCGTGAACAAAGAAGCCAGTTTGATGCTTTTACAGTACCGATTCAACCACTTGATATCTAGTGTTATCCTTTCAACAACAGGTTGTTACCTGGTAGTGGATTGAGATTGATCTCTAATCCCGAGTTTGTTTGGATTTATTTTCTCCAGCAACAGGTTGTTACCTGGTAGTGGATCGAGATTGATCTCTAATCTCGAGTTTGTTTGGATTTATTTTCTTGGGGCCTATATAAGTACGAGCCTTGTATGCTTGTCATTCTTATTGCTAGAGCAAAAGAAAATGGTCAGGTTGTTGGTATGATACCACATTTGGTCGAGGGGTATCCATTTTACAATACGCTAATGATACTATCTCGTTCATGGAACGTGATTTTCAGAAAGCGATCAATATGAAATTAATAATGTGTACCTTTGAACAATTATCAGGGATAAAAATTAATTTCTACAAAAGTGAGATCTACTGTTTTGGCAAGGCTGCTGAACAGGAGCAAATTTATAAAGAGATTTTCGGATGTGAATCAGGATCTCTGCCTTTTCGATATCTTGGAATGCCTATACACCACCAGAGGCTACGCAACTCTAAGTGGAATCTAGTTGAGAACAAATTTGAGAGTAAGTTAGGTTGCTGGCAAGGGAAACTATTATCTTATGGGGATAGACTAGTGTTAATTAATTTTGTGCTATCGAGTATGTCTATGTTTATGTTATCTTTTCTTGAAATACCAAAGGGTGTAAGGAAAGACTAGATTTTTATCGTTCACGTTTCTTTTGGCAAAGTGATAAACATGGGAAGAAATATAGGCAAACTAGATGGAATATTCTTTGTCGACCCAAAGATCGGGGGGGAGGGGGGAGGGTAGGCATAGAGGTGCTAGAGCTTAAGAATAAATGCTTATTAAGTAAATTGTTACATAAGCTTTTATCAAAAGAAGGGGTGTGGCAAGAGCTGTTAACAAATATCTGAAACTAAAACTCTAGCACAAATTGAAGCTAAACTAACTTATTCATTTTTTTGGAAAGGACTAATGGAAGTTAAAGATGAGTTCTTTGCTCGAGGCTTTTTCAAAATTGGTGATGTGAGAGGGATTAGATTCTGGAAAGACGTTTGGTTAGGGGAATTATCCCTTGCTCAACAATATCCTTCCCTTTACAATATTGTGCATAGGAGGAACGTCCTTGTACACGATGTGCTATCTCACAATCCTTTAAACATTGGTTTTAGATGACGTTTAACAGGAGATAAATGCATGACTGCATCTATGTGAGAGATTAATATCAATAACTTTGACCAATGATTCTCATAAGTATGTATGGAGATTAACTGAGAATGGGTTATTTACAGTTAAATCAATGTACGAAGATCTTATAAATGGACACCCTCATTTCCCTAATAGATATTTGTGGAAGATAAAAATACCTACAAAAATTAAAATTTTCATGTGGTTTCTTAATAACAAAGTGTTGTTAACCAAAGATAACCTCATTAAGAGAAATTGGAATGGATGTAAAAAATGTTCCTTTTGTGACAAGGCCGAAATAATAGAATATCTTTTTCTTTCATATCCTTTAGCAAAAATACTTTGGCGTATGATTTTTTTCACCTATAATTTACCACCTCCAACTAATATCACTAATATTTTTGGAAATTGGTTGAATGATGTAGATAAAGTGAATAATGGCAAAATTTATATTGGCATTTCGGCCATTTGTTGGTCTATCTGGAAATGTCGAAATAACTGTATTTTTAACAAAGCTGGATCTCCATCTTATTTGCAGATTATCCTTATGGCGGCATATTGGAGTCAGCTATGGGTTGTTCTTCTCCCAGAACACCAGCGGTCACACATGGTTTCAGGGTGTACCCGTCTTGTAACGGTTACTATGGACTTTTTCAACCAGACTTCGTGGCGTCATTCTAATAGATTGTTTGATGTCTAATACTCATGTAAGCTCTCGTGTGAGATTTTTAGCCTTTTTCAGATGGTTAGTATTTATATCAACCTTATCTGATCCATGGTCTGTAAACTTTTTTACTCTCCGTACTGGTATTAATAAAAAAGGTTGTGTGTATCCGAGGATGCAGAGGCCGGGATATCCCCATTTCAAAAAAAAATAGAGCTGCTCCACATGAACTCTGTCCGCCGCCATACCTCGGAGAACAACAGAGTCGTCGCCTCCTAATGCATAGCGAAGGTACAAGAACTTTCTCTCTCGATTGAGCAATTAGATCACGACAGGCTTAGCTTTCATCGCATCGAGCGTCCTAGCAATGCACAGTAGGGCGCGTACCTGTAGATTGATTAGTACTTCAGCGGTAGCACACCTTAACAGCGTGCATACCAGCGACGTATCGCTTTCTACACAGAGATTTATCGGTAGCAAGCCTTCACGCATGCATACCATATCCTTCCATTACGTAGTAGCAGCTTCATATGTGTGCATACTAATCTTGTATTTTTTTTGCTTGACAGATTTGAAGCGCAGCCATGGGACGTGGCCATGATGAAGCACTCAAGAAGTCCGGCTCTGCGGACAAGAGCAATGCCAAGTTCAAGATGAAGCTCCCTGCTACTAAACCAAAGCCCGCTCCGCCGTCAGGTGGTGGACGCGGTCGCGATGATCGGCGTAACAATGGGTCATCAAGAGACTCCTTGCCAATCTTACACCGACCGGACAGATGTAATAAGGTGACCTATGTTCGGTCACCAACATCGTCACCATCCCCGCCATCGAGGCGCGGCAAATCGATCGAGCGGCGCCGTACACCGGCTGCCGTCATTTCTCTAGCCCAGCCGTCAGAAGTGAAGGGAATCAACAAGGATAGCATGGTTGAGATCGACGCGCCACTTCCAATCCCTATGGTATAATTACTCTCTTTTATTCACAGTCTTCCGTGGAGACCTTTCTGAATTATTTGTGTGCCTCATTTACAGGACAACTCAGATGAGATCTCCCATCTTATAGAAAGGGAAGGGTTGCAGGTGATCGACCGGGCGCTAAACCTGGTGCACTGCCACGATGTTGACCAAGTGATGAACAAACCCACATTCCTCGCTCTGCGAACCCCAGCTCCGGGGGGTGCAGGAGCAATCACCACTTCATCTTCCTCCGCCAACAAGAAGAAACGCCAGGACTTGTCCGTTTCCGGACAAGATGTAGAAGTGGATCCAAAGATACCCCACTCGCCGTCAAAAGGTGATCGACATTCTTTGTGAACATTTTTTAGCTTATATAAAAGCAAAAGAGCGTCATATTAACACATCCGTGTTCCTTGCAGATGGGTTGGAGGACGAAAATGGGGCCACAATCGTAGTCGTGCATGCCAAGGAGGTACACGCCACGGCGGAGAAGCACTTCGAGGCACTGGTATCTCATGGGCCTCAGTTCCCATTCGAGATGATCCCGCCAGTGGCTAATGTGAAGCCGGGAGAGAAGCCAAGCCTTAATCTTCCTGCCACGGACATTGCCTCAGAGCGAAATGCCCAGATCGTACGCATGGATCTAAAAGCGATCCAGCGTCAGCTGACCAAGAAGCCATTCAATAAGGAAAACATCATCAAGTCCATATAGAAAGCCACCGCTTCGTGGGAGAGGCAATACTAGTATGTCGTGATGTATCCCGATGATCTATGGAAGCTGGACTCCTTGTTGAAGGCTTTGGCTCACTAGCTCGAGGGGACAGCCAACCCAGAAAACTATGGGGAAGAGGTGGTAGCCTTCGCAGAAAAGGAGGTGCGTCCTTTCCTCAAAGAGTTGGATGTGGCCTACACTAACGTGTACAACTAGCTAGAACTTGTGGAAGGGGACCGCCCAAAGCTGAAGAAGCGGCACGAATTTTAGAAGGACGCCGAGGAGCATGAGAAGCTGGCTGCCAAGGCTAGAGAGCGCGAGGTCACAGCTCGCCACGGTGGAGAGAAGATCGCCGAAGCCCTTGAAGCCTACGACCATGCGGTCGCCGGTTCGGCAAACAGAGTCGCCACACTCGCGAGGCGCCGAGAGGAGGTGACAGCCTTCTTGAGCCGCCTTGACAGACAGAAGGACCCCTTTGATGAAGAGAATCTGCCAGAGGCTGCCGCCATCTTGGCGTATCCGACCGTGTAGACAGTGCAGCCGTGCAGCCATCACCTGCAAGTTTTTTTTTATAGAAAGAAATAAAGTCCAAGTCCTCTTAGAGGGCAATTATCATGTGTGCACCCCGATTGAGTATCTTAGGTTTATTTATTTACTTATTCATTTTGGATCGGACGATTTCCTGTTTTAATAAAGTGATGGCTTTATCAATTTCTGAATCAATTGATTGTATTCTGATGCTTGTACGCCATGTCCTTCGCGGCCAATCTATGCGATGGTGTTGGTTCAATTTATACCCTGATATTATGATCAGCAAGCAGTTATCGTCATGCTCAACTCCACAAGTGGGGGCGCTTCGCGACGCGCACCACAGCTTGGTTGAGCCTTGTGATGTATTCCTTTCTTGATGGGCTCGGTACCAGAATCGGCAGCGACATGGCAAAGACTCCATTAGCATAGTGTGAATGCTTGAGTGGTTCTTCATTAGCAATATGGCCTTATTATACAATTTGCCACCCGACTTCTCCTGCCCGTTCTCGTGTAAGAAACAAAGCCTGAAATTAAAATAAGGGGACCCGAAAGAGTTCGATAGGTCCCATTTATTTTTGCAGTACTCGCGAGACTGCAAGCAAAAAAAAATTTTGAAAGATCCAGCAAATGCTGGCTTCCGATTTTGATAGAAGGTAGAATATGTACATGTTGGTATTACACCAAAGGGATAACCCGAAAAGAAGAAGAAGAAAAAGGGGACTAGAACAAGGACTAGATAGATAAAATCATGGCGGCTCCCAAAGCAGCCTCTTGAGCTTCAAGGCTCCCGAAAAAACCCAACTTTGGGCTTCCTCCCGAACTAGCTGGACAAGTCGGCGCATCGAGGATGACTTGTCCGTGAAAGTGCGGTTGTTGCGCTCCTTCCAAAGCTCCCATGACACTAGAATGATTAAAGAGCGAACACCCTCCCTGTGCTCGCCGGCAGTGGCGGCGATCATTGCTTCCCAAGCATCCAGAAGGGATGTGCACGTGCTCCAGGAGCGCGGAGCCAGACCTGAGCAGTGAGGCCACGCCGCAATGGCGGCCCAAAGGATGCGCGCGAAAGGGCAGTCAAGGAACAGGTGCTTTGCAGTCTCCAGGTGGCGGATGCAGAGCGGACAGAAATAGCAGTTGGGCTACTCTCTCATCATAAGGCGGTCGGCACACCAGAGCATGTTCTGTAGTAGTAACCATGCAAACATTTTGCACTTTGCCGGCGCCCAGGCATCCCAAACGAGGCCAGGTATAGCGCTGAGTTGTCGCCCCTCCATCTGGATGTTGTAGGCCGATTTGGCGGAGTATACTCCGTCGGTTGTGAGCAGCTAGCGGATGGAATCCTGATGGTTGGCAGGTAGAGGTGCCCGCCGCTATGAAGCAAGCGCCAAAGCAGAATGAAGTCTTCTAGAATGAGCTGGACGGGGGCGCGCCGTAGGTCTAGGACCCGGCGGTTGTTCAGTAGCGCGTTGGCGGCGGAGCGATGCTTGCGGGCCGAGTGCTTGTATAGTAGAGGGAAACGAGATCTGAGAGTGGAGGAGCCTAGCCAGGTTGACCACCAGAAGGATGCGGTCCGGCCATCTCCAATGGTGACCCTGGTGGCTGCGGCGAAAAGCTCGTGGTCGAGAGTGTCGCAAGGGGTGCCAAACTTGGTCCCTGGCCGGTCGGGAAAATGCCACTTGAGCCAAAGCCAGCGTAACCGCAAGGCGCGTGCAAATGCCCCTAGGTGAAGAATGCCTAGCCCGCCAAACTCCATGGGGGAGCAGACAATCTGCCATGAGACTTTGCATTTCCCGCCAGCCACCTCATCTTCCTCAATGTCCCAAGTGAAGCGCCGCCTCACTTTGTCGAAGGCCGCAATGAATTTTTGCGGCGGTCTCAACGAGGTGAGAGTGTAGATGGACAAGGAGTCCAAGACAGATCTGGTAAGCACACGCCGGCCGCCCGCATTCATGAGCTTCCCTTTCCAAGTCGCCAGTTTAGCTCTAGCCCGATCCAGCGCATATTGAAGGTGCGCCAACTTAAGTCTCCCCAAGGACAAAGGCAGGCCGAGGTAGGTTATGGGAAACCCAACCTGCTGACCATCGAAGCCATGCAGCACGTTATCGAGATCAATCCCTTGGCACCGGATAGGGGCCACCGAGCATTTGGATATGTTGATCCGTAGCCCCGACGCGTCACCGAACCTAGTCACAATGTCAAGAAGCGAGGACAACTCCCCGCGCACTGGGTTTGCGAAAATGATGGCGTCGTCAGCGTACAAGCTAATACGAGAGGATGCTTCTCTCGCCGGCAGGGGAGGGAGGAGACCGGAGGCGGATGCCTGCAGAAGAAGGCCGTGTAGCGGGTCGATAGCTAAGTCGAAGAGGAGAGGGGATAGCGGGTCTCCTTGCTGCAGCCCCCGATGATGACGTAGAGGAAGGTCGGCGACGCCGTTGAGGAGCACTGATGTAGAGGCCGTGGTGAATAGTAGCGAAAGCCAGTCGCGCCAACGCGAGGGGAACCCCAAATGCTGCAGAAGCTCGAGCAGATATTCCCAGGAAACCGAATCAAAAGCCTGAGCGAAGTCCAATTTCAGTAGAAGACAAGGCTTTTTGCGGCGATGCATTGTGCGTGCAAGGTTGCGCACATACAGGAAGTTTTCATGAATGCTTCTGGATTTAATGAAAGCGCTAGAGACCAGATCACACATGTGCAGAGCAAGGCGACGTGCGAGGACCTTGGAGAAGAGTTTGCCGAAGGAGTGGATGAGACTAATGGGCCGGTAGTCCTTGACGCAAGTTGGCTGCGCCTTTTTTGGGAGCAGGAAGAGCAGCGCTCGGTTAAGGCTTGCAAAGCCCCCGCCGGCCAGGCGGTAAAGATGATCGAAGGCCGCAACGATGTCTCTTCTAATAATGGTCCAACAGCGTCGATAGAAGATGCCGGTGAAGCCGTCCGGTCCTGGCGCCTTCTCAGACGGCGAGGCTTTGATGGCCTCCCAGATTTTGGCCATGCTGAAGGGGTTGTCGAGGCCGTCGAGGTTAATCTGAGGTAGAGGCAGGTTGTCCCAGTTGATCGAGGTAGTGTGTTGTACAGTTGATCCAAGAGCAGAGGAGAAGTGCCGGTGAAGAAGCGATGCCTTGTCGTCATGGCTAGTGTGCACCGCCAACTCAGATTGCAGAGCGTGGATGTGGTTCTTCCGGCGCCTAGCGTTGACCTTGAGATGGAAGAAGCGGGTGTTGGCGTCGCCTTCCCTGAGCCAGGTGAGGCGAGAGGCCTGACGACGTCTCGTGCGCTCCACGGCGGCCAAGCCCGGGATGCGCGCTTTGAGGAGTTTTCGGAAAGACGCCTCCAACTCCGTGAGTTGCCGCGACTCCTGCGCCACGTCGAAACGGAGGACCAGCTCAGTCGCGAGATGGAGCTGGAAGCGGGCGTCGCTGAAATGTAAGCGGCTCCAGGCACGCAACGCGCGAGCAGTATTTTGGAGCTTTCCACGGAGGCGAACTAGGGGGTTCTGAGCTACAACTTGCTGGTTCCAAGCGGAGGTAACCACCTCCAGAAACCCTGGGCAGCTGGGCCAGAAAGATTCGAAGCAAAAAGAGGCGCGACGCGGTGGGCAAGTAATGTCTGCCAGGAGCAAGGGGCAATGATCGGATTGCGACGTTGACATGGCCTGCACTGCGCAGGATAGGAACAGCGATTCCCACGCGACGTTGCAGAAGAACCTGTCTAATCTAACCAAAGTGGGCTGAAGGCGCTCATTGCTCCAGGAGAAGGCCTGGTTTTGGCAGCGCGGCTCCTTAAGCTCCGCCCGGTTGATGGCAGCCTGGAACTGGCCCATGAGCCGCCTATTGAGATTGAGGTTGTTTTTGTCCCTAGCTTCGTAGATTAGGTTGAAATCCCCGGCAATCAACCAAGGCTGAGTTTGGTCGGGCTGTAGTGACCGCAGTTCCTGCAGGAAGGTCGGCTTAAGCTTGTCCTTGGCCGGCCCGTACACCGAGGAGAGGAGGAAGGATGTTCCTGTGCGCAAGATTGTGACGGTGGCGGATACCGAGAACATGCGGAGGACACAATCGGAGAGGGAGACTAAGGAAGCATTCCAAAAAATAGCAATGCCACCCCTCGTGCCTAGAGCCGGGAGGAAGAAGAAGTTGCGTCTAGATGGTCCAGCGATTGCAATTGCATCGCTGTCGCTAATGGATGCAAGCTTAGTTTCCTGCACACAGAGGATAGAGGCATTGGCCAAGGAGGCCATTTCGGCGACGACCTCGCGACGCGCCTCGCTGTTTAGGCCTCGAGGGTTCCACCCGAGAATAGGAAAAACAGGCTCACTCATTGGGGAGGTATGAAACACAGCAAAAATTCGGCGACTGAAGAAATTTAATAAGCACCACCATGACAGTATATGAAGGGGGTGGACGATCCGCACCATAGTAGCCCCAAGAAGATCGTCCAGATGCTAAACTAACTGAGCCACATGCCAAAGACATTCCTAACTTAAACCAGCTTAAGGCTGGCCGCCGCTGAAAACTAAAAACGATGAGCAGCATAAAGAACTAATGGGCCGCAGCGGCGGCGGCACTCGCTACTTCCGCCTTGGAAGCAGCACGAAGGATGGCGTCCCGATCGATGCGCGTGAGGAGGGCGAGGTCGTCGATGTCCACGTCGTTCAAAGGCTGCTTGAAGCGCTCCACTAGGCCATTTGCCGCCTTGGTGGCGCACTGCTCCGCCGGGTCGATGGCCCCGAGCTCCTTGGCCAGCCGCACAGAGGCCCGCTGCGAGACGGGGGTGGCGGAGAGCTTGGCCGACTAGCGGTGGTGCGGCGGGTTGTTGCTGGCGGCACCACCGGAAGGGCCACCGCTGACGGGGATGGCGGTGAGGCCCCAAGCACTAATGCCGGCAGGACGGAGAAGAGATCCTGCAGCAGGTAGCCGGCCGCGGCATCGCAGTCCGCCAGGTGCATGCCGTCCACCTGGTGCGTGACAGCCAGAAGACTAGCGCCAGTCGACGGCGGCGGGGGGGGAGCGTCCCAGGGGCGAGGCAGAGTGCTGCGGCGAGCGTGCCACCCCGCCATCCTCGTGGAGCAAGGCCTCGAACGAGAAGGCGAGCGGCTGCGCCGAAGCTGCGGCATAGGCGGCATCCCACTCCGTCGCCATTGGGTCGAAGCGCTGCGGAGCCCAGTTCTCTAACTCCAGATAATCAATGAGCATGAGGTCAGAAAGAGGGTCAGAAGAGCAAGCAGACCCGGGGCTGGGCGCGATAGGTGGAGATGGCGACGAGGGAGCAGCAACCGGCGAGCCCGCGGCCGCAGGCGATCCGCTGACCAGGAACGCCCGCTCAGGCACCGTCCCGTCCGTAGGCAGTGGCGGCTGAGGCGGGAGCTCCTCACAGACTTTAGGGGGAGGAGACGAAGCCGCCCGACGGCGGCGCGAACCAGGCAGGGAGCGGGTGTGGTGGCGTTCGCCACGCAAGCCCTGAGGAAGGGTCGCGCCACGCCCGTGTCGCCCGCGCTCAGTGCCGCGCACCTGGTCCTGCCGGCGACGCCGGCCAGAGGAGCCGTCCTCATCATCCCGACGTCGGTCACCCCTGGCACCACCGCCCGGGCCACCATCACACGCCCCGGCAGCAGGGCCGCGGCGCACGTCCTCACCATCAGGCACGGTCATGGTCCAGGTGTACGGTTGCACGGCCGGACACGGCGGCTCATCCTCCGAGCTCGAAGACGGGACGCCGCTCAGCCCAGAAGATGGCGTGCGACGCTCCGGCACGCGCCAATCCTCCACCAAGTCCACATGGATCAGGGCATCATAGCGCAGACCACAGGGTGGAGGGGCCACCTACCGGGAGGGCGGGGAGTAGCCGAGCATCTCGATGACGTGGCCGGCCCCCTCAGGGAAGACGATGAAGGCGTGGCAGCTAGGGATGTGAGCTAGCTCCCAGCACCAAACCCAGCAACTGAAAATGGCAGTGTTCTCCTGCCCATACGTCCTGCTGTCGAGGCGGTCAACAAGCACCCTGGGTCCAAGCACATCCTGCGCGCCCTCGATGTTCCATATGTGCAGCGGCATGCGCTCGACGCACACCCGGACGTGGTAAGACCAGGTCTGGTGCACCGCATGGTCGGACTCATGCCAAGGCTGCAGGAGGAAGGCGCTCCCGTCGACGGTGATGGTGCCAAGGCGGAGTGCGTCGTCGCGATGCTTGGGGAAGTCGAACTTGACGAAGAAAGCCTCCGGATGGTGGCGCGTCACGCGCAGTACATGCGGCAGCAGTCTCAGCCTGGCCTCGAGCTCCTTGCCGACGAGAAGCGGGTTGGCGGAGTGAAAGCGCCCAACCGCCTTGACCAGGACCCCACGGCTGCGCAGCATGCGCAGCTCATGATCAATGAAACGCGAGCAGGTGATCACCGTTGGGTCGACAGATGGGCGCCTGGGGACGGACATGGCCAAGACGCAGCGCAGCATCTCCACAGGCGGAGGCGGGGCGGGGAAGCAGAGGCGCTCGCAGAGGGGCTGCCGAGGAACGGCGACAGCGGGCAGAGCAGCCGGACGGCGACGGGCGGGGCAGCGAGCTGAGGAGGAGGAGTGCCCCCACAGGCGGCACTCGATGCAGCGGAGGGGCTCTCTGCACTCGGAGCGACGGTGGTTCTTACTAAGACATCGGAAGCATAGGCCCCTGAAACGCCTTAAAAAGGCAGCGCGCGCGGCGAGCGCAGCAGGCGAGGAGCTCCTGGTGGCCTGTCGGTCTGAAGCAGAGGCCCGGACCGAGGAGCAAGCCGCCGTAAGAGGAGGGGTGCCCCGGCGCCGGCCATGCCTCGAAGAGACCAGCTCCCAATCTGGGCAATGGGAGGCGGCAGGAGCGTTGACTGACGGAGAGGCAGAGCGCACAACAATAGAACGGAGACGGGGCGCGCCAAGGACTGCTGGGCACCAGCAGGAGGGGAATGGGCCGCCGGGCGGCCCCCGGAGCATGGCAGAGAGCGGCTGCGACCGCGCAGACACCGAAGGAGCTCAGCGGACCGACGGGGATCCTAGGGAGAGGCCTCGCCATCAGATCCAGCGGTCTGAAGCGGGGGGCTTTCCTCCACCGCAGCCTCGAGGTCCGCGCGCGACCGTGGTGGCATGCTGCCCGACCGGAGGAGATGGGCGTGGCCGCCGCCAAGGTATGGGGTGGCCGCCGCGACCAGAGTGGTCCGCGGCGCAGAGGGAGAGGTGGGTGGGTTTCTCGCTTCAGCTAGCACCGTCGTCACGATGGATTATACAGCCAGCCAAGCAATAGAGAAATAGAATACCATGTCACGACTGGTAGGCATTTATCTATACTACAAGATTTAGGGGTGTGCCTTGGCGCACGACCCCGTGATATCCGTGCTAATTTAAATTGTGTCTTACGGTGATAAAAACCGAGCGAGAAAAAACTTTGTTGTGAAACCATTAAAAAAATCTTATATAAAGGAATAAGTAATGAGTTGTGATCACGGTGAACAATGTTCAATTTTTTATCCCCGACTATCGCTGGATTACATCTTGTATAACCTCATCACCCTCTCGACTCTGTAGGTGGTGTTGCCACCGGTCGACGTGGTAAGCGACACGATTATCTTACACATCGCTCGCATTTACATCCACCCATCAACTTTTATCGCCAGTGCTAGTGATTCAAGATGCTTTCACCGTCCGACATACCATCGAGAGGAGAGCCTGCCTTGTTGGAAACCCCCTCTCGCGACCTGGTCTACTTGTAGTAGCATGGCGACGGGGACTATACGGGCCCGACTGGGCCTGCCCGTCCTGGTCTGTCCATGCAGACGTGTCCAGTCGGCACCTGCCGGTAGCAGTGGAGGATGTCCTCTAGGTGGTTGTGTTGATGCTGCCTTCCGGCTCCAATGGTGGCATCGTGTGCTTTTGCTGCTACGGATAGTCAGCTACCGCCTATTGGGGTGGAGGTTGTCCCCTCCCACGTGGATGTGGTACCGCTGCTACTTTTCTACGACTGTCTCCTCTTAGTCCGGCCAGCCTTGCAACGTTTGCTATGGTCAAACGACGATGGTGACTATAAGACCGCGATGGCGTACATTGGTGGGTGGCAAGATTGGTGGAGAGCTATGGATTGTCTAGGGATGTGGTTTTTGGGGTCTGGGAGATATCCCTGTCAGACTTGGCACCAACACGGTGACGCTTGCAAGTGTCGATGTTCCTTCCTAAAGGGTGTCAAGTGTACTTCTTCCCCACTCTCTATAGTGTACCGGGGGAACCCTACATCGCTTACTTTTTTGAAGGTGTTTCTTGGTACGGGGCGATTCGAAGTGCTAGGATCCTGGTGGGAATACTCCGAAGGGCACAACGCTTGCGATCCATCTTTATTTTCGTTAACCCGTAGGTATCAACATTGTTTTTTTTTTGCTTGATTGTATTTTTTTGGGAAATTCCACCAATCCATTAATAATCATCAACAGTGGTACAAAGAGGCTTAAAAGTAATAGAAATTACAAATAAGTCGTTGGACCACCTAGCAACAACTACATACACTAGCATGAGCCGAAGGCGCGTCGCCATCCTCCCCCTCCATCACTGGAGCCGGACAAAACTTGTCGTAGTAGAGCTTGTTATAGTAGACAGACGGGAAGTCGTCCAGCTAAAGTCCATAGGACCAGCGCACAATAGAAGAACCAGAATAGGCTATGAGATCTAGTTGGGGGATCTAAACTCGTATACTGGATAATGCTCTTTTAATCTTTGCAGTTAGATGCTGATATGTTCAAAAGGATCCTACGTGGCGACGAGTTTGCCTCGTGCCGGCGTCTAGAGATTTGGGTTTGGCTGGATCTAGGACATGGAATCAGACCAGCTCTGCTGTTGGTAGGTCCCACCTCTGTAATAACAAATGTGTTTCACTTTTTTTATCCCCTTACACCTCTGTTCTTCTTCCCAGCGTAGTCACACAGATCTTGCTAAACTCACTCTTGCCCTGTGTAGGACCATTTCACCGATGTGAGCTCCGTGAGATTGGCTTGAGAGAGCAGCCTCTTGGACTGAGTTCGTGGTGGTTGCAAGCTCGCTCTGCGATTTGGTTGGCGTGCTCTTGCCGCTGGATCCTCGGAGGGGCCTAGCTACCTCGGATGTATGTTTGATGCAAGCTCAGAGGTGAGTAGCTGTTTAGTTAATCCGAATACTTCATCCACCCTGTAGCATATGGATTTGCAAGAAATTTCAGTTGCGACGGCTGTACTCGGTTTGGGATAGGTTCAGACATGGCTTGTGCCTTGATAGTGTGTATATATACAAATGATGTACCATCGTTTCAGTTTAAATCCATCCATGAGCACCATCGTTTTAGTTTTTCACTCCATTCAAAGCTACTGACTGAATATAAGATTGCAGAACATCTTCCAATCATTGAACATGAGAACATAGATTCAATAAACAAAGAAGGAACATTAGTTCAGAGTTCTCTCTTCAAAGGAATATAACATACTCCCTCTGTCTCAGAATAGATGTCTCAGGTTTATTTAGTGTCTAGGTTCATCCAAATTTTGATAAACCCAGGACATTTATTTTGAGACGGAGGGAGTAGTACATTCACCAAATAAATTATGGCATCCTGTGCTACAAGCGAGAATGTCCAATCAATGCAAAAGTACTCCAGAGTGTGTCTATTTCATTCATTCGGGTTAGTATCTAGAAGATCCATGAATTTTTTTCTTCCCCTTCAAAACTAAAGTAACCAGTTAGTCAGAAAAATAGCTACGTAGGAACTTAGATGAATTGGTGTAGCATGTCCATTTGTTTGGAGTTCCTGGAACAAGTAGCTATGCTTGAGTGTCTTATATATCAGTATAGTACTGTTAAATTTCAGCTGCTCAAATGAAGTACCTTAAAATCGTTGGGAAAGAAACAAGCACTCAGGAGCTACTTGATTGACAATAAATCATTTTCCTTAAAAAATCTTTGCATAAAATGGTATATGCTAACATAATATAGTAAATGTAACTTAATGAAGTATTACCTCCGTTTGTGCCAAACTCTGGACATTAGTGTCTTGCCCGTTTTAAAATTTGCTAGTGTGTTTCTGCTATAACGCAGTTGTTGCACTTTAGCAAATACTAACAGGAACAAAGATAAATATAGATTTAGGTACTTTTTTCCCTTAGAAATCTGGATTTGCTTGGATCTATCGGATGAATGTGGTCTAGCGTAACAGAAGTAATGCAAAACTTTTCTCCTCGGCGACAAAAAATGCTCTTAGCTGTACATTGCATCCTTGTCGATGGATTAAGACTGAATGAGTTTTGTGATGAGTACTGAGCTTTCCCTATAGTCTTCACCGTGTCTAGTCGTTCTTCTTACTACACCAAAGCCCTTCTTTTTTGTATAACCTTTGTAGAACATAACAACATCATCTTCACTATCAAACATGGTCGCCTTCTTAGGTTCCAACATCACCATCATCTCTACTTGTTGGCCATCTTCCGAAGAATCACCAATCTCTTCCATGATGAAAGCATCTTCATCACCATCTTGAAATACCAAGTTTTGTGTTGCTACTTAGATATGGATGAGACTGATTTGCATATGACCTACATATATCACTAAATCATGTTGCAAACATGAATGGTAAATATGCAGGATACTGCCAGCCTACATTACATAGCATGCCAACACCCATATCAGAAATGAGTAGAAGTTATCATATTGCTCAAGCTCAAAAGCCATCGTTCTGTTTTCACATATGCTTAGAAGGATATTGTCCATTATCAATTAGTATAATTTTTTATTGTAGGTGATTTATGATAAGGACCAGCTATGAACACACAAATTTAGAAGCGGTAATTCATGTAAATATAGTCCTTACCTTGTTGTTAGCATGTGCATAGCTAATTAGCTGATTTCCTTCCGAATCAGAAATTTCCTCCGCTATAATGACTACAGCATGGACTGTTGCCTGCTTCGTTTTAACATCAGCCGATCCAGGTAACACTCCTTTTATATGTATTCATGTACTATGAAAGAGCGGTAGAATATTACCTGATATGCTGATAAAATTTACTGCGAGGAATGAGCATCTTAGCAACACTTACATTATAATCTAGAACAAATACAACCTACATAACAAACAAAAAATCCTCAGAATCTTAACCTTTTATCACTCACTTGTTTTGGTAAGATTTCTTTGTGCATATTTTTATCCCTGCCCTCGGGATCTTCACTATGCTTCACTAAGCTGGTTATTTTGGATCCGTCACAAATCATACTTTGTTTCTTTAATTCACATTGAACCAAAAAAGAACCCCAATAGCTAGATACCTTTTCAAGTTCACCAAAATTGTTTACCATGTTGTTTTTCTACACTTGAAATTGATCAAACAAGGGGGGGGGGGGGGGGGGGGGGGGGGTGATGCTCATCTAATATATTTTGCTGGTACACGTGGATATTCTGCACGACAACTATGACACAGTCAAACAATTAGATTGACTATTGTTGTCGTGCTTTGATGTTAAATTATCAGAACTATCAATTAAGACAAATAAAATAGTATGAGGTTGTTCTAGTTTCATTTTTCAAGAATAGAACATCCAAATTCAGCACATGCACCACCAGCAAATACACTTCTATTTACCGAGAACATCATGTTTATGTCCCAGTCATACATTATATATTCATCTATATCCAATAGGGATCCACAAATACAAGTAATATCTAGGCATGTTATGATACATAAATTCAGTGGCAGCCTAAACCACGTCAGTTAAACCCAATGACACACCAGACATGCACATCCAAATATATAGACTCAAGGAGATAAGGGAAGAAAGACAACTACCTTTTGGAAGAACAAGACACAACAACTTGCAGTAGCAGACAATCTGAAACAGAGCAAAGCAAAGCTTATGATGTATCCCAAACACATGTAGAGGTACCAAAAAATGAACTTAATCAAACCAGATTCACCGTAGCATAGAACAACAACGGCAAACAACAGAGCTAAAGTGGAACATGCCAATCTAAACTCAGGTACATATACTGCCAACATGAAAGGTAGGTAGCTAGAATATAGCACCCAACAACAATGGAGAGAAGGGACACCAATATGGTACTAAGCCAAGGTCAATAAGCAAACTGCTCTTTACATGCAGATGATTGGATCCGTGCCCCCCGATCATGTTCCCAAAGAGAATCGGGAAGTTCGCACCAAGGCGCCAGCATGCTCGCCGCTCGGTCACCCTTGTTGCCTCGCCACACCGACCATCAGGAGCGGACCACAACAAGGACAAAGGCCCTCTGTGACTTCCAATCCCTCTCTCTCTCTCTCTCTCTCTCTCTCTCTCTCTCTCTCTCTCTCTCTCTCTCTCAATCTCATAGTGATATAATCTATAGAGCGCAAACCTTTGCTTGCTTAGATGCAATTCCACTGCCTTCTGTATGGAAATTCCATAGAAGCGTCTTAATTTCTGAACAAATAGACAAATGTACAGACTACAGAGATAATGATAATGTAGCCGGTAATGAAAAGTTAGGTGCATTTTGCATGTTTAGACATGACTGTCCATCTATTATACAACACCACGAATATTAAACAGTAAGAAAGGGCCTTTAAGAAACAACTGAACCAGCAAGGCATGGACACACATGCTGAAAGTTGAACCTGTCGCTCCTTATAAATCGTAATATGTAAACAAACTAATTCAGAGTTCAAAAAAGGAAACAAAGATCTGCTAGCTAGCCTGGTATTATTTATATCAAGAAACAAAGCAGAAAAAGGACTACAAAACATTTTTATAGGTTCTTAATAGTTCCATTTAGAGGACTACAAGACCAGCGCCGTGAGGTTTTATTGTGACTTTGTAAGTGTTCTCGAAATAAGAGCAAGGCCTAGTGCAAGTTCCATAAACTAAAAAGTGGCAAGAGATTGCAAAAACACTAAATCTGAGCATGCTTCTCAATGAGGAGTTGATTCAAACTGGATGCCTGGTAAAACTAAAATATAAAGATGATGACAAGTAAACCTTCATTAGACACCCTTTGGTCATATCACCTTATTATCAGAAAATGACATAAAACCAACATGCAATAGCATATAGCAAACTCAGAGTAAATCAATGTCATCTTAGGCACCGACAATGCACAATCGAAATGTGTCAGGTGGCCAGCAGCCGTGCCGTGGAGGTGGGATTTTTTAGTTCAGTTGTTGCTCGCTCTCTAATAAATTCATTTCCATTTTCTATTTTACATGAGTTGTATGACCAAGAAAATGTCCTATTTTCTAATAAAAAGAGATTTTTTTGAATGGGCTAACTAACTATTGTAGTCCGTAGTTACCCTCTTTTCTTCAAAATATGTCATGAAAAGAATCATATTGAAGTTCATGGTGATATAATTTAAACTTTCAAAGCCTAAGTATAAATCACATACCAGAATAATGTGTATGAAAAAATCATCTACATATTTAGTGGAAACACAAACAACCTTTACTTGAGGCATAAACTATTGCCAATAGGTTTAGGAACACATTAACATCACTGAGATAAAAATGAAGGCCCAGTCCTTACTAACAAACTTGTGTTACAGCGAAAGACAAAGAAAGTCGATCCAATATTCATCTATTGAAAAAATTAAGAGCATGATGACGATTACCTCGCAAATGGGATCGTTTCACCTAAATCCCAAGTCTGAGCTGAACAGTTCTACCTATTGCTGATGCAATACGACCATCGCAGGCGTTCCTTGGCCTCCATCATTTCTTTCTAGCTTGGACAATATTGATGTGATAAATAAACAAAATTAGGGCAGAAACATTTATGCTCAGCTTATCGAAGATGACTTGCATACAAAAAACTCCACATGTTTACCATGCAAAGTAGGAGTTGATCACCTGCACAAAGTTGTTGTTCATCTCAGCTCCTAATTTGAGACATTCGCTGATGAAAAACTTTCATGAATAAAGATCACATCGCCTTGAGAATCAATGATGGTATACAGTAATTTTATTAAAACTGAACCTACTGACCTAAACCACCAAAGCAATATGAAGCCTAAAACACACGCTTGAAACATTCAGAAAAGAAAATATTAGCAGAAATTGGGGGCACATACCATGGAAACCAACCAGAAAATATAAGGAATGACTACTGTACACTCATGAACAGAGCAGCAGCTGGCAAGCAAACCCTGAGACTAAATTAGAGAAATAATCATTACAATGAATCCAAGGCATGAAGAACATAAGACGGAGGAAAAAGAATATATACCCGATTAATGTCATGTGATGGTAGTCACATTTCTGTTGGAGCCTATTTGCTTTCATCCGTTGTTCAAAAAGCAAAATAAATCCTACTGAGAAAAAGACCAAAATAAATTACTGTAGGCAGTAACTACATGAGTAGATAATTAAATAAGAAATATGGAAGTTAACTAAGCTCTATTATTGGAGTGAACCTAAATAGAAGAGTGCGTACATTTATTAACATACAAAAAATAGGATATATTTCTTTAAGCAGTGCTCCCTCAAGAGTATATATTACAAACAAATCTCATCAAGTCAGAAATATAATACACTTATTATACAAGTATAACAAGACGACTAAAGGGAAAAGTTAATATGCATAAACAAAATTAGTAGCAGAAAGACGAGGTGGTATTGGATGGTGTACCTTGCTATGGTTAATTACTGAGAACATTTTATGTCCAAGAAACTTGTCTTGATATACACGCTCAAGTTCAATTCTAGGCTATCCTTTGAAAACTAAAGACACGCCTCATCCTATTTACTCCTTAGTAAGTAGATATGCAGTCGAGCACGCAAGCAAGCACACACACGCAGTAGCAAGCACGACCGCAGAAAACAAGCAAGAAACCATTAAGGACATGTATTGAGATTTGGGGAGGTACCTTGGCGCTGGTCGCGGCGGCGTCGAAGCAACTATGCACGCAGGCGTCGAAGCAACTCTGCTTGGAGGCCATGGACGCTAGGGTTTCCCACCATGGAAGAGCGGAGGAGGAGCTCACAAAGATGGGCGCGGAGCTTGTCCAACTGCTCGCAGAGGCCATGGATGCTAGGGTTTCCCACCACGGGAGGGTGAAGGAGGAGCTCGCGGAGACGGACGGGGAGCTTCGCCGGCTGCCCGCGGACACCATGGACGCTAGGTTATCTCACAATGGGAGGGCAGAGGAGGAGCTCATGGAGCCGAACGCGGAGCTTGGTCGGCTGCCGGAAGAACACACCGGAGATGGAGGTTGCGCATCTCTACGAGCAGGAGGATGGGTCGCTGGACAGGGCCATCGCCGGCGGCCTCCTTGTCTCCATCAGGGGCTCGAGGAAGGAGGGGATTGGGAGGGGAGAGTGGGGATTGGGGCTAGGCCGCTGGGAGCCTGGGAGTGGTAGCGTGGGGATGGGAAGAGGAGGGAGTGGCGGCCGCGGCGAGAGGAGGAAGGAGGCGAAGCACGCCGGCCGCCACGCAGGAAGAAGAGGAAAGGGAGGGGCGTGTGCGCGGGGGCGGGGGCGCCCTTGGTCATCATCCTCGAGCTCCTGTCCGGTGAGGACGACGGCGTCGGGGCCTGGGTCTTCCTCCCTACCGTCGTCCAGCGGCGCCACCTGGTGGAGAAGACGACGAGGTGGCCACATCTGGTGCTGGCGGCGCAAGGGGATGGGAGGAGGACAGGGGTGGAGAAGAGAGGGGGTTGGGGGAGGGAGAAAACGCCATGGGGAAGAGGGACATGGGGCGTGGTCTCTCTGCCCCAGCCAGTTGTGGCTACCCCTGCCCAAACAACTCGTAACTCGTACCCGAGAAAATCTCACTTAAAACAAAACAAATGAGAATGACATGTGGGACTCAGACTATTTCCGGGGAAAGAACTCAGCTGTGCCTGAGAGTAGCGTGCGAATGGGTACAAACGACGAGTGCATGCGGCAATACCATTCACGTGGGCAAAAAAGTCTTACCACAAACAGACGGCCGAGATTCGTTGGGAGGGCTCGATCGGACGGCCCACGTGCCCTGATCGCTGGTGAGCCTCCTGGGACTTGCACCGTTTATACCTTTGGATTACTAGTTGAATGCCCGTGCGTTGCTACAACATTAGATCCAATAGTTTAACTCTAGCAATGGTGATAAAAAGTCTTGATATAATGGAGTCAAGGCCTATGCCTTCTGTTTTTCTTTTGAATCATCAACATAACTAATATACCTTTCATCCACTTGTAATCCACAAAATTGATACATAAATTTAAAGTAATATAGCACATATATTTGTGTGTTGCAACAGATTGATTTTTATTAAATTATAGGAAATGTGCCTGTGTGTTGCAACAGGAGAAAAAATAAACTTCTGGACAAAAAATATCCGTGGCCTAAATTTATGCCCTAAAGTCGATTGACCCACATAACAACCTCGGTTTTCCCATTGTCGATTTGATTTAGTTTACACAGGCAGCGTCCTAATCATTCATTTATGAAAGACAAAAATATATAATTCACACAAATGTACTTCTATTTTCATTGCTACAAACTCAAATTTACACAAAATTAAGCAGATTTTGTTTGAGGTCTCTTTTTTTTGACAACTCTGCCATGACTGCTACTCGGAAGTCTTAACAGTAACTTGATCTTATTTTTTTCCTTCACTAACTGACTGTATACATGTTCTTTTACAAGAGAAAACAGAAAAAAGTTTGGACTCACACGAAAGCAGTTAATCACGTTGTACCGACTGAAACTGTGTATCAAACCCAGTGAACGAATTCTGGGAGCCAATGTCCTAAGCAGCAGCTCCATTCACCTGCAACAAAATACACGATGAAAAAGGAAGTTCAGAACGACATGAACCAATATATTCTGCCAATGGAAAAACTGAATTCCAAAGACGTGCATCAAGGCACGACTCAACCGATGCGCCGACAGACACCGATACCAGCATGGTAGCCGCGGTTTGTGCCGACGACCGTCTCCAGCCCAAACCTGGAGAATAGTTTGCCAGGCAGTATATCAGGTATCCACCATTCATGCAACAAAGTGACTTGTTTACCTTCTCCGATCCTCCACAAGACACATTTCTTTAGCAAATCTCTACAGGAGAAGCAAGCTAGGCTTGTAGGGCTCCCAGTGGCACACAACAGCCATCTACAGCTTTGCTCGACACTGAGCTCCAACACCTGCCATTACCTGCCAGTGACTGCCTGCTGCCAGGCCAGCACTAGTGTGCTCTCCGATGGGAATCGCAGCTTGCCGCCCGCCATCACTTGCCGGTCGCCACCTCCAGCCAGCGGGAACGTGCCCTCCGACCCCACCACCCCACCTTGGTCCCTGGCTCGGTCTCCTCTCCTTGTTGGTCGCCGCATGATCCTCACGAGAAACCGATAAACAGGAAATCATGTGATATAGGGGATCACACCAAATTTAAATTTAGATATATTCTCTGTAACTTCTCAAAAAGGAATTGTTTTGTAACTGCCCATGCACCCAAAGGAGTATGCGAATAGCCTGCTTAACCTGAAATGAAAGAGCCAAGAGTTGATGTCCAATTTGCTTATTTTTCAAATACAATACTTGACAATGCTACAGCTGCATCCCGCGCAAGTGAATACAACTTCTTTGCTCATGCGTGTTGCCCATAAGTTTAGCTCACATTTGACCTTATTGAGTAGATGTCCTCCTGTAATTGACTTGTTATTAGAGACCCTGTTGTTCCTGACATGCCAAAGGGTTAGAGCACAAGCTACAAAGCATACATGGTATTGCTCTGAAGTCTGAACCCTCTCCATGAAGTTTGTAAGGCCGTCAACTTGCAGTGCATACTGATGGATATTGAATTTATACCAAGTCAGTTAAGCCTTATCGCAGTGCAAGATGACATAGCTGATGGATTCTAGTGCGTGGCAGGTGTGACTGGAAAAGCGAAGAAATTACATGGGGCATTTTCACAACTCAAGCATTCCGTGACATTTTCACAACCAAGATTTGCAGTCAAACATGCATCCAAACCGTATTACAAGAATTTTGTTGTCATGTAATTGAACCATGAATTTTGAAATTTATTGTAGCTTCTTTTGTGGGAAGAAAAATTGTATACTTTGATCACCTTCCTTTTGATTCATTCTGTTCTCAAGTACCAGTGACATCTTATTTCTATTTCTCCGATGCAATATTTAGTACTTATGCCATTCATAAATTATTTCTAGCTCATATCAACGATAAAACACATATGAATGCAGTGCCCTGTATACATGTGATTTGTCTTATTGCTTACTCAGTTCTCTGATGATGCACGTATGTGTGTGGAGTTGTTGTTTGGTTCAGGTTCTTCTGGGAGCACCCACACGAGATGAGACAGAGCAGGAGGAGCTGGGGAAGTAGCTCTTCCTCAGGAGTCAGACCCATCTTGGTCAAGTTCTGGATCCAGAACCGACGAACGTATATGAGGGTTGCAAGCTCAAGTTCTAATAAGATCACGATTGTTCCAGAACCAGCAGACTGTCATGGTCGTCGGTCGTAGGAAGATCCTGCATTGGTGAGGAACTTCGGAGGTGCACACGGGTCGATCAGGCGGTACGCAGGGCCGACCTCGGGGTCAAGGAGGCACACGGTTGAGCAGGTGGGACCGAGCTTCAGGGTGAGAGGAACTGCATAGTCGATTCGGCGCGCGACGTCGGTGAGCATCCAGCATGGAGGAGCGACCAAATTTACGAAGGTCTCCACCGTGCCGAATCGACACGGCTGCATCGACCAAAAGCTGCACAGGTACAGCCATCCCACATCCTCTATCTTCCGCCCCTTGCAATCACGAGGGCCTGCTACCCTTGCCTGATAGATTAGTGTTCCAGGCTGCTCCTTGCGAATCCATCACTTTCTAAAAAAAATCTGGCAGTAGCTTATTATTGGGCATATGCACCGTGAATTGATGCCATCCAACCGTTTGTTCTTATGTTTCTTACAACTTTCAGGTTCCTCTTGCAGTTGGTAACCGCTAGAGCAAACTTTAAGGTATTTTTATGATAACTGAAACTGTTTTTATAGGACTACATAGGATTGCAGATGCGGCCTTTTGCGGGCTCTGATTTTGCATGCGTGCATAGAAATTAATGATGAGTATGTTCAACGATGGAATCAACTAGATTTTGTTTATGCGGGACATTCGTGCGTACAGATGCACATGGCCTCTTGGCCTAGCGGTTAAGCTTTAACAAAAAGGAAAACTACCAGATGGGCCCCAACTTAAGGTCTACGTATAAACTGATGAACTATGACTATAATCGGAATGCTTTTCAAGAGAATTAGAGTTTTAATGTCTTATGAATATTATATCTTTATATTTTCATACACTTGAATTTTACATGTGTTATGTTTTCATAAGCGGCAAAAGAAAGTAAAATACCGTAGCAACGCACAGGCACTCTGCTAGTATATATACATGCAGCAGTACCAGCAATAGAGGGCGCCTGTATAGGCGTTAGTTGATGCCACACGCCACTGAATAGATTAGTAGCAGCAGCACACACAGAACGTTGCCAGGGAAAATATTAGGAAGTTGTAATCGGGTAGGCTACAAGATGGCCTCCGTGAGCTCTGTAACTATGACATGACCATAGTCAGGGGCCTCCATATGCAGCCGTGTAAACACCATACATAGAAAAGCATCAGTAGGGACGCCAATGAATTGACGGTCGATGCAGCGCGTGAGAAGCTGGGTGAAGAGACCCCTCAGAGTCCAGTGCAAGTAAGTTCGTCCGCACTAACATTTGACGAGGAAGCTAGTTGGGACCATGTACATGCATGGTTCCAGCCAAGAAGAAGACCTCATTTTTGCCTTCATTCCACACGGAAAATGCCATGCCGTGTCTTGAAGAAATTTTACCAATCTAGTCACGATCGCTTAGCTGCCGCGGTGCCAGCCGACTAAATTGAAGGGTTTCACAGATTCACGCTAGCCGCACTGGCACGTTGCACTGCTCCCATGAACTTGGTGTCCTGTATGATGCAGAAGAAGGGTCGAAAAGTCGTTGACCGCCCACATCTAAGCGGATAGTAATATGCCGGAATACCTTCGGCGTGGTCATAAGAGAGATTGTCGGGCTAGCCATCGGCCATGTAGATGACCGGGGGAGGTGGCGCTTCCCCCAACATCATGCTTGTTGGAGAAGAGTCGTCGGAGTGCCATCCGCGTCCTGGTAACACGGATGGAGAGGATCGAACACCGGGAAGTGAGCCGTGAAATCATGGATGCTCTGATGTTACCGCACCGGTTGTTAGCGAAGCCACGGCGCACGGGAATTGCTGCCCCCAGCGCCATGATACAGGTTGGTGAACAGGATCAAGCGCCGGGAAGCCATCAGCGATGTTTTGGTGCACGGGTATTGCTGCCCCCGGTACCCATGATTTAGGTCGGTGTAGAGGATCAAGCGCCGGGAAGTCGTCGACAATGTTATGGTGTACGGGTATTGCTGCCCCCGGCACCCATGATGTAGGTCGATGAAGATGATCAAGTGCCGGGAAGTCGTCGGCGGTGTTATGGTGCACGGGTATTGCTGCCCCGGGTTCCCATGATGTAGGTCGATGAAGAGGATCAAACGCCGGGAAGTCGTCGGCGATGTTATGGTGCACGGGTATTGTTGCCCCTGGTGCCCATGATGTAGGTCAGTGTAGCAAAGCAGATGTCGTGGAGTCATTGGGCCATCTTGGGCGCACATACGTCGCTGCCCTTGACGCCAGTGTTATTTGTTGTTGATGTATGCCATTAGGCGTTAAGAGGCCACAGGCGGTATCATAGATGCAGTGAGGAAGCGATCCTGATAGCCACCCTCTTGGCGCAGGTTCTACATGTGCGCCATTATAAAGGTGGCGGCTGCACTAAACCTGGATTAAAAGAATATGCAAGCATGTATGTTTTGCACATATTTTATAAGAAAGAGAAAAAAACTTTAGATCATGATGCATAGTTGCGTAATCAAGAAAAGGCTACAAAAGAACTTGTCATTGGGAACCGTCGGAGGACCATGACGGTTGCAACTCAATATTGGGTTTCTTTTAGTGTATGTGTGCGGAGACACTATGCTTCAGGAATGCTTCCGAGAGGTAGGGGAGAGGTAGGGGAGGATCGTACTCTAGCCCCTCATCGTACCGAGGAGCCCTCACAGCTCCGTCATGCCCCTGCACGAGCCTCGAGAACCCAAAGACTTAGGCGAGGATAAATTAGGTAAACAGCTTTAGGACAACGGCTGAAAATATTTCCTGTGCCTTGATTGAGGGGTGGTGAATGATTGCCCCCGCCTTCTTTCCAGTGGTTCCCTTTCTGCTCGGGATTACTCGAATGACTTCTTGATATTTTTGGACATGCTTTTCCCCTTGTGAGGACTTCTCGAACATGGCACTTGGACGGCCACTTGGCGAGATTGCTTGACCTTTTGGGATATTTTCTTTGCACTTCTTTTTTTACTTGAACTTATAGATTTCTTCATGTACCTTGATAATTTGAGGATAGACATTCACCTTGGTAGACTACTAAACCCTCAGTCACTTTATCTGGAGCTTATGGTGGAACCCCCAGGGTTGCCACGCAGCTACGAACCAAGTTGGGCAGCCTTTTCATGGTCTTTTCCTATGATCTTCCGTGGAGCATGAGCCTCTGCGAGCTAGAGACACATCGGAAGCATGATGGACGTGGAGTCTCGATATCAGAAGTCCCCAAGTAGCCTCCTCTACCACCCGAGAAGCATACAATTAGCATGTGTCGTGCATTATGGGTGTGGGTGTAGCTTAATTCACAAAATGGCACAATTCGTCGCCCTCTGACAAGTCCAAAGGTAGTCAATTCTTCAAACACAAGCAGATTTACAACAAAAACATTATTGATGCTTAGAATTTTCCTCAAATCATGCAAACAGGTGAAATGAAATGGTATGCGTAGCGCAGCATTTTTTGAAAAAAATGTGAAGGCCATATTTGCCATAGCTCTTCAAATAGAACCTGCACCTGGTGAAGATATACACTCAACATGTTGCCCTCACGCAAGGGCCTGGTAGGTTGGAGAAGATGGGCCCATTGTGATGGGTGTCTTGACATATTCTTCACAAAAAGAATTATTCTGTTTTCCCTTGACGGGCGAAGAAATCCAAATAAATTTGTTATCTTCGTTTGAAGACCTTTCGGCGTATTTGGCTGCTCATCAATGTTGACGAAGCTTATTTCATTTGCTAGTAAGAGGATACATCCTTGCTACATGAGATGCCCCCAGCCCTAAAAAATTTGGACTTTTCAGATGAAGTGCGGCGCCTTCTTAACTTGGCCGCCATCATTTGGACGAAACCCGCGTATCCGGGCAAATTAGAGATGCACCCGAGATTCCATCTTGATTTACAGAGAAGAGTCTGAAGACGAATTCGACGACCATTGTTGTGCAGCAAAGATGGGAGAAGAACCAGGTCCCACCCAATTTGTTTGACACGAGAAATAATAAAAAGTGACGGGGATATTATCTCTCTACGCTCCAGGAAAAAATAAATATACGGGCGTGCCAGTGTACCAAGTACACAAATAAAGACATAGGGAAACATGTATTATTAATCTCTCAATGGAGAAATAAAAGTACAATTTCCCTTTACATATACACTTCGTGGCCTGCTAGCACGCCAATATGACTTGGGCGATTGTGTGTTTTGGTTCACGGGACCTCAGAAGGCACCCGATTAATTACGTCCGCGAGTCAAGATCGCGAACCACCTCCGATTAAGCTGCTGCAATGGTCGTCGTCTTTGTCGTCTTCGCTTCGTGTTCTTCATGCATGATGTGATGGTGGTGTGTGTGGGCGGTGGCAGAGCCCGTATGCTCATCGGTGCACGTGCCGCGAGTAGCGTAGCCTTTGCTCCGGCCACGTCCGCCCTCGTCGTCGTGCCTCGTCGGTCTTGGCGGCGTCATTGTAGTTGGATTTGGAGTAGCATGGGTCCGCTCAGCGGGGACTTCTTGATGACCAACAGCCTCGTCGAAGTGCGCAAGGGGTATGCCACGCGGGATTAAGTGTCGGTGGAGATCGGCGTCGCTGTGAAACCAGCACAAGCGTATAAGTTGGCGCGCCATGTGTGGTTGGCGCCTCGCCTTGGTCCGACGTAGAGTTCACGGCTGTCGTCCTAGACAAGAGCATCGTTTCAAAGGCTTCAAGAGAAAAGGTGTCGAAGGCGTCGTCTTGCATCGGCAGGTGTGGTTGCCTGCCGAACGTTGTCGCCGCGCCTCGGAAGAAGTGGAGTCGGGGTCTTTGTCACGCCCAGAGGGCGACACCCGAGTTGGTGGTGACAAGGTTGAGGATGCATCTGGTACAACGTCTTATCTAGCAGATGCCATGTTGCCCAAACTGGAGACGGGGTGATGTGATGATGAAGAGGAAGATGGGGCGGTACATCCGTCGCCCCGACGATGCTTAGCCATGTTTCCCGGCTTGTCGATGTCCGATGATGAAGATGTCTGGCCTCGTCGGCTCAGACAGGTAGGCGGCCTTCGCCTCGTCGGTGCTTGGCCTGGTGGTGTCCGCCTCGTAGGTGTTGGACTTGATGGCTTGCCTTCGCCTCGTCGGTGCCCGGCAAGATGTAGATTGCTTCATCGGAGAAGGACATGTCAGGGAAGTGGCCTTGCTTCGCCGGTGCTAGGACGAGATTGAAGAACGATGTCGATGTAGTAGTCAATGTAGGAGTCGATGTAGACTTGAGTATCGCTGAGCGGTAGTATGACTCGATAGCGATGGTGTAGGGTTTTGGCAATGTAGATCTTGTGACGCCGTAGATGTACTTGGGCCTTGATATGTCGCGGCCGTGTGATTTATCCAGGAGTAGGGTGTTAATATAGTCAGCTATCCGGTGTCGGAGGATATGTTGATGAAGATGACGCCGACGCATGTCGACGTGGTCCGGGTCGGGCTGGCTGATGAACATGGCCGGGCCATCTTGCCTCACTACAAGCCGAGCTGGCGTAGTCTCTGGCTACTTCTTCGATGAAGCTAGTACGCCTTCAGCCTGCTTTCGCTGATCCACTTGTACCTGAAATGGAACACACTCGATACATGGTAAAGTAATTAATAAATATTTATGTACCATGGTAGTAGGGATCGGATGGTGATGCATGGATTTGCTCCTTTTGTACGTGGGATCTCTAGCCGGATGAAATCCTATTCAGCACCTAGGGTGTAGAATAGTTATTTTGTATCCCATATATTTTTATATTCTTACATATAGAAATTTATGTTTTATATATTAATAATTATGTTTATGTTTATCAGAAACATAAAAAATCGACATAAAAATAAAAATATGATTTATGAGTCATTATAGTGTAAAAACATAGAAAATACACATTTTATGTCGTATTTTTATATGGCATATAAACGAATTTTTTTACGACATGTCTAAATTTTCTTATGTTGTTCTCGACTTCTGAGAAATTTTACGTGATGTAAAATTTTTATACGGTTTGTAATAAATAGCGCCACTCTATTCTACACCCTGGGATCAAATAACGTCACTCTATATTACAAACCATATAAAAGTTTTACGTCATGTAAATTTTCTCTTACCTCAGAAGTCGAGAACAACATAAGAAAATTTAGACATGTCGTAAAAAATTCGTTTACATGCCGTATAAAAATACAAAATATGTATTTTCTATGTTTTTACACTATAATGACTCATAAATCATATTTTTATGTCGTTTTTTACGTTTTTATGAATATAAACATAATTATTAGTATACAAAACATAAATTTCTATATGTGAGAACATAAAAATATATAGGGTGCAATATATATATATAAACCATATTCAGCAACCAGGGTACAGAATAGTTATTTTACACCCCACATATTTTTATGTTCTCGTATATAGATATTATATTTTGTATACTAATAATTATGTTCATGTTCATCAGAAACATAAAAAAATCGACATAAAAATACGATTTATGAGTCATTATAGTGTAAAAAACATAGAAAATACGCATTTTATGTCGTATTTTATATGGCATGTAAAGTAATTTTTTTTCGACATATCTAAATTTTCTTATGTTCTTATTCACTTCCGAGATAAGAGAAAATTTACATGACGTAAAAATAATATACAATTTAGAAGATAGAGGGTGGGTGTAGAATAACTATTCTACACCCTGGGGTCAAACAGCGCCACTATATATATATATATATATATATATATATATATATATATAGTCATCATGCGTGTGTGGTGGTCCATCAATCTGACGCACACAGCGTGCCCCTGCCGTTGGCGTCATTGTGGGACGACTTCGATGAGCGCAAGGAGGAAAAGTGTGATAGCATGTCGATGACGTCCGCGTAGCTTCCGGTGCGGAAGGGAAAGCCGTGTCGTAGTTCCATGAAGAAGCGTCAGCGAGCAACGACATCTTCAGGGGCTTAAACCATTTCTAGTAGTGTCCTTAAAACACGAACCGTAAATTCATGAGTACATGTCACTGAAAATGTGTTTTGTGTTTCGATTTGTGCCGGCGCAGAGCAGATACCGTAAAAAGAAACTGTAAAAACGAATATTCGGTCCATTGCTTTTTTTCCCCTGCCTCGTTCATCTTCTTCCTCCCGACGACGCGCTGGCAGCCTGTCGCATCCCCTGCCTGGACCACCGCCCGGCCCCTCCTGGCCCGCCGTCGTCCCGCCTGGACCTCCGCCCCGCCCTCCTGGCCCTTCGCCGTCTCGCCTGGACCTCGTGCAGCGCTCGGTCGCCGCCGTCCCGCCCTGACCTCGCCCCTCCTGGCCCGCCGTTGTCCCGCCTCGGACGCCCTCGGGCAACGCTGGCCCGCTCTGTTGCCTCGTGCGCTCACGCAAGCGCCGCCAGCGAGAGCCCATCGCCTGCAAAGCATCCTAATCGGTTCTAAATCTGTCCGAAATCAGTCCTAAGGAGGCTATTCATTAGAGATTGGGAAATTTTTTGAGCGAAATCGGTGCACGGTGGTAGAATTTGCCGGATTCCGGTGGCTCCGGTGCCGTTCTGGTGACGGTTGGTGAAATTTCCCTCCCGCCAACTGCCTCTGCGAGGATACAGGCTGCGCTCGGTTTGGCTTCGTAGCCTGGGAGTCACCGGTTTGGGGCAAGAGTTTTATGGAGCCCCTTAAAACTTTTTACGGTTTGAGGATGTTTACGGGCTCTGATCTGCGCCCTTTTCTTAGCGAAAACTGAAAACTTACAGTTATTTTATGGTTTCTAGCTATTTACCAGAGATGCTCTTAGAGGGAGCAGGTATATGTGCCTTGATTAGGAGGCTACACTTTGCACATACGTTGGATGTACACATATTGGTGTTAGATAAAGAAATGAACATGTCTTGGCCGCAAGGCTTGCATGTGACGGTATAGCTACGCCGTCGTCAGCGGCCATGATCAACAGAAACACACCGGTGAGCCGCGTACGGCCAGCTTATCTGACGATGATGTCCTTGCTGAAAGAAATGAGCTAGCCAGAGATGTCAGTAGACCGTAACCGATCTTGTTGATGTCCTCGCCGTCCATCGGTGCCGCGGATTCAGCAAGGAAGACTTCCATGCATGCACGGGCTCCTCGTTGTGATGGATTCTCTTCATTGGCGTTGTGGCCGGCAACGGCGAGCTCCATCGGCATCCTTCGAGATATGCCAATGGCACTGCCGCCGTGCCTGCCAACCTCCACCTTCACGTTCTTTGGAGTGACCTGCGCCGCGGCTCTCCTGCGTGTGTATCGGTTGTCGTCGTGGTCACCTTGTGGGTATATGCGGCGTGGTCATTGTCGCTGGGCGCGTCGTGCTGCCTCCATTTAGATGGTCGGCGCGTCATCCGCTGCCTCAGTTCGTGGGTGTGTCTCCTCCGGCGTTGCGGCCTGCTGGCCGTGCGGGCCTCTGGTATTGCACCGGTGGAGCCAACGTGCCCGTGGGAGATGAGCTCGATGGTGGACAGAGGAAGTCGTCATGCAACAGCTGGGACTTCCTCACGTGCTTCACGTGAGCATGGAGTCATGTGTGCGCACACCTTGTCCTTGGGCTGCAGGCATATCGATCTGCATATGGAATTGTTGTCGAAGCAAATGAGTTAGATGTGGTCGTCGAGGTAGACCGTAGCAGATCCTATTGACGGCCCTGCTGCAGGCTCTGGCGGCCCAGATGAAGAAGGCGCACATGCCCGACGTCGTGGTCGTGACTACTTCGAGTCATTGGTGTTGTGGCCGGCAGCGTTGAGCTTCATCGGCTCCTCCTCCGGAGGTACCTTCCAGTCTGACGTCGCGTCACCGGCGCGACACCGTGTCAGCGACGACCTTCGTCTTTGTAGCACTACAGTACTGAAAAGACTGTAGCTTCTATGCAACATGCCCATCCCTGGATCGGTTCATTGGCTTACATAGAACATAGATGAAATAACAAAGTAATAACCCGTGTATCATAAATAACGAAGATCCAGAAGATTCATTTATTACAAATGTCGCTTAGCTCGAAGGCTAGCTCACACATAAATCAAGTAGCAACACAAATAAAGATACTACTCCATCTTCAAATTGCCCACGAGGGAACAAGTGTCGAGTGGAGTACCGCGACCTATATCGAATCACTCGGAATCGGTATAACCTGTAACATGAAACGTAGCAGCCCCGAAGGGTCAATACATGGAATGTATGGCAAGTAGCGCTAAAGTAAAGGAGACAATGCACCTAACACTAGCTTGCACTTTTCAAACACATTGATCCTACTTTCATAAACCATTTAATTCACAGCAACCCATTAAGTTCACCCATCAAGTTTTAGTAATTAGGAAATAAGGATGACCGAGAATATGTCATAGTCTCAAGATCAAGCAACTCAATCGTCCGTAACCGGAGACATGGCTAAGTACTCAGTTTTCACACCCTACAGGGGTTTGTACACTTTACCCATGTGACTTGGTTGACCCGCTCGTACCACGACACGCATATTGAGTCGTGATAGGGGGAAGTCCAAGAAGAGACAATTCGGGAAGTACCTCACCAAACCCCACTGCGCACCGGTCCTAACCTATCATTCACTACATCTCTGGCTACGCTGGGTTCGGATCACCACGACCTACTAAGTCCAACCAGCCATCCATTCTTACTGGCACATGGTTGCACACGTAAGTTACCATAACAAAGAGAACCAATCCTTCTCAGTACCCTGGGCGGCATTCCCCGCCATTAACCACACTCCGATGACCATCCAACCATTCTGCCCAGGTAGTTCATTAACACTTAGTTGTTCTAGTTTGAAACAAACACAACTCCACCATAGTGTGATCCCCTTTCCCTTTCTTCACAGCGAGTCTAAGCACATCTACTGAGCGGGGCTCAACTACAAGGAGAATCCTACCACAATATATAGGATATAGCATAGCATAGTAGTTCCTACACAATAACTACAGAAATACACTACACATGCATAAGAGAAAATAGTAGGACAATGGTATGAACAAAATAGCATCTACTTGCCTTGACGGTAGGAGTCGAGGGTACAATCCTCGCAGAAACAAGCGTTGCACTCGTCACAATCTACACGATACAAAACAACACATAAACAACATACCAGACATAAGCAGGTGCACAAATGCATGCATGATAGTTCAACAAGGTTTTCAGTAACCTCTCGGTGTTCTCTGATGTTTACTACTACTGCATGATGCATGGAAAATCTTTAATGCAATGAAAACAAGGCTATGCAATTTGTGAACCCGAATAATAGGCTTTTAGGCAAAACACTAAGACTTTCCTGTAAACAAAGTTGTAAGGCCTGGGCAAAAATACTACTGTGTAGGTAACATAATTTAAAACCATGGGCAATTGGATTCACGCAAAAAGGCGTTACAGAACTTTTCCTATAATTTTTATAGTGTTTTAAGCCTTTTCAAAGTCTCAGGGAAATACATACAGTAAACCTGAAATATTATTTTGTAAACAAATTCTACACAATTTTGTGAATCCAACGACATATTATTTGCAAAATTTGGCCCAGTAAATCTTTTTCTACGAATTTTTGAAGTTGGATCTATTTTCTGGAAATTAATTAATCTCAGAAAATCGACGGGGAATATTCCAGGAATATTCCGGGAATATTTCAGGGAATATTCCCTGCTGACTGGTGGGTCCCAGCTGACCGGCGGTTGACCGGTCAGCGGCCGATCCGGACCGTCCAAGTCCGATCCAACGGTCGACGCGGTCGGCTGGCTCACCTTCGACCGGCGGCGGCGGCAGAGGCGCTCTGGCGAGGTGCTCCGGCGACGGCGGCAGTTCCCCGGCGTCCTGCAGGCGGAGAAAAGAAGGGGTGAGGCGGCGGCGGCAAGGCGGCAAGGCGGGGGGGGGGGGCCCTGTGGCGGCAGCGGCGAACTCCGGCGACGAATTGTGTAGGGCTGGCGGCGCTGTAGATGGGAAAAAGGAGGGGAAAAGGATCGGGTTGGCGAGGGCTTTAGGGGGGGGGTAGCGGGGTACGCGAGGCGGAACTGACTCCCGCAGAAATCGGCGTTCCGGCGAGGTCGGTGGCGGCTTCGGCGTCCGTGCCCGTGTCGAGCACGGTCAGCTCGACGTGCTGCCACTAGCAGGTGGGCCCTGGGCGGAGGCGGGCTACGCGCCGCGCGCGCGGCGGCGGCTATCTGCCGCTCGCTGGCAGGCGGCAACCGGGTGGGCTGCTGGGCCGTGGTGGGCTGGCGGGCTGCTGCCCGACGCGGTTCCCTTTTTCTTTTGTTTTTTGTTTTTTTTTTGAACAGTAACTGAACCTGATGTACTGTCTGCAAGTCTGAACTTTTTCTGCACTTCGGTAAACTGTCCATAACTTTTGCTCCAGGGCTCCGAATTGAACGAAACAAAGTCCTACGGATTCGTAGAGACGAGCTCTACGCAACCATGCATCAGGAATGTCCAAAAGGGCCATTTTTAAAGAGGCAAGGCAAAAACCCTAGTAATCATCTATAAGAGATGGAAAGACAAAATGGGTAGCGTTTTGGCCAAAATACTTTAAAACTGAATTTTTGCAAATATGACCATGAATGCAATGGCATGTATGTATGCAGTGCCAAATCTAGAATTTGGGATGTGACAAGACTAACCCCCTTAAGGTGAATCTCGTCCTCGAGATTCGACGTGGGTAGCAAATAGGTGCGGGTGGTCTTCTCGGAGGTCATCCTCTCGCTCCCAAGTGGCTTCCTCTTCGGTGTGATGGCTCCATTGTACCTTGCAAAACCTGATCTTCTTGCTGCGTGTAAACCTCTCCGCTGTTTCCATGATCTTGACCGGTTTCTCCTCATAGGTCAGGTCACTCTCTAGCTGAACCTCATCTAATGGCACGGTATCCCTCAACGGTGTATCTACCATCTCCGGGTGACATTTCTTCAGCTGAGACACATGGAACACGTCGTGAACAACGGATAGAACCTCTGGCATCTCTAGCTGGTACGCAACCTCTCCCTTGCGTGCCATGATCTTGTAGGGCCCTATAAACCGAGGTGCCAGCTTGCCTTTAATCCCAAATCGCTTAATTCCACGTAGTGGCGATACTCTGAGATATGCTCGATCTCCAATCTCATACGTCACTTCCTTGCGCTTAGAATCAGCATAACTCTTCGGTCTCGATTGTGCTACCTTCAGCCTGTCCCGAACCAAACTAACCTTCTCTTCAGCATCCTTGATCAAATCTGGTCCAAACAGTTGACGCTCACCTACTCCATCCCATAACAATGGTGTTCTGCACCTCTTACCATATAGTACATCAAATGGTGACGTCTTGATGCTGGATTGGTAGCTATTGTTGTAGGAGAACTCAGCATAAGGCAATTTTTCATCCCAACTAGCGCCATGAGCCAAGGCACCGGCTCTCAACATGTCCTCCAAAATCTGATTCACCCTCTCGGTCTGACCATCCATCTGGGGGTGGAATGCTGTGCTAAACTCCAACCTCGTTCCCAACGACTCATGTAGCTGGCGCCAAAAGTGAGAAGTAAATTGGGTGCCTCTATCTGACACAATGCTCTTGGGGACTCCATATAGGCACACAATTCTGTTCATTTAGATCTTGGCTAACTTAGCACTGGTATAAGTGGTCTTCACGGGTATGAAGTGAGCTACCTTGGTCAAATGATCCACCACTACCCAAATAGAGTCATATCCAGACTTGGTCCTGGGTAATCCTGTGATGAAGTCCATTCCAACTATATCCCACTTCCATTCAGGTACCGGTAATGGCTGTAGTAGCCCTGCTGGCTTCTGGTGCTCGGCCTTCACTCTACTACAGACATCACATAGAGCAATATATTCTGCAATCTCCCGCTTCATGTTAACCCACCAAAACCTTTCCTTCAAATCCATGTACATCTTCGTGTTACCTGGATGTATAGAGTATGGCGAATTATGAGCTTCCTGGAATATCATCTTCCTAATCTCCGGATCGTTGGGCACACACAAGCGGTCCTTGTACCATAGCGTCCCTTGATCATCCTCGCGAAATCCTTCAGCCTTGCCTTTGGGTATGTTTTCTCTTATCTCCTCTAGGTCACTATCCTTCTTTTGAGCTTCTCTAATCTCATCCAGAAGCGTTGGCTTAACTTCTATTGTTGCCAAGTATCCCTCGGATACTACTTCCAACCTGAGATCCTTGAGTTGTTCACACAAATCCTTGGGTAACTCCCCCACTGTCAGGCCATTAGCATAAACCTTGCGACTCAGTGCATCCGCTACAACATTGGCCTTCCCTGGGTGATATTGCAAACTCATGTCGTAGTCCTTTATGAGCTCCAGCCATCTCCTCTGCCTCATATTCAGCTCCTTCTGAGTGAATATGTATTTCAGACTCTTGTGATCCGTAAACACATCACAATGCTTACCCATCAAGTAGTGCCTCCATACCTTGAGTGCATGCACAACTGACGCTAGTTCCAAGTCATGTGTGGGGTAATTCCTCTCGTGATGTTTGAGTTGGCGCGAGGCATAGGATACTACTCTTCCATCCTGCATCAATACACTACCCAGTCCTTGACGAGAGGCATCACAATACACTTGGAAATCCTTCTGAATATCTGGCAAACATAGGATAGGTGCGGTCACTAGGCGTTGCTTCAGTTCCTGGAAACTAGCCTCGCACTCCTTGGTCCAATCAAACTTCTTCTCCTTCTTTAGTAGTTCAGTCATTGGCTTTGCAATCTTGGAGAAGTTCTCTATAAACCTCCTGTAATATCCAGCTAGTCCCAAGAAACCCCTAATATCACCCACATTCTTGGGTGACTCCCATTCTGTAACTGACACCACCTTGCTTGGATCAACTGCGACTCCTTCGCCTGACACCACGTGTCCAAGAAATCCAACAGTGTTTAGCCAGAATTCACACTTGCTAAACTTGGCATATAATTTATGCTCCCTCAGCTTTTCCATAATTAGTCGCAGGTGTTTCTCATGCTCAGCATCATCCTTGGAGTATACCAATATGTCATCAATGAATACCACCACGAACTTATCTAAGTACTCCATGAATACCTTGTTCATCATGGTCATAAAATATGCCGGGGCATTTGTTAGTCCAAAAGACATAACTGTATACTCATATAACCCGTACCTAGTGGTGAAGGCGGTCTTGGGTACGTCTTCCTCACGGATCTTCAATTGGAAATACCCTGATCTTAGATCGATCTTGGAAAATACCTTCGCTCCTTCCAACTGATCGAACAGGTCATTTATATTGGGCAATGGGTATTTATTTTTGATGGTCACTTCATTAAGTGAGCGGTAGTCAACCACCAGTCTCTTACTACTGTCCTTCTCCACGAATAGAACAGGCGCGCCCCAAGATGATGAACTGGGCTGAATAAATCCCTTTTCCAATTGCTCTCTAAGCTGCTTCTTTAATTCCTTCAGTTCCTCCACATCCATCTTATATGGCCTCTTGGCTATCGGTCCCGTTCCCGGCATCAAGTCAATAAGAAACTCCACGTCCCTGTCAGGCGGCATCCCTGGCAGCTCGTCCGGAAACACATCGGGGTACTCCTTTACTACAGGTACGGTGTCCATGCTAACCCCCTTAAGAGAGTTCACCTTAGTACCCTCAAGACGTGTTGCTGATTTGAACTTAATCTTTATGCCTCGTGGTGTCCTAAGAGAGATGGCACGTTGTCCACAATCTATCTGGCCATCATGCTCGGACAACCAATCCATGCCAAGTATTACATCTAGTCCTTGCGACTCCAAAACTACCAAATGTGCTGGGAAGCTGTGTGCTCCAATTCCTATGGTAAGATCACGACATCCCTTACTAGCTAGCATCTCTCCTCCTGGTGAGCTCACTCTAATAGTCCCTTTTAGTGACTCAATGGCTAACTTATGTTTATCCACAAATGCCCGTGATATGAATGAATGCGATACACCAGTATCAAATAGAACAAGTGCAATATGGGAATCGATTGGGAACTTACCAATCACGAGATCCGGCTCATCACGGATTTCCTCCACATTCACATGGTTCACGTTCGCCTTCTGGTTGGGTCCAAGCTTGGGTCCCACTCCCGTGTTCTTCTCCGGGCAGGTACTAGCATAGTGACCCAGCTTCTTGCATTTGTAGCACTCTACATTGCTAAGATCCTTCTATTGGAGATATGCCCAAGAGGCAATAATAAAAGTGGTTATTATTATATCTTTATGTTTATGATAAATGTTTACATCCCATGCTATAATTGTATTAAACAGAAACATTAATACATGTGTGTTTTGTAAACATAAAAGAGTCCCTAGTAAGCCTCTTGTTGAACTAGCTTGTTGATTAATTGATGATCATGTTTTCCTGATCATGGACATTGGATGTGATTAATAACAAGGTTATATCATTAGGAGAATGATGTGATGGACACACACCCATAGTAAGCATAGCATAAGATCAAGTCATTAAGTTTGTATTGCTATAAGCTTTCAAATACATAGTAACCTAATCCTTCGACCATGAGGTTGTGTTAATCACCATCACCGGATGGGTACTTTGATGACATCAAACACCGCTTCGTAACTGGGTGGTCATAAAGGTGTCATTGGGTATTCTGAAAGTATGTGTTGAAGCGCATGGACCAAGATTGGGATTTGTCCATCCATATGACAGATAGATATGCTCTAGGCCCTCTCAATGGAATGTCATCTAGTTAGCTTGCAAGCATGTGACTGGGTCACAAGAGATGACATATCACGGAACGAGTAAAGAGTACTTATCAGTAACAAGGTAGAACTAGGTATGGAGATGCTGACGATCAAACCTCGGATAAGTATAATATCGCGAGACAAAGGGAATTGGTTTCGTATGTAAATGGTTCAATCGATCACGAAGTCATCGTTGAGTATGTGGGAGCCATTATGGATCTCCAGGTCCCGCTGATGGTTATTGATAGGAGATGTGTCTCTGTCATGTCTGCATATTCATGAACCGTAGGGTGACACACTTAAGGTTCGAAGTTGTTTTAAGTAGATATGGTATATGCGTTGGAGACCGAATGTTGTTCGGAGTCTCGGATTGGATTCGGGACATCACGAGGAGATCCGGAATGGTCCGGAGAATGAGATTCATATATTGGGGATCATTTTCTAAGTTAGGAAATGTTCCGGAGTGTTTGTATGGAGATTCTAGAAGGTTTCGGAATGTTCTGGAAGGTTCTAGAGGATTTCTTGGAGTTTGCTGGAAAACCAAGAAAGGGTCAAAGGAAAGCTAGTGGGGCAAGACACGGATTCGTGGGGGAGGAGGACTCCTTCCCCCTTCCCACCGCCGGCCATAGGAGGGGAGTCCTACTAGGACTCCCCCTCCCCAGGCGCGCCTCCCCCCTTAAATAGAAGGGCAGGGGCGCCCCCTCCAAGCCCTGCTCCATACTCCCAATTTCTGCCGCCTCTCTCCTCCTCCTTTCTTCTGCACAAGCATAGGCGAAGCCCTGCAGAATTCTCTACTCCACCACCACAACCACGCCATCGTGCTGCTGGGATTCCGTGGAGAAGATCTACTACCTCCGCTGCTCGCTGGAACGGGGAGAGGAAGGTCTGCTTCGACTCCGCACGTGTGACCGACTGCGGAAGCGCTACCGAAACGCGGCGCCGGAAGGATCGTCCACTTGACCGACCGCGGAAGCGCTGCTGGAACGCGACGCTGGAAGGATCGTCCACACGATCTTGAGATCGGCAAGTGATCGACTACATCAACCACGAGATCTAATCTCGTTAACGCTTTCAGATCTACGAGGGTTAGTTCATATCTATCTCGTTGCACATATCTAATAGATTAGATCTTGGCTTTTATCTAGATTAGATCTGGGTTTTGTTCGTTCTTGCGGTAGAATTTTTTTGTTTTCCATGCTACGAACCCATCACCTTCTTGCTCACATAGTCATGTCCATTGTTCCTCCCAGAGTTGCTGTGGTGGCTCCTGTAACCATTATGGTGGCGGTCATTTCCTCCACGGTGGTGGTTGTCACTCCTGTGACCATCGTGGCGATGTCCATTGCTTCCACGGTGGCTGCGGTCATCTCCGCCATGCCTAGAATGTCCCGAGTGTCCATCATAAGAGGTGCGAGCACGGTGGTGTGATCCTGAGGAGTGATGGTTGTTCTTCCTCTTGCGTCCCTCCACCCGCTGTTGCTTCCCTTCCAGAATTCTAGCCTTGTCCATCAGCTCCTGAAAAGTCGGACAATAAACCACAGATAGCTGAAGTGAGAGCTCATCACTGAGACCATCCAGGAACCTCTCCCTCCTCTTGGCATCAGTGTCCACATCCTCAGGGGCATAGCGAGAGAGATTGTTGAATTCCTCTATGTAATCCGCCACAGTGCGGTTGGTCTGGCGCAGGTTGCGGAACTCCTTCCTCTTCAGGCTCATGGTCCCGGCAAATACGTGGTTCGTCCTGAATTCTTCCTCAAACATAGCCCAGGTAACTGTCTCCAGCGGGTGAGTAATCTAGAAAGCATCCCACCATGAGGCAGCTGATCCCTCCAGCAAGTGAGCAGCGAATCTCACCTTCTCAGCATCAGTGCAACCAACGGTCACCAGGTCCTTGTTCACAGAACGAAGCCAGTCGAGAGCAATCATGGGCTCAGGTGCAGAGGAGAACTTAGCTGGCCTCAGCCTCAAGAACCTAGTGAGAGCATCCCCCTGCGGCGGATTGTTCCCGTTGTTGTTGTTGTTGTTGTTGTTGTTATTATTGTTGTTGTTGTTCTGAGTTGCCAGGAATTGCGTCATCACTTGGGTCAGCTGTGCTTGAGCAGCCATGAGCTGAGCCATCTCATCTGGTCGGCGGCGTGACATCTGCGGTTCAGCACAGGTAAGATTAGAGAGTAACAACTACAGATAAGCGATAGCCCTCTACCCATGCAACAAGCTCAAGTCACAACAATCATAAGCAATCACCACAAGATCAAACGCACACACAACCATCATTCCAGGTTTTCATTAGCAGTATATAGCTACAAAATAGTTTAGAAGCGCTGGTAGCAGCGTTTGGTAAAGTAAAACAGCAAAATAAGCAAAACCAGAAAATCTGGCAGAACAGTTCTGTCCTGTTCACGAATTTTTCTGGGCACCTTAAACTCGTCAGGAATTTTAGCCAATTTTTGTGCAGATGCTACAGGTAATTGCGCTTCAGATCCTAAAATATGAGCACAATCCGAGTTACCAGTAAGGAACTAAAAATTGCGCCGTAAAAATGGTCAGGCAGAAAACTGCAGCAGTAAAGGCACGAAGTATACTCAAACTTGATCAAAAATCATTTAATAAATCTCACGAAAATTCCTGGAACCTCAAGGTACCAATCTAAATGCAAATAGCTAATAGTGCAGACGTTTACATTGATCGATGTCTAAGACTAACGAATATCCCTAACGAAGACTAGTTTTGGAGGACCATCTCTAGCTATTTGATGAATAGGTTGCAGTAGGTTCTGGTGTCCATGCGCCGACGCTTCGCTCCTGGTGCATGCCACGGTGGTGGTGTGTACACCTCTCCCGAGTCCTCTTCACTTGAGTCCTCGAATTCCACCTCTTCGGGGTCCTCCTCATCACCTCCTTCAGCAAAAGCGTCCGCTGCATCTCCTCCATCATCGTCATCGCTTCCTCCACCATCACTGCCTCCTCCATCATCATTGTTACCTCCTCCACCATTGTCTGCATCATCATTATCGCTGTCATCATCATCATCATTCCCATCATCATTGTTGCCATTGTTTGGTGGAGGATTCTGCTGCGCTTGAAGGGCAGCAATCTGGGCAGCCATGTCCACAATGGTTTGATCACGTTCAGCCACAACTTGATTCCTCTGCTCAATGGTTTGGTTCAGCGCTGCAATGGTGGCATCTCTTCCAATGAGGGCTTGCTCCATTGTATTCACAGCGGTGTGCAAGGTTTCCATCTCATACCCTTGCAGATGCACAGTGCCCTGAAAGTAATCCAGCTCCTCTCTTTGCTGCATCAACTTCTCTTCCCTCTCCCAAGCTTTGATCTCCATGTCTTCTAGCTGCTTCACTTGGAGTGGCATGTTGTTCCGATCACCTGTGGTAATCATCACAAGTCCTTGCTCATTCCGACCTCCAAATGCAAGGAAAGGTGAACCTGCTGGTAGTCGGTGTCGGTGGAGATAGCACAGGCGTGACAGGGTCTCGTGCATGGCCGACTCCACTCCTTGCTCCCAGGTAAGGTACTTCTTGGTGAGGTCCAGATTCTCAATACCAGGCACAGTGGGGTCTGCAAGAACAATCGCGGTGATCTCCCACACGCGATCTCCTGGCACATAGGTGTTCATCCTTCTCCCTTTGAACATCGGCATCAGCATGCCCAGTGTCTTGCAAAGCTCTGCCAGCTGTCTTGCGAAGGGCCTTGGTGATTGAAGCTCAACATACTCAACTTTGGTAGCATCACCCATCTATCAATTGTAAAAGAGGAAAGAGTGAGAATAGCAAAAGAAAAGAATTTACTAGAGTGAATGGCATAAGAATAAAGACCGAATTTAAAATAGGCTTAAGTAAACATAAGGCTTCCTATTCCAATCCTTGGTCACGATCCTACAGTCAACACACGGCTCTGATACCATCTGTAGCACTACAGTACTGAAAATACTGTAGCTTCTATGCAACATGCCAATCCCTGGATCGGTTCATTGGCTTACATAGAACATAGATGAAATAACAAAGTAATAACCCGTGTATCATAAATAATGAAGATCCAGAAGATTCATTTATTACAAAAGTCGCTTAGCTCAAAGGCTAGCTCACACATAAATCAAGTAGCAACACAAATAAAGATACTACTCCATCTTCAAATTGCCCACGAGGGAACAAGTGTCGAGTGGAGTACCGCGACCTATATCGAATCACTCGGAATCGGTATAACCTGCAACATGAAACATAGCAGCCCCGAAGGGTCAATACATGGAATGTATGGCAAGTAGCGCTAAAGTAAAGGAGACAATGTACCTAACATTTACATGCTTATTTGGCTGGTGGAGCTTTGGCTAGCTTGCACTTTTCAAACACATTGATCCTACTTTCATAAACCATTTAATTCACAGCAACCCATTAAGTTCACCCATCAAGTTTTAGTAATTAGGAAATAAGGATGAGAGAGAATATGTCATAGTCTCAAGATCAAGCAACTCAATCGTCCGTAACCGGAGACATGGCTAAGTACTCAGTTTTCACACCCTACAGGGGTTTGTACACTTTACCCATGTGACTTGGTCGACCCGCTCGTACCACGACACACATATTGAGTCGTGATAGGGGGAAGTCCAAGAAGAGACAATTCGGGAAGTACCTCACCAAACCCCACTGCGCACCGGTCCTAACCTATCATTCACTACATCTCTGGCTACGCTGGGTTCGGATCACCACGACCTACTAAGTCCAACCAGCCACCCATTCTTACTGGCACATGGTTGCACACGTAAGTTACCATAACAAAGAGAACCAATCCTTCTCAGTACCCTGGGCGGCATTCCCCGCCATTAACCACACTCCGATGACCATCCAACCATTCTGCCCAGGTAGTTCATTAACACTTAGTTGTTCTAGTTTGAAACAAACACAACTCCACCATAGTGTGATCCCCTTTCCCCGTCTTCACAGCGAGTCTAAGCACATCTACTGAGCGGGGCTCAACTACAAGGAGAATCCTACCACAATATATAGGATATAGCATAGCATAGTAGTTCCTACACAATAACTACAGAAATACACTACACATGCATAAGAGAAAATAGTAGGACAATGGTATGAACAAAATAGCATCTACTTGCCTTGACGGTTGGAGTCGAGGGTACAATCCTCGCAGAAACAAGCGTTGCACTCGTCACAATCTACACGATACAAAACAACACATAAACAACATACCAGACATAAGCAGGTGCACAAATGCATGCATGATAGTTCAACAAGGTTTTCAGTAACCTCTCGGTGTTCTCTGATGTTTACTACTACTGCATGATGCATGGAAAATCTTTAATGCAATGAAAACAAGGCTATGCAATTTGTGAACCCGAATAATAGGCTTTTAGGCAAAACACTAAGACTTTCCTGTAAACAGAGTTGTAAGGCCTGGGCAAAAATACTACTGTGTAGGTAACATAATTTAAAACCAGGGGCAATTGGATTCACGCAAAAAGGCGTTACAGAACTTTTCCTATAATTTTTATAGTGTTTTAAGCCTTTTCAAAGTCTCAGGGAAATACATACAGTAAACCTGAAATATTATTTTGTAAACACATTCTACACAATTTTGTGAATCCAACGACATATTATTTGCAAAATTTGGCCCATTAAATCTTTTTCTACGAATTTTTGAAGTTGGATCTATTTTCTGGAAATTAATTAATCTCAGAAAATCGACGGGGAATATTCCAGGGAATATTCCTTGCTGACTGGTGGGTCCTAGCTGATCGGCGGTTGACCGGTCAGCGGCCGATCCGGACCGTCCAAGTCCGATCCAACGGCCAACGCGGTCGGCTGGCTCACCTTCGATCGGCGACGGCGGCAGAGGCGCTCCGGCGAGGTGCTCCGGTGACGGCGGCAGTTCCCCGGCGTCCTGCAGGCGGAGAAAAGAAGGGGTGAGGCGGCGGCGGCAAGGCGGCAAGGCGGGCAGGGGGGCCTCTGTGGCGGCGGCGCGAGCTCACCGGCAGCAATGGCGGCGGCGGCGGCGAACTCCGGCGACGAATTGTGTAGGGCTGGCGGCGGTGTAGATGGGAAAAAGGAGGGGAAAAGGATCGGGTTGGCGAGGGCTTTAGGGGGGGTAGCGGGGTACGCGAGGCGGAACGGACTCCCGCAGAAATCGGCATTCCAGCGAGGTCGGTGGCGGCTTCGGCGTCCGTGCCCGTGTCGAGCACGGTCAGCTCGACGTGCTGCCACTGGCAGGTGGGCCCTGGGCGGAGGCGGGCTGCTGGGCCGTGGTGGGCTGGCGGGCGGCTACCCGCCGCGATCCCCTTTTTGTTTTTTTTTGTTTTTTTTTGAACAGTAACTGAACCTGCTGTACTGTCTGCAAGTCTGAACTTTTTCTGCACTTCGGTAAACTATCCATAACTTTTGCTCCAGGGCTCCGAATTGAACGAAACAAAGTCCTACGGATTCGTAGAGACGAGCTCTACGCAACCATGCATCAGGAATGTCCAAAAGGTTCATTTTTAAAGAGGCAAGGCCAAAACCCTAGTAATCATCTATAAGAGATGGAAAGACAAAATGGGTAGCGTTTTGCCAAAATACTTTAAAACTGAATTTTTGCAAATATGACCATGAATGCAATGGCATGTATGTATGCAGTGCCAAATGTAAAATTTGGGATGTCACAGTCTTCGAGCCCCGGGCACGTTCCGTCGCGGCTCCCGGGCGCGCCTGTCATCGATAGCCGCTCGGCATGCGCCGTGTAGCTGCCGCCGTTGGGCCGACGTGAGCACGAACGAGCGCCGACTCCCTTTATATTTTGACGCGTCGTCTGCTGCCACAGGTGTGTTCTCTGTGTGTGTATGTGTTTGTCCTGCTCCACTCAGTTGCTGCTTGGTCCCTTTTATAGACGAGCGTCGAGATATAATCAATAGTGACTCGATGTGTGGGCGTCGTTGCTGAATTGTTAATCAGTTGCTCATTTTAAGGTTCAACTGAAGGTGTGCTTATCTTATCCCACGGCTTGCTTTATCCATCCGATGCTAACACCCGATCGGCGTGATCTTGACGTGCGGAGGCAAACCGTCCTGGCCTACAATCGGACACCGCCGTTGCTCCAGCTGGCTAGGATACGTAGACTCATATACACACATGTGCACGTGTACGTGTATATGACCCGTACCCAGCTTTCTGCATGCATGTAAAGCTTGTAGGCATCTAAAAGTATAATAGGGGCACCCTTCAACAGGCACCCCCAGCGATTAGGTATTTCCGGCCGTCTGATTGACCCCTGGGAGCGGATCCAGACCGTCCATTCACGTCTAGAAAATTCTATCCTCGCGAGGTCTTCTGCTCCGCGCACTCCAGATTGCACACCGATGCAGTTACGTGCACACTTGAGCCGTACCAACCGATCCCAGTCCCACCTCTCAGCCTGTAGATTTTGTGTCTGTGGCGATTTAATTTGGGGATGAACGGAGCGGCAGGGGCAACGACTCCTCGCACCGGAAGAAAGCCCACCATAATCCCTAATCGCCACACCATCTCGTCCTCCCTCTCCTCATTCCTCCTTCCTAGACGCCAGTCCCCAATCCCCTCCCGCACGAGCTCCTTCCCAATCCTCTTCCTCGCTCGCCCCTCCCGCCTCCCCGTCGTGTCCCCTTCCCTCTCCCTCGTTCTCCTCCTCTCTCTATCCATGGCAGCCGGCTCAGCCACCTTCTCCTCTGTCACGCAGCTCTCCCTTGTCGACAGGAGCATCAGCCACCTCACCGAGCGGAGAGAGGAGGCGGCGCATGTAGGAGAAGAGCAGGGAGATGAACCTGGATCGTGCCTCTCACCGCTCATACAAAAGGATGCCCATGGTAGAAAACCCTAGCCCACCATCCTCTCCTGCCCCTCATGCCCCCGCCCCCAATCAGCTGCCTGCCTCTCTCCCTAATCAACATCTCCATCTCTCCTCCAATCCCTTCCTCCATCTCTTCCCTAATCCCCTCTAGTTCCTCTTCACCCCTTCTCTTGCGCAGGTCTTCTCCATGGCTCGAGCAGGGAGAGGCAAAGGGAACCATGGCGCCATGGATGAGGAGGCGAAGCTTGATGTGGAGGAGCACCCAGGACAAGGCGTACCAGCAGCGCCCCAGGGAGGATTTCCTCGCCATCTTCGCAGTCCAGGTAGAGCAATCATTCTTACCCTGACTTCCCATCCCCTTCCTAGATATCTCCTTATTTTCTCCCTTGTCGTGAGGTTGCATGTGTGCACGGAAGGTATTTGTGCACATTACTAAAGGGAAAGATTACTCTTGAAATATGGTGATTTTATGTGCATCTCGACAAATGCATGTTTCGGTAAGCTGTCTGTGTTGATTTTACTTCTAGTAAGCTTTGTGTTACTTCCGATCGTTGTAATCACTCACTTAGTAAAAGGTCATGGTTTCTATGTACTTTGTTTTTTTTTTGCTTTTCCAATTTTAGCTTATTTGCATGGAAAACAAAACTCATCATATTAAGCAAGCGGAAAAGAATTGGAAAATGGAACATCACAGTTATTTTCTCTAATTCTGCAAAGAGACTTCAAAGCTGATTGATACAATGGGTTGGTGCATGTAAAGAAAATTCAATATTAGTAACTCAGCAAATAGAAACATACCAACTGATAGCAGAACAACTTGATTTCCCTCCGATAGCTATGTCTCCAACGTGAACACTTGCCGCTGAGTGGCTTCTCTTCATCCAGAGACTCGCTAACACCTCCTATGCATCTCTATCGACCAACCCACCTTCATCCAGGGACTTCACTGATAAAATCCCTACAGAACTGGATCTCGGTCGGACATAATAGAAATACTCTTCTTCTCCACAACTTGCCTTCTACCGATACCTTTTTCCTTTTTCTTGAGAGGAAGCGGATACCTTTTTCAGATCGCTTGCTTGCCAAACCAACTAAATCGGCCTAGCCCAGAAGTACTGTTCATTCACTAATCCAATGAGTAAAAATGCCCAATGTCAACGTTATTGGGCCACCTTGCCAAACAAGGTATCAGATTGATTCTTCTGATTTTTTGGGGTAATTCCTCCCCATCTATGTATGATCGTATTTTTTTGAAACTACATCTATGTATGATGGTCTTAGTTACCCTACTCTACCTGTTAATACCTGCCACTATAGTATACTTTCAGGCTATACTGTTGCTATTTCTATCCCATGCAAAATCAATACTACCCAGCGAACATCAAAATGTATCTGATAGTAGTTGTCAACACCCGGATTTTTAAGTTCAGATGCATGTTATGCCGTACATCGCAATCCCAGGATTACCATTTTTGCGAGACATAACAAAATTGGTACCACAGTACATCATCCATTACAAACCATAATAGTCTTACAAATAAAGGATCTCATGATCCAGTCTTAATACAAATCAGAGCAGTGAAAAATATAATGTAGTAGACTCCATCTTCATAGTCACAGGCAATGCTGACGATGGGAGATGATCCTAGTTATCATAGACCTCCTGCTGTCCATCTTCCGGGTAGTCCTCCTCATAGTCTGGCCATGGGAATAGCTAGGGACAAAGCCATGAGTACTCTTTAAGTACTTGCAAACTATCACTAGTATAAGTAAGGTAAAGCTAATAGGAATATTAAGCTCTAGGTTTGTTAGCAAAAAAGCTAGGTTTATTCTAGAATGCCTTACAGAGTAAAAACCTAATTTAGTTCTCTAGATTACTTAAGTGGGAATCTAGTTTTCATGTTCACAACCTTGTTGTGGTCAAGTCAAAGTCATTGTTCAAGTCATTTTGAAAACATCTGACAACGGAACAGTATGACCACTCCAACTGTCCATAACCACGGACATGGCTATTCGAATAGTTTAACACTCTGCAGATTCAATACATCCGTCAGGGATAACCCTCAATCATCATACTTGGTATGCGGATAATCAATCATAACCTTTCAATTACACACCCTAGTATAGGCACCTCCCCTATGAGTTTGGCCTCCCAGCCATGGCCATCTGCCATCCTGGGCACTGCATAGGTGGACATTCATATTCACGAGGTAGCCTTAGCTCAACCTCTTCTGCAAGGGAACCCATACTAAGACTTATAAACTTGCAGTTAAGCCCTATCCAACTCAGGTAATGTGGGTATACAGTAAAATTGGAATGGTATCGCATCTGAACCCAACCATCAGTTTTTATCAAAGTTTTATCATCAAACGATTGTGTTTCATAACACATGTCAAAACATTTCAATAGAATGAATCATCATTCCAAGGTTTTCATAATCTTTTTCTCCAAGTATTCCCATCTAAGTGATCAAGTTTTAGCTTAGCACTAGCCACTAGTATTGAGGGTATCACTATGGGGGGTGCTAATCAAATATAAGTATCCAAGACTAGTTTTAGGATCTTGAGGGGATCCATCCTATTTTCCACTAATCATAATTCATTAACCAAGTAAGAAACTTTAGTAAAAGGGAAAAGTAAAGCTTGCAAGTAAAACTTAGGATGGGTATAATCAAAGTTGCATAACCAAGCATGCCAAGTGCATCTTGCATTAGTTAGCTTGCATTGATAGCTTGTCTTGTTGGGTGTAGTCGTTGAAGTTCTCTTCTTCTTCCTCAAAGTACTCCTCCTCATCGCAGCCCTGGTCGATACTACCGTCTATAAATATATATGAGGTACACAATCACCAAACAACACTTCACTATTTCTATTTAGCACACAAGGGCTCACACTAGATGATCTAGCATCATCCTACCCATCACATGAATTAATGGCACGTGCTTATTTATCTTATTTTGGGGAAGGTAATTTCTACTCATTGAAAAATACTTAATATTTAATATTCTCCAACTAAAATATGAGATCATATTGACACATGTTATCACCACATATTCTAATACTTTGAGAATGTGATTTAAAGTGGTGGTTATATATTACAAGATTTAATAATATTAAAGTGACTAGAAGTGCCTATATAGCATTCTTTTAATACTAATCCATGTTTAATATCTGTAAAACCAAATCTTTTTACATATTCATGTAGAGCATGGCAAATGTGATTTTTGAGAGTTGGAATCAATTCAAAAGCATTAATGATTTATTTTATAAAAATATTTGAAGTGGTAAAACTCTCTGCCTTGTTATTTTTGGTATAGGTGATCTATAATTTCAAATGGTTTGAATCCAACGGGCGTGATTAGATATTTTCAATACCTTGTTAACAAAATTGGAATCATGCAATTTGGTTCAGTACAACTCTTTGAATTCAATTTTGAATACAACTACTGAATAGGGTTTTTAACTAAATGACACGATTCTATTTGAATCGTTGGGCTCTGGGCAAGAAAAGAAATGGGCCGACCCAACTGCACAGCGCACGTGCATCTGGCTGCTGACAGGTTTGTCCCACGCGTCAGCGGCTCTACTAATCGAAACAGTATCAACAAATCTCAGCGCTACGGTTAGAACAAGATCTACGGCTGAGGTTCATCGTCTACGTCGCAGAGCTCCGGCGAGATTCTAAACCTAGCAGCACGGTGGGGGTCGTGGGAGGCTTACCAGGGCTCCAGCTAGGTCCGGCGATGGGGGCGAATGGGCTGGTAGACGACGGCGAGTTGATTGGTGGTCGTGGCGGCTCCTGGGTGGCTCCAATCAATGGCGCCCTTCCTTCACTGCTGTGGCGGGTTCCGGCCAAATTCCAGCGACGTGGTGCTCGCCTTGCTCCGGAGAAGGGTCGGTGAGGTTTCTGAGAGAGTGGAGAGTGAAATGGTGTGCCGTTTGAGATCTGGGGCAGCTCCTATTTATACACTGGCATTGGTGGCAGGGCGGCATGGTCAGGCTCATCGGCGACGCTGCTACAGGTCGAGCTAGGCATGGCGGATGGCGTGGGTCGACGCGGTGGACTGCGGCAATCGTCACGCGCGTAGTGGCATGGCAAGGGGAGGTCTCAGTTGGTCGGGCGATGTCGGTGCTCTGTTCAGGTATGGAGGTGTTCGTCATCGAGTACGGTGGTCACAGGGCATGCGACGACGAATCATCGTGTCTGGGAGGTGGCTGGTGACGCGACGGGTGCGAGTACACGCGGAGAGAGTGAGGCGCGGCGTGTGGAGACTGGTCCATGGTCGACCGACATGGCATGCTCGGTACGGTCATGACACTGGTCACTGCAGCAAGTGAGGTTGCTCCACTGCATGGCCAAGTACTAGGGATGGTCGTGGGTGATTTATTGGGTTGATTGCAGTACAAGCATGAGCACAAGTTTGATTTCAAACAGTAGATAGTTGTTGAATTTGTACTCTGTCTGCTAAGTGTCCGACTAAATGGCCGCATGAACTTCACCTTGGAATTTTTTCATGATTTTTGGTGAGTGAGCTGGTCATATGCTTGGTAGTCTCTGGTTTCTAGGGATTGTCAAATGGTGGAGGTTTGAGTGCTTTTTGAAAAATAATGATCTATGCATCTATACTTGATTCAATTTTGAATTGCCTCTAAATAGATTTATACTTGGTTTCTGTAGATTAGTAAAGTTTGTTTGGGTTTATTTTTACTTAGTCTAGCAAGGGGTGAAAAGAACTAGAATTGTTTCTGTTGGAAATATTTTACTAGAGATGCCCAAAGTAGGCTAGTGGTTAATTATGGCCAAAGTGGCCATTTGATCATATGCCTCATATTTGATTTTCTTTTTATTTGATTCTGTTTGGAATTGACCTAGATGATGTGGTATTCATCTTTAAACTAACCCTTAGCATTTATAGCAATCAATCATGGCAAAGACAAGCATTCATGCATTAATATAAATCACACATGCACTCATATGGGTTTAGGAGTAAAAGGTTTTGTGAACCCTAATCTTGAGTGATTAGAACTTGATAAGGTTGTTTAATATTTTTGAGATGTTACAAACCTTCCCTCCTTAAATAGAATCTCGTCTCGAGATTCGAGAAAAACTAGGAACTAAAGAGATTGGGAAACTCTGTCCTAATATAATCTTCTCGCTCCCAAGTAGCTTCTTCTTCGGTATGGTTACTCCACTATATCTTGAGAAACTTGATACTTCTGGTGCGGGTGGTTCTGAATGCTTCTTCCAAAATACAGATGGGCACTTCATGATAAGTTAGATCCTTATTGATATTTATGGCTTTGTGATCGATGTTCTTGAAAACTTCGGTCTTCTCCGGAACTTCTAGGCATTTCCTAAGTAACGAGATATGGAACACATCATGTACGGCTAACATTTCTTCAGGCAGTTCCAGTTTATAGGATACTTCTCCTCTGCGGCTTAAAATCCTGAAAGGTCCAATATATCTGGGGGCAAGCTTCCCTTTCAGTCGAAAATGCTGCATTCCCTTCAAGGGTGATACTTTGAGATACACAAAATCTCCGATATTAAAGGTCAGGTCTCGACGTCTTTTATCTGCATAACTCTTTTGTCTGGATTGGGTAGTCTTGAGATGTTCACGGACTTTGTGAACCTTCTCTTCAGCTTCTCGTAGGATGTCGGGTCCGAATATCTGACTCTCTCCTACTTGCGACCAATTCAAGGGGGTACGACAGTTTCTTCTACAAAAACTCAAATGGGGCCATTGCAAACTGGTTTGATAACTGTTGTTGTATGAGAATTCCGCGAAAGGAAAACAATCTTCCCATTTGGAACCATATTGTAGAACACAAGCTCTCAACATGTCTTCTAGTATCTGGTTTACTCTTTCTGTTTGTCCGTCGGTTTGCGGGTGATAAGCTGTGCTGAAGTTCAGTTTGGTTCCTAATCCTTCTTGGACTTTCTTCCAGAACCTTGAGGTAAACTGGGTTCCTCGATCTGACACTATGGTTTTTGGGGTTCCATGTAGACTAACTATTCTAGTAATGTATAACTCCGCTAGCTTCGAGCTTTGATAGGTAGTCTTGACGGTATGAAATGAGCTACTTTGGACAGTCTATCCACTATGACCCAAATAGAGTCATTTCCCCTACTAGATGTAGGCAAATCTGTGATGAAATCCATTCCAATAGAATCCAATTTTCATTCTGGAATTTGTAATGGTTGCAAAAGTCCCACGGGTCGCTGATGTTCCGCTTTGACTCTTTGACATATATCACACTTGGCTATGTAGCTTCTGACTTCTCTTTTCATTTTGTGCCACCAAAATTGCTCCTTCAAATCCTGATACATCTTGGTTCCTCCCGGGTGAATAGAATAAAGGGTATCATGGGCTTCCTGCATAATGACTTGCTTCAACTCTGAATCTGCTGGCACATAGATACGTCCCTTATACCATAGAACTCCTTCATCTTTGGTGAATCCGAGTACATTCCCTGTTCCGATACGACGCTTGATTCCATCAATACTTGCGTTTCCTTTCTGAGCTTCCTTTATCTGACTGATCAAAGTGGGTTGAAGTTCAATGCTGGCTAGAAATCCTTCGCTAACTAGCTCCATTCTAAAGTTCTCCAACTCCTCATGCAAACTTGGTTGGTCTTCCTTGATCATGGTATTTAGTCTACATGGCAATCTACTAAGAGCATCCGCTACCACATTGGCCTTGCCGGGGTGATAGTGAATGTCAAGGTCATAATCCTTGATTAATTCTATCCATCTCCTTTGCCTCATATTTAGCTCCTTCTGGGTGAAAATATACTTCAGACTCTCGTGATCCGAATAGATCTCACAGCGGTTACCCATGAGGTAATGACACCATGTCTTCTAGGCTAAAACTACGGCTGCCAATTCTAAGTCATGGGTATGATAGTTCTGCTCATGTTGTTTCAGTTTTCTGGATAGGTATGATATGAATTTGTCTTCTTGCATTAACACACATCCGAGACCAATCTTGAATGCATCACAATACACATCAAAAGGCTTCTTGATATCCGACATGGTCAAAACTGGGGCTGAAATCAATCTCTTCTTAAGATCTTGAAAACTTACTTCACATTTGTCCGTCCATTCAAACTTTTTGTATTTCTTCAACATCTGAGTCATCGGTCTTGCGATGCTTGAAAATCCTTCAACAAACTTGCGGTAATATCCGGCTAATCCAAGAATGTGCGGACTTCGGTTTGAGTGGTTGGGGCTTTCCATTCTTCAACATCTTTAATCTTGGTGGGGTCGACAACAACTCCTCCTGCCGACAAGATATGGCCTAGGAATCCTACTTCCTTTAACCAGAACTCACATTTTCTAAACTTGGCATACAACTGATGCTCTCTAAGGGTTTCAAGGATGGTTCTTAGGTGATGTTCATAGTCTTCTTCTGACTTGGAGTAGATTAGAATGTCATCGATAAAAACAACAACAACCTTATCCAGGAAGTTCATAAAAATCTTATTCATGAGGTTCATGAAGTAAGCGGGGGCATTGGTTAATCCAAAAGACATGACATTGTACTCATACAATCCATATCTGGTGGTGAAGGCAGTCTTTGGAATATCCGTTGCGCGGATCTTCAATTCATGATAACCAGTTCTAAGATCAATCTTAGAAAACACTCTGGCACCAGTCAGTTGGTCAAACAAATCTTCTATCTTCAGAAGTGGGTACTTGTTCTTGATGGTGACGTCATTCAGCTTTCGATAATCCGTACACAAACGATTGGCACCATCCTTCTTATCCACAAACAAAACAGGTGATCTCCATGGCGATGCACTTGGTTGTATCAAACCTTTTCCCAACATATCATCAAGTTGCTTCTTTAGCTCCACTAATTCAGATGGGTTCATACTATTTGGTCTCTGAGCTATGGGTCCAATTCTAGGAACTAGTTCAATGATAAACTCGATATGCCGATCTGGGGCATATCGGGCAATTCATCTGGGAACACATCGGGGTATTCACAGACTACTCTGACTTGGTCAATGGTGGTTTTGGCTAAACTTTTGTTGCACTTGAATTGAAGGGGTAGTGTCTCAGATACATGTTCTACTGATACTCCGGTGCTACTGGTCATGGTTATGGCTTTCTTGGCACAGTCGATTAATCCTTGATGTTTCGACATCCAATCCATTCCTACTACTACTTCCAAACCTTTGGTTCCAAGTACTATTAGATTGGCATAAAAATCTATCCCATGGATTCTGATAGGTACGGCCTTCCAAAATTTTCTAGATTTGGTGGTTGAACCAGGTATTTGAACTATCATAACATGCTTCAAATTGGTGGGTTGAATCTTACTAGTGCATGCAAATTCTTCTATAACAAACGAGTGCGATGCTCTAGAATCAAACAACACTCTTGCTAATACCGAGTTAACAGAAAACATACCCAGCACGACATCTGGTGCTTCCTAGGCTTCTTCAACATTCATGTGGAATAGACGACCAGTACGGTTGTGCAGGTTTCCTGGGGCAAATCTCTTTCCAGGCTGGATACGACGCTGCTATTGGGCAGGTGTAGTAACATTGGTTGATGCGACAAGCTTCTTGGGGCACTCGTTGGAGTAGTGACCCGTGACTCCGTATTGAAAGCAAGTATTCATTGACTTGTCTTTCCCTGTGATAGGCACATCATTGCTTCTAGTCCTTGGGGCAGTATTGTTGTTGTTGTTGTTGTTGTTGTTGCTGTTGTTGGACCTTGGCGGTGCACGGTTGAAATTATTGGGGTTGTCGGGGTTGTTGTTGTGGTTGTTGTGGCCTCCGGGCCTCGGGTTTCCTCCGCCTTGACTAGGATAGTTCGGATGGGACATAGGGGGTCTGTTGTTTCTAGGTGCATATCCTGTAGACGGGTTGGGATGACACTTCGGTGTCTGGTGGGGTCCAGGTTGGTGCATCATACGACGCTTGCGGTTCTCACTAGCTTGGTTGATCTTTCCTTCTATCTGGATAGCCGAATCCACTAAGGCTTTGAGGTCGTCAAAGGGAATGTTGACTAGCACTGTCTGCATCTCATCATGCAGACCGTTCAAGAATCTCTCCTTCTTCTTCGCTTCAGTGTTAATCTCATCAGGGGCATACCTGGCTAGAGATAGGAATTTGTCACGGTATTCCACCACAGTTAGTCTCCCCTGCTTCAGCTCCTTGAATTCACCTCTCATCCTCTTGATCAAACCTGGGGGCACATGGGTCCGACTGAACTTGAGTTTGACTTCCACCCAAGTCATCATCTGACCTCCGTTCATGGTACAGGTGCTGTTCCACCAAGATCTTGCATAGCCTGCCAGATAGTGGGTGGCAAACAGTACCTTCTCAATGGCATCTACTCCTGCCACTTCTAAGTTGTTTTCCATGGTCTGCAGCCAGTCATCAGCATCTAAAGGCTCTTCTGATTTACTAAACATGGGAGGGTTGGTGTTTTGGAAGTTCTTGAGTTTGGATCCATGGTGATCTTGGTTTCCATGGCCTTTATTGTTATGTGCCATCTGGGCTATCTGTTGAAGAGTGGCTAGATTGGCTCGACGTTCAACTCTACCAGCTTCACAGTCAGAAACTAACATCTGCAGAATCTGCAGCATTGGGTCCTGAGATGAGCTGCTTCCTTCGGGGTTTCCGCGAGTCATCTGAAGATTGAGATAGATAATGAGACAAGAGGGGATTTTTCTATGGTTTATTGATATGGTTCAAATGTTTTTAAAACTTTGAGCATGAGTAAGGTTTTGAAACTAATAACCTTTTCTCATTCATTCATTCATTCCAAGCACACAATACAAACACACACCACAACTAAGAAAGCAAATGGTTTTAGGAACCATTCTGTGAAGCTATGATACAATGGGACCGAATACAACTCACACCTATGATAGTGCTCAGGTGCGACTACTCATCATCAGGGGTGTCGGGCTCCTCGTCATCAATGAAGTTGGCGTCATCCTGGTCAGTGTGGTCCTCCATGGTGACGTCCTCCAGATAGTCATCATCATCACTGAGGTAAGAGTGAATATCACCACGAATATCTTCACCTTCCTCTTCCTTCTCCTCTAGCTGGATCTCCTGGTCGTGGATAGTCTCCTCCAAGGTGGCTATCTTCTGACGAAGATGGGCGATGATGTGATCCTTCTTGTCATGCTGGTTATGAAGTGACTTGCGCTCCTTGGCGAGAATGGCGAGGGTTTGCTTCCTCTTAGTGGCTTCAGCATGATTCTGGTTGGCGTCGGCACGGGCGTTGTCCAACTCCTTCTGGGTCTCGTGCAGCATGAAGGCCATGTGGTCCACGTGATGCTTCAACTCCGGATGTGCTGGCATGGCCAAAGGCTGTCTTGTAGATCCACGTCTTGCATAGTGGGCAAAACGGGTGCCATTGATCTAGTTGATGTTTTGTGCACACAGACGAGCAAGTGCCTCCTGCATTACCCTAGCTAGACCGTCTAACCAGTTGTTCTCCCTCACGCTGAACTGAATCTTCTCCGAAAGAGGTGGCTCCATTTTGCCTCTCAGATCCGCAACTATCAGCCACTGTAGTTCCCCTCCTTGTTGGTCATTGAGCTGTGCTCCGAAGAACTCCGGGTGCGGGCGTCCAAAATACTCCGAGAGCTGATCCAAATCCCTCTCAAAGATGAGCTGTCCTCCGTTGCCCAACTGGTAAAACTTTCTATATTTGACCTCCATCTATAAGCAATCAAGATGAGTAAGTTAGTGGGGGATCAAGTGTGTCAATTTTTATGTAGAATTGTAAAAGTTTTAGGAACATGTGAACTCCATTTTGAAAGAATCTCAAGGATAAGAGTGAGAATAGGTTTTTGTAAATACTCACTTTCTTTGTTGTGAAACTAAGTTTTTCAGACGTCCATTCTAACTAGGGTCTCCTATGGTCAGGATGGCTCTGATACCAACTTGTTACCACCCGGATTTTTAAGTCTAGATGCCTGTTATGTCATACATCGCAATCCCAAGATTACCATTTTTGCGAGACATAACAGAATTGGTACCACAGTACATCATCCATTACAAACCATAATAGTCTTACAAATAAAGGATCTCATGATCCGGTCTTAATACAAATCAGAGCAGAGGAAAATATAACGTAGTAGACTCCAACTTCATAGTCATAGGCAATGCTGACGATGGGAGATGATCCTAGTTATCACCGTCGTAGCCCGGATCTAGCATCATACCCTCGTCGTAGCCCGGATCGATACCACCGTCTATAAATATATACGAGGTACACAATCACCAAACAACACTTCACTATTTCAATTTAGCACACAAGAGCTCACACTAGATGATCTAGCATCATCCTACTCATCACATGAATTAATGGCACATGCTTATTTATCTTATTTTGGGAAAGGTAATTTCTTCTCATTGAAAAATACTTAATATTTAATATTCTCCAATTAAAATATGAGATCATATTGACACATGTTATCACCACATATTCTAAAACTTTGGTAATGTGATTTAAAGTGGTGGTCATATATTACAAGATTTAATATTACTATTTAATAATATTAAAGTGACTAGAAATGCCTATATAGCATTCTTTTAATACTAATCCATGTTTAATATCTGTAAAACCAAATCTTTTTACATATTCATGTAGAGCATGGCAAATGTGATTTTTGAGAGTTGGAATCAACTCAAAAGCATTTATGGTTGATTTTATAAAAATGTTTGAAGTGGTAAAACTCTGTCTTATTATTTTTGGTATAGGTGACCTATAATTTCAAATGGTTTGGATCCAACGGGAGTGATTAGATATTTTTAATACCTTTCTAACAAAATTGGAATCATGCAATTTGGTTCAGTATAACTCTTTGAATTCTATTTTGAATACAGCTAGGGTTTTTAACTAAATGGCAAAATTCTATTTGAATCGTTGGGCTCTGCGCGGGAAAAGAAATGGGCCGGCCCAACTGCACATCGCACGCGTAGCGGGCTGCTGACAGGTTGGTCCCACGTGTCAGCGACTCTACCTAACCGAAACGGTATCTGCAAATCTCAGTGCTACGATTAGAACAAGATCTACGGCTGAGGTTCATCGTCTACATCGCAGAGCTCCGACGAGATTCTAAACCTAGCGGCACGGTGGGGGTCGTGGGTGGCTTACCAGTGCTCTAGCTAGGTCCAACATTGGGGCGAATGGGCAGGTAGACGACGGCGATTCGATTGGTGGTCGCGGTGGCTCCTGGGGTGGCTCCAATCAACGACACCCTTCCTTCACTGCAGCAGCGGGCTCCGGCCAAATTCCGGCGACGTGGTGCTTGCTTTGCTCTGGGGAAGGGTCGGTGAGGTTTCTGAGAGAGTGGAGAGTTAAATGGTGTGCCGTTTGAGGTTTGGGGTGGCTCCTATTTATACACCGGCGTTGGAGGCAGGGCGGCATGGTCGGGCTCATCGGTGACGCTGCTACAGGTCGAGCTAGGCATGGCGGATGGCGTGGGTCGACGCGGTGGACTGCGGCGATCGTCACACACGTAGTGGCGCGGCAAGGGGCGTTCTCAGTCGATCGGGCGGCGTCGGCGCTCTGTTCAGGTACGGAGGTGTTCGTCATCGAGTACGGTGGTTACGGGGCGTGCGACGACGAATCATCGTGTCTGGGAGGTAGCTGGTGACGTGGCGAGTGCGGGTACGCGCGGAGAGAGCGAGGCATGGCGTGTGGCGACTAGTCCATGGTCGACCGGCATGGCATGCTCGGTACGGTCATGGTACTGGTCACTGCGGCGAGTGAGGTTGCTCCACTAGACGACCAAGTACTAGGTATGGTCGTGGGTGATTTATTGGGTTGATTGTAGTACAAGCATGAGCACAAGTTTGATTTCAAACAGTATATAGTTGTTGAATTTGTACTCTGCCTGCTAAGTGTTCGACTAAATGGCCGCACGAACTTAACCTTGGAATTTTTTCATGATTTTTGGTGAGTGAGATGGTCACATGCTTGGTAGTCTGTGGTTGCTAGGGATTGTCAAATGTTGGACGTTTGAGTGGTTTTTGAAAAATAATGATATATGCATCTATACTTGATTCAATTTTGAATTGTCTCTCAAATAGATTTAAACTTGGTTTCTGAAGATTGGTAAAGTTTGCTTGAGTTTATTTTTACTTAGTCTAGCAAGGGGTGAAAAGAACTAGAATTGTTTCTATTGGAAATCTTTTACTAGAGATACCCAAAGTAGGCTAGTGGTTAATTTTGGCCAAAGTGACCATTTGATCATATGTCTTATATTTGATTTTCTTTTTATTTGATTCTGTTTGGAATTGACCTAGATGATGTGGTATGCATCTTTAAACTAATCTTTAGCATTTATAGCAATCAATCATGGCAAAGACAAGCATTCATGCATTAATATAAATCACACATGCACTTATATGGGTTTAGGAGTAAAAGTTTTTGTTAACCCTAATCTTGAGTGATTAGAACTTGATAAGCTTGTTTAATATTTTTGAGATGTTACAGTAGTAACTCTGCCACGTCGACCGGTGGCAGGGCTGTCTTGGGAGACGAGACATCTACCATGGGATCTGAAACCAAAGCGAGTGGCATCGACCAAGCTTCATTGCAAATGTGATGTTAGTACGAGGTAGCATGATGTATCTTTGCCTGCATTGCTGGCTGACTTGGAAACTTGCTGACTAGCCATATGGATATGGATTACTTTCATTTTGTCAACACAAAAAACTATAATTCATAACATTATTGTTTTCATGCCTATTTTTATTAGTATTACATAAAATCAAAATCAGTGGAAGAGTCACGGGGTGGTGCTCCAAGGCACACCACTAAATCTAGCTTTGGTCTTTCAATTATTGCCTTGGCTATTATTTAGGAGAGGTGACTAAAATACTACATTAATCCCTCCCAAATATGAGGTCTGTGAGTTTAGTTTCGTCTCTACACCCAGACATCAAATTTCATTTACAGAGAAAACAATAAGATGATATGGCAACGACAGGTCTACGGGCTACTCTAGGAGTATAGATATTGATATCTAGCCAACCTGAAGTTTAGGTACAGCTCTTCATTCTCCCTTCTACTGCCTTTTGGTGGTTTTTCAAATTAGCGGTGCTATATTTAGTTCAGCCATCTATGAATTGAAGGTTATTCATAAAACTTTACAACAATTTTTATAGAGATGGCATTTCGAAAATAAAATATAATCTAAAAACCAATTCTGCAAATTGTTTGTAGAATGACATAACCCATAGAATAAATAACTTGATTCTCGGTAGAAAGACAAACTTAACTCTCGGATCATAAAAAAACTATTTTATTTTGAAGGTTATGAGGAGAAAATTATCCTACTAAGCAAGCATCAGTGATTGTGGTTCGGTCGAACACAGCTAGCTGGTGAATATTCGAAGAACCAAAGATATGAATTGGTTTAGTACCTCGCTAGGACCCATTCTTCGGCTCTGTTCTGTTCCTTTAAGCCAAATGGCATAGTACTTTATTTCCCTTTCGATATTTCGAGAGATATGTTTAATCTGTACACACGGTGCAGTTTTTAAAATTCATTGAGATTAGGATCTTCAGCTTGCTTCATTTTTTACTTTTATGTTTCTGCATATCTTGGACCCAATGTGTTAGATTTATCTCCATAGCTTTGCGGTTCCTATACATAATTTTCAGGTTATTTCTTATCTACTTCTGTAACTTAAATAATAGAATTCCTTCTTTTCATAAGATTTCACTTCCAGGACAGTCTGCTGCTGAGATAAATGCCCAGGTTTTATTGTTATTGTCATGTTTTTTCCAGTTTGTGGAATCTACCCTGATTACAACGCCATGCCAGTTTGTAGAAACTTCCTAAGGTGTATGCTTCGGGAGTATATTCCAGAGTTTGTAAATCGTATATATTCGTATTACTTATGGGTGTTGTGCTCTGCAGGAGCTTCATTGGGTCAATTCAAGAAAATATTGAATATTTTCCTTCTCAACTTCCCTACTCTATCCAGTAGTCCGTTGAATCACGAAACTCTTAATAAATTGGATTGATCCATGATTCGATCACAAAAGTTGGGTGCACAAATCAACCTAATGGTACTTCTCATGACCAGATTATGCACTATAGGGAGATGTCGACCATTGCCGGATTTATTAGTGATCGATATAGAATATAGTTACATGTGCATCTGGACGCACTTTATGGATCCACTATTCTTCCCTCTAATTTCCTAATTAGTAATTTTGTTTCGTAATGTTCAAGATTTGTGGCCTACTAATTAATTTATTTGTTCTCAAATTTAGCTGCATCTAGAGACAATTTGCCTTTAAAAATATACTGCTTCGGTCAATTATGTGGCATAAGTGTATAATATATTTCCTCTCTCAGTTATGGTATTTGCCTGTGCAAGCTATTGCTGATGACAGTTCTTGATTTGTCTAACTTCTCTGTGCCAAACAGTGCCTTTCGACCTCGGAATGCATGCAAGAGTGAATGTTTTATGGTGTATGAAGTATCCACATTATACAAGAGTACTTCCTTTTAAGATGATAACCTGTTTTTTTCATTCAGGGTAAGAGTTTGCACTTTGCACTAGCAACAATATTGACTTGCAAGATCTAGTTCTCATGTTGATCTTTCTCTAGCAATCTTTGTACCACCTTAGTAGATACTTCTATAGCTATTTCACTTAACATAAGTGGTTAATATGGACTTTAGATTGCTCTCGATGCAGCTCTCTCACAGAAGCCGCCATCATTCCTAAACTCCCGCTAACTAGGTATGTGTACACAAACCAAAGGCTAACATGCTGTTTTATGTAGATAGTGTCCAGGGCAAGAATAAGAAAACCTAAATAAGAATTAGGTATGAAATCTGAAAGACACTTCTACAATCTTCTTATGTGCAGACTTTGGACGTTGGTGCATATTTTCGTAAGGAGTAGGTTGTGAACCGAACTGTGGCTTCTCCTCTGACTGTAGAGTAAATAGTAAGGATGAAGCGTTAGACCTTTGTTAGTATTACCGGGTTACAGTTTTCCTATTCCCTATCATTTTGCTTTATCTTCAACTTGTTGTTTGGCTGATTCCTCCTTTGCTTTTTCAGGAGTGCCAGTGTTTGGTGGTATAAGTTGCAAGTCAATGCTCTTTCAATGTTGTTTGCATACCGTGGATTTGTGTAGATCGGGTGGCTCCCTTTCATAGGTGCCGTGTAAAAACTAAGCCAAGTGTCTGTTACGATGATATGTAAACCTTATGTATGTAACAACAATGTCCTTTGATGCCTAAATAGTTACTTCGGTGCCTAATATACTTCCACATGGTATCTAAATCTGCTTAGCAGGCGAGCATCATGTTCAATGGTTTATGGTGTAAGACATGTATTAGTAGTAACTATGTTTCACATAGTGGCTTAGCCATCGATCAATGACGCTGGTGGTGAGCGGCAAGCTGCACCCCCTAAAGTTACACTGCCATTGCTGACTATGATGCCATATTTAATGATGCTTACCATAATGTATTACCAATCGATTATCATTGTGAAATGTGGGTGGCGTGGGACAAGCTTGCTTATCATCGAGATACTTAATATAGATTTTCAATCGAGATACTTAATATAGATTTTCAAAGACCGTTTAATAGTACAGAAACTGGGGGATCATGTGCCAAGCCCCATCATGATCTGAATCAAGAATTAAGTTCTATGAATAAGCTGTGAACATGTACTACATGGTATATTATTTTTCTATTTTTATGGAAAAATTCAGACCATAAATCATGTAAATTGTAGTTACCTATTACACACTATAACACATCCGTGTTTTGCAAAAATCATGTTCTGTCTGCCTTTTGTGCATCAAAAGGTTATTTTTATCCTGATTCCTCTGTGATTCATCAATATTTTTTATATTAACTTCTAAGCTATTATTCTATTACCCATCACCTGTACATGTATGTATGTTTGCTTACTTTGCCGTTTACAGTTGTTTTATGGTTTCTAGCTATTTACGGGCACTGCTATAGATGCTCTTAGAGGGAGCAGGTATATGTGCCTTGATTAGGAGGCTACACTTTGCACATACGTTGGATGTACACATATTGGTGTTAGATAAAGAAATGAACATGTCTTGGCCGCAAGGCTTGCATGTGACGGTATAGCTACGTCGTCGTCAGCGGCCATGATCAACATGAACACACCGGTGAGCCGTGTACGGCCAGCTTATCTGGCGGTGACGTCCTTGCTGAAAGAAATGAACTAGCCGGAGATGTCAGCATTGACCGTAACCGATCTTGTTGATGTCCTCGCCGTCCATCGGCGTCGCGGCTTCAGCGAGGAAGACTTCCATGCATGCACGGGCTCCTCGTTGTGATGGATTCTCTTCATTGGCATTGTGGCCGGCAACGACGAGCTCCATCGGCATCCTTCGAGATATGCCAATGGCGCTGCCGCCGTGCCTGCCAACCTCCACCTTCACGTTCTTTGGAGTGACCTGCGCCGCGGCTCTCCTGCGTGTGTATCGGCTGTCGTCGTGGTCACCTTGTGGGTATATGCGGCGTGGTCACTGTCGCTGGGCGCGTCGCGCTGCCTCCATTTAGATGGTTGACGCGTCATCTGCTGCCTCAGTTCGTGGGTGTGTCTCCTCCGGCGCTGCGGCCTGCTGGCCGTGCGGGCCTCTGGTATTGCACCGGTGGAGCCAACATGCACGTGGGAGATGAGATCGATGGTGGACAGAGGAAGTCGTCATGCAATAGCTGGAACTTCCTCACGTGCTTGACGTGTGCATGGAGTCATGTGTGCGCACACCTTGTCCTTGGGCTGCAGGCATATCGATCTGCATATGGAATTGTTGTCGAAGCAAATGAGTTAGACGTGGACGTCGAGGTAGACCGTAGCAGATCCTATTGACGGCCCTGCTGCAGGCTCTGGCGGCCCAGATGTAGAAGGCGCACATGCCCGGCGTCGTGGTCGTGACTACCTCGAGTCATTGGAGCCCGGCAGCGTCGAGCTTCATCGGCTCCTCCTCCGGAGGTACCTTCCAGTCTGATGTCGCGGCACCGGCGGCGGCACCGTGCCAGTGACGACCTTCGTCTTCGAGCCCCGGGCACGTTCCGTCGTGGCTCCCTGGCGCGCCTATCATCGATAGCCGCTCGGCATGCGCCGTGTAGCTGCCGCCGTTGGGCCGACGTGAGCACGAACAAGCGCAGCCTCCCTTTATATTTCGGCGTGTCGTCCGCTGCCACATGTGTGTTCTCTGTGTGTGTATGTGTCTGTCTTGCTCCGCTCAGTTGCTGCTCGGTCCCTTTTATAGACGAGCGTCGAGCTAGAATCAATAGTGACTCGATGCGTGGGCGTCGTTGCTGAATTGTTAATCAGTTGCTCATTTTAAGGTTCAACTAAAGGTGTGCTTATCTTATCCCACGGCTTGCTTTATCCATCCGCTGCTACACCCGATCGACGTGATCTTGACGTGCGGAGGCAAACCGTCCTGACCTGCGATCGGACGCCACTGTTGCTCCAGCTGGCTAGGATACGTAGACTCATATACACACATGTGCACATGTACGTGTATATGGCCCGTACCCAGCTTTCTGCATGCATGTAAAGCTTGTAGGCATCTAAAAGTATAATAGGGGCACCCTTCAGCAGGCACCCCAGCGATTAGGTATTTCCGGCTGTCCGATTGACCCCTGGGAGCGGATCCAGACCGTCCATTCACGTCTGGACAATTATATCCTCGTGAGGTCTTCTGCTCCGCGCACTCCAGATTGCACACCGATGCAGTTGCGTGCACACTTGAGCCGTACCAACTGATCTTAGTCCCACCTCTCAGCCTGTAGTTTTTGTGTCTATGGCGATTTAATTTGGGGATGAATGGAGCGGCAGGGGCAACGACTCCTCGCACCAGAAAAAATCCCACCCTAATCCCTAATCGCCACACCATCTCATCCTCCCTCTCCTCATTCCTCCTTCCTAGCCACCAGTCCCCAATCCCCTCGCGCACGAGCTCCTTCCCAATCCTCTTCCTCGCTCGCCCCTCCCGCCTCCCCGTCGTGTCCCCTTCCCTCTCCCTCGTTCTCCTCCTCTCTCTATCCATGGCGGCCGGCTTAGCCACCTTCTCCTCTGTCACGCAGCTCTCCCTCGTCGACAGGAGCATCAGCCACCTCACCGAGCGGAGAGAGGAGGCGGCCTCTCACCGCTCATACAAAAGGATGCCCATGGTAGAAAACCCTAGCCCACCAACCTCTCCTGCCCCTCATGCCCCCGCCCCCAATCAGCTGCCTGCCTCTCTCCCTAATCAACATCTCCATCTCTCCTCCAATCCCCTCCTCCATCTCTTCCATAATCCCCTCTAGTTCCTCTTCGCCCCTTCTCTTGCGCAGGTCTTCTCCATGGCTCGAGCAGGGAGAGGCAAAGGGAACCATGGAGCCATGGATGAGGAGGCGAAGCTTGATGTGGAGGAGCACCCAGGACAAGGCATACCAGCAGCGCCCCGGGGAGGATTTCCTCGCCATCTTCACAGTCCAGGTAGAGCAATCATTCTTACCCTAACTTCCCATCCCCTTCCTAGAATATCTCCTTATTTTCTCCCTTGTCGTGAGGTTGCATGTGTGCACGGAAGGTATTTGTGCACATTTCTAAAGGCAAAGATTACTCTTGAAAGATGGTGATTTATGTGCATCTCGACAAATGCATGCTCCGGTAAGCTGTCTGTGTTGATTTTACTCGTATTATATCTATATGTTCTGGTAAGCTTTGTGTTACTTCCGATCGTTGTAATCACTCATTTAGTAAAAGGTCATGGTTTCTATGTACTTTGTTTTTGTTCTGCTTTTCCAATTTTAGCTTATTTGCATGGAAAACAAAACTCATCATATTAAGCAAGTGGAAAAGAATTGGAAAATGGAACATGGCAGTTATTTTCTCTAATTCTACAAAGAGACTTCAAAGCTGATTGATACAATGGGTTGGTGCATGTAAAGAAAATTCGATATTAGTAACTCAGCAAACAGAAACATACCAACTGATAGCAGAACAACTTGATTTCCCTCCGATAGCTATCTCTCCAACGTGAACACTTGCCGTTGAGTGGCTTCTCTTCATCCAGAGACTTGTTGATACCTCCTGTGCATCTCTATCGACCAACCCACCTTCATCTAGGGACTTCACTTATAAAATCCCTACATAACTGGATCTCGGTCGGACATAATAGAACTACTCTGCTTCTCCACAACTTGCCTTCTACCGATACCTTTTTCCTTTTTTTTGAGAGGAAGCGGATACGTTTTTTCAGATCGCTTGCTTGCCAAACCAACTAAATCGGCCTAGCCCAGAAGTACTGTTGATTCACTAATCCAATGAGTAAAAATGCCCAATGTCAACGTTATTGGGCCACCTTGCCAAACAAGGTATCAGATTGATTCTTCTGATTTTTTGGGGTAATTCCTCCCCATCTATGTATGATCGTATTTTTTTGAAACTACATCTATGTATGATGGTCTTAGTTACCCTACTCTACCTGTTAATACCTGCCACTATAGTATACTTTCAGGCTATACTGGTGCTATTTCTATCCCATGCAAAATCAATACTACCCAGCGAACATCAAAATGTATCTGATAGTAGTTGTCAACATCCGGATTTTTAAGTTCAGATGCATGTTATGCCGTACATTGCAATCCCAGGATTACCATTTTTGCGAGACATAACAAAATTGGTACCACAGTACATCATCCATTACAAACCATAATAGTCTTACAAATAAAGGATATGATGATCCAGTCTTAATACAAATCAGAGCAGCGAAAAATATAACGTAGTAGACTCCATCTTCATAGTCACAGGCAATGCTGACGATGGGAGATGATCCTAGTTATCATAGACCTCCTGATGTCCATCTTCCGAGTAGTCCTCCTCATAGTCTGGCCATGGGAATAGCCAGGGACAAAGCCATGAGTACTCTTTAAGTATTTGCAAACTATCACTAGTATAAGTAAGGTAAAGCTAATAGGAATCTTAATCTCTAGGTTTGGTTACAGAAGAGCCAGGTTTATTCCAGAATGCCTTACAGAGTAAAGACCTAATTTAGTTCTCTAGATTACTTAAGTGGGAATCTAGTTTTCATGTTCACAACCTTGTTGTGGTCAAGTCAAAGTCATTGTTCAAGTCATTTTGAAAACATCTGACAACGGAACAGTATGACCACTCCAACTGTCCATAACCACGGACATGGCTATTTGAATAGTTTAACACTCTACAGATTCAATACATCCGTCAGGGATAACCCTCAATCATCATACTTGGTATGCGGATAATCAATCATAACCTTTCAATTACACACCCTAGTATAGGCACCTCCCCTATGAGTTTGGCCTCCCAGCCATGGCCATCTGCCATCATGGGCACTGCATAGGTGGACATTCATATTCACGAGGTAGTCTTAGCTCAACCTCTTCCGCAAGGGAACCCATACTAAGACTTATAAACTTGCAGTTAAGCCCTATCCAACTCAGGTAATGTGGGTGTATGGTAGAATTGGAATGGTATCGCATCCGAACCCACCATCAGGTTTTATCAAAGTTTCATCATCAAACGATTGTGTTTCATAACACTTGTCAAAACATTTCAATAGAATGAATCATCATTCCAAGATTTTCATAATCCTTTTCTCCAAGTATTCCCATCTAAGTGATCAAGTTTTAGCTTAGCACTAGCCACTAGTATTGAGGGTATCACTATGGGGGGGTGCTAATTAAGTATAAGTATCCAAGACTAGTTTTAGGATCTTGAGGGGATCTGTCCTATTTTCCACTAATCATAATTCATTAGCCAAGTAAGAAACTTTAGTAAAAGGGAAAAGTAAAGCTTGCAAGTAAAACTTGGGATGGGTATAATCAAAGTTGCATAACCAAGCATGGCTAGTGCATCTTGCATCAGTTAGCTTGCACTGATAGCTTGTCTTGTTGGGTGCAGTCGTTGAAGTTCTCTTCTTCTTCCTCAAAGTACTCCTCCTCGTCGTAGCCCGGGTCGATATTACCGTCTATAAATATATACGAGGTACACAATCACCAAACAACACTTCACTATTTCTATTTAGCACACAAGGGCTCACAGTAGATGATCTAGCATCATCCTACTCATCACATGAATTAATGGCACGTGCTCATTTATCTTATTTTGGGGAAGGTAATTTCTTCTCATTGAAAAATACTTAATATTTAATATTCTCCAATTAAAATATGGGATCATATTGACACCTGTCATCACCACATATTCTAATACTTTGGGAATGTGATTTAAAGTGGTGGTCATATATTACAAGATTTAATATTACTATTTAATAATATTAAAGTGACTAGAAGTGCCTATATAGCATTCTTTTAATACTAATCCATGTTTAATATTTGTAAAACCAAATCTTTTTACATATTCATGTAGAGCATGGCAAATGTGATTTTTGAGAGTTGGAATCAATTCAAAAGCATTTATGATTGATTTTATAAAAATATTTGAAGTGGTAAAACTCTCTGTCTTGTTATTTTTGGTATAGGTGATCTATAATTTCAAATGGTTTGAATCCAACGGGAGTGATTAGATATTTTCAATACCTTTAAAAAAAATTGGAATCATGCAATTTAGTTCAGTACGACTCTTTGAATTCAATTTTGAATACAACTACTGAATAGGGTTTTTAACTAAATGACACGATTCTATTTGAATCGTTGGGCTCTGCGCAGGAAAAGAAATGGGCCGACCCAACTGCACAGCGCACGTGCAGCGGGCTGCGGACAGGTTGTTCCCACGCGTCTGCGGCTCTACTAACCAAAACGGTATCAACAAATCTCAGTGCTACGATTAGAACAAGATCTATGGTTGAGGTTCATCGTCTACGTCACAAAGCTCCGGCGAGATTCTAAACCTAGCATCACGGTGGGGGTCATGGGAGGCTTACCAGGGATCCAGCTAAGTCCGGCGATGGGGGCGAATGGGCTGGTAGACGACGGCGAGTCGATTGGTGGTCGTCGTGGCTCCTGGGTGGCTCCAATCAATTCCGCCCTTCCTTCACTGCTATGGCGGGTTCCGGCCAAATTCCAGCGATGTGGTGCTCGCCTTGCTCCGGAGAAGGGTCGGTGAGGTTTCTGAGAGAGTGGAGAGTGAAATGGTGTTCCGTTTGAGGTCTGGGGTGGCTCCTATTTATACACTGGCGTTGGAGGCAGGGCGGCATGGCCGGGCTCATCGGCGACGCTGCTACAGGTCAAGCTAGGCATGGCGGATGGCGTGGGTCGACGCGGTGGACTGCGGCAATCGTCACGCGCATAGTGGCATGGCAAGGGGCGATCTCAGTTGGTCGGGCGATGTCGGTGCTCTGTTCAGGTATGGAGGTGTTCGTCATCGAGTACGGTGGTCACAGGGCGTGCGACGACGAATCATCGTGTCTGGGAGGTGGCTGGTGAGGCGGCGGGTGCGAGTACACGCGGAGAGAGTGAGGCGCGGCGTGTGGCGACTGGTCCATGGTCGACCGACATGGCATGCTCGGTACGGTCATGGCACTGGTCACTGCGGCGAGTGAGTTTGCTCCACTGCATGGCCAAGTACTAGGGATGGTCGTGGGTGATTTATTGGGTTGATTGCAGTACAAGCATGAGCACAAGTTTGATTTCAAACAGTAGATAGTTGTTGAATTTGTACTCTGTCTGCTAAGTGTCCGACTAAATGGCCGCATGAACTTGACCTTGGAATTTTTTCATGATTTTTGGTGAGTGAGCTGGTCATATGCTTGGTAGTCTCTGGTTTCTAGGGATTGTCAAATGGTGGAGGTTTGAGTGCTTTTTGAAAAATAATGATCTATGCATCTATACTTGATTCAATTTTGAATTGCCTCTAAATAGATTTATACTTGGTTTCTGTAGATCGGTAACGTTTGTTTGGGTTTATTTTTACTTAGTCTAGCAAGGGGTGAAAAGAACTAGAATTTTTTTTGTTGGAAATATTTTACTAGAGATGCCCAAAGTAGGCTAGTGGTTAATTATGGCCAAAGTGGCCATTTGATCATATGCCTCATATTTGATTTTCTTTTTATTTGATTCTGTTTGGAATTGACCTAGATGATGTGGTATTCATCTTTAAACTAACCCTTAGCATTTATAGCAATCAATCATGGAAAAGACAAGCATTCATGCATTAATATAAATCACACATGCACTCATATGGGTTTAGGAGTAAAAGGTTTTGTTAACCCTAATCTTGAGTGATTAGAACTTGATAAGGTTGTTTAATATTTTTGAGATGTTACAAACCTTCCCTCCTTAAATAGAATCTCGTCTCTAGATTCGAGAAAAACTAGGAACTAAAGAGATTGGGAAACTCTGTCCTAATATAATCTTCTCGCTCCCAAGTAGCTTCTTCTTCGGTATGGTTACTCCACTAGATCTTGAGAAACTTGATACTTCTGGTCCGGGTGGTTTTGAATGCTTCTTCCAAAATACAGATGGGAACTTCATGATAAGTTAGATCCTTATTGATATCTATGGCTTTGTGATCGATGTTCTTGAAAACTTCGGTCTTCTGCGGAACTTCTAGGAATTTCCTAAGTAACGAGATATGGAACACATCATGTACGGCTGACATTTCTTCAGGCAGTTCCAGTTGATAGGATACTTCTCCTCTGCGGCTGAAAATCCTGAAAGGTCCAATATATCTAGGGGCAAGCTTCCCTTTCAGTCGAAAACGCTGCATTCCCTTCACGGGTGATACTTTGAGATACACAAAATCTCTGATATTGAAGGTCAGGTCTCGACGTCTTTTATCAGCATAACTCTTTTGTCTGGATTGGGCGGTCTTGAGATGTTCACGGACTTTGTGAACCTTCTCTTCAGCTTTTTGTAGGATGTCGGGTCCGAATATCTGACTCACTCCTACTTGCGACCAATTCAAGGGGGTACGACACTTTCTTCCATACAAAAACTCAAATGGGGCCATTTGCAAACTAGCTTGATAACTGTTGTTGTATGAGAATTCTGTGAAAGGAAACAATCTTCCCATTTGGATCCATATTGTAGAACACAAGCTCTCAACATGTCTTCTAGTATCTGGTTTACTCTTTCTGTTTGTCTGTCGGTTTGCGGGTGATAAGCTGTGTTGAAGTTCAGTTTGGTTCCTAATCCTTCTTGGACTTTCTTCCAGAACCTTGAGGTAAACTGGGTTCCTCGATCTGACACTATGGTTTTGGGGGTTCCATGCAGACTAACTATTCTAGTAATGTATAACTCTGCTAGCTTTGAGCTTTGATAGGTAGTCTTGACGGGTATGAAATGAGCTACTTTGGACAGTCTATCCACTATGACCCAAATAGAGTCATTTCCCCTACTAGATGTAGGCAAACCTGTGATGAAATCCATTCCAATAGAATCCAATTTTCATTCCGAAATCTGTAATGGTTGCAAAAGTCCCGCGGGTCGCTGATGTTCCGCTTTGACTCTTTGACAGATATCACACTTGGTTATGTAGCTTCCGACTTCTCTTTTCATTTTGTGCCACCAAAATTACTCCTTCAAATCCTGATACATCTTGGTTCCTCCCGGGTGAATAGAATAAAGGGTATCATGGGCTTCCTGCATAATGACTTGCTTCAACTCCGAATCTGCTGGCACATAGATACGTCCCTTATACCATAGAACTCCTTCATCTTTGGTGAATCCGAGTACATTCCCTGTTCCCATACGACGCTTGATTTCATCAATACTTGCGTTTCCTTTCTGAGCTTCCTTTATCTGACTGATCAAAGTGGGTTGAAGTTCAATGCTGGCTAGAAATCCTTCGCTAACTAGCTCCATTCTAAAGTTCTCCAACTCCTCATGCAAACTTGGTTGGTCTTCCTTGATCATGGTATTTAGTCTACATGGCAATCTACTAAGAGCATCCGCTACCACATTGGCCTTGCCGGGGTGATAGTGAATGTCAAGGTCATAATCCTTGATTAACTCTATCCATCGCCTTTGCCTCATATTTAGCTCCTTCTGGGTGAAAATATACTTCAGACTCTTGTGATCCGAATAAATCTCGTAGCGGTTACCCATGAGGTAATGACACCATGTCTTCTAGGCTAAAACTACGGCTGCCAGTTCTATGTCATGGGTATGATAGTTCTGCTCATGTGGCTTCAGTTTTCTGGATAGGTATGATATGACTTTGTCTTCTTGCATTAACACACATCTGAGACCAATCTTGGATGCATCACAATACACATCAAAAGGCTTCTTGATATCCGACATGATCAAAACTGGGGCTGAAATCAATCTCTTCTTAAGATCTTGAAAAATTACTTCACATTTGTCCGTCCATTCAAACTTTTTGTATTTCTTCAACATCTGAGTCATCGGTCTTGCGATGCTTGAAAATCCTTCAACAAACTTGCGGTAATATCCGGCTAATCCAAGAAATGTGCAGACTTCGGTTTGAGTGGTTGGGGCTTTCCATTCTTCGACATCTTTAATCTTGGTGGGGTCGACAACAACTCCTCCTGCTGACAAGATATGGCCTAGGAATCGTACTTCCTTTAACCAGAACTCACATTTTCTAAACTTGGCATATAACTGATGCTCTCTAAGGGTTGCAAGGATGGTTCTTAGGTGATGTTCATAGTCTTCTTCTGACTTGGAGTATATTAGAATGTCATCGATAAAAACAACGATAAACTTATCCAGGAAGTTCATAAAAATCTTATTCATGAGGTTCATGAAGTAAGCGGGGGCATTGGTTAATCCAAAAGACATGACATTGTACTCATACAATCCATATCTGGTGGTGAAGGCAGTCTTTGGAATATCCGTTGCGCGGATCTTCAATTCATGATAACCAGTTCTAAGATCAATCTTAGAAAACACTCTGGCACCAGTCAGTTGGTCAAACAAATCTTCTATCTTCGGCAGTGGGCACTTGTTCTTGATGGTGACGTCATTCAGCTTTGGGTAATCTGTACACAAACGATTGGCACCATCCTTCTTGTCCACAAACAAAATAGGTGATCTCCATGGCGATGCACTTGGTTGTATCAAACCTTTTCCCAACATATCATCAAGTTGCTTCTTCAGCTCCACTAATTCAGATGGGTTCATACTATATGGTCTCTGAGCTATGGGTCCAATTCCAGGAACTAGTTCAATGATAAACTCGATATCCCGATCTGGGGCATATCGGGCAATTCATCTGGGAACACATCGGGGTATTCACAGATTACTCTGACTTGGTCAATGGTGGTTTTGGCTAAACTTTTGTTGCACTTGAATTGAAGGGGTAGCGTCTTAGATACATGTTCTACTGATACTCCGCTGCTACTGGTCATGGTTATGGCTTTCTTGGCACAGTCGATTAATCCTTGATGTTTCGACATCCAATCCATTCCTACTACTACTTCCAAACCTTTGGTTCCAAGTACTATTAGATTGGCATAAAAATCTATCCCATGGATTCTGATAGGTACGGCCTTGCAAAATTTTCTAGCTTTGGTGGTGGAACCAGGTATTTGAACTATCATAACATGCTTCAAATTGGTGGGTTGAATCTTACTAGTGCATGCAAATTCTTCTATAACAAACGAGTGCGATGCTCCAGAATCAAACAACACTCTTGCTAATACTGAGTTAACAGAAAACATACCCAACATGACATCTGGCGCTTCCTGGGCTTCTTCAACATTCATGTGGAATAGACGACCAGTACGGTTATGCAGGTTTCCTAGGGCAAATCTCTTTCCAGGCTGGATACGACGCTGCTATTGGGCAGGTGTAGTAACATTGGTTGATGCGACAAGCTTCTTGGGGCACTCGTTGGAGTAGTGACCCGTGACTCCGTATTGAAAGCAAGTATTCATTGACTTGTCTTTCCCTGTGATAGGCACATCATTGCTTCTAGTCCTTGGGGCAGTATTGTTGTTGTTGTTGTTGTTGTTGTTGCTGTTGTTGGACCTTGGCGGTGCACGGTTGAAATTATTGGGGTTGTCGGGGTTGTTTTTGTGGTTGTTGTGGCCTCCGGGCCTCGGGTTTCCTCCGCCACAACGGGGATAGTTCGGATGGGACATAGGGGGTCTGTTGTTTCTAGGTGCATATCCTGCAGACGGGTTGGGACGACACTTCGGTGTCTGGTGGGGTCCAGGTTGGTGCATCATACGACGCTTGCGGTTCTCACTAGCTTGGTCGATCTTTCCTTCTATCTGGATAGCCGAATCCACTAAGGCTTCGAGGTTGTCAAAGGGAATGTTGACTAGCACTGTCTGCATCTCATCATGCAGACCGTTCAAGAATCTCTCCTTCTTCTTCGCTTCAGTGTTAATCTCATCAGGGGCATACCTGGCTAGAGATAGGAATTTGTCACGGTATTCCACCACAGTCAGTCTCCCCTGCTCCAGCTCCCTGAATTCATCTCTCATCCTCTTGAGAAAACCCGGGGGCACATGGGTCTGACTGAACTTGAGTTTGAATTCCACCCAATTCATCATCTGACCTCCGTTCATGGTACAGGTGCTGTTCCACCAAGATCTTGCATATCCTGCCAGATAGTGGGTGGCAAACAGTACCTTCTCATTGGCATCTACTCCTGCCACTTCTAAGTTGTTTTCCATGGTCTTGAGCCAGTCATTAGCATCTAAAGGCTCTTCTGATTTACTAAACATGGGAGGGTTGGTGTTTTGGAAGTTCTTGAGTTTGGATCCATGGTGATCTTGGTTTCCATGGCCTTGATTATTATGTGTCATCTGGGCTATCTGTTGAAGAGTGGCTAGATTGGCTCGACGTTCAACTCTACCAGCTTCACGGTCAGAAACTAACATCTGCAGAATCTGCAGCATTGGGTCCTAAGATGAGCTGCTTCCTTTGGGGTTTCCGCGAGTCTTCTGAAGTTTGAGATAGATAATGCGATAAGAGGGGAATTTTGTAACTACCTCGGTGAATTACGCTCTTAGTTACATGCCTGGATGAACGAGAGTGGTTAAAATAGTACGGTGGGGCCCAGGGCCACTCACGGTAGACCTTTCGGCCGTCCTAACCACTTTCAGATTATCGGGACAAGAACGAGCGGCGTAATCGGCAGGCGAAGGGATCAACTATATACACAAATGAGTATGTATGCAAGCCACATACAACAGTCCTTAGAGCCATTCCATCTAAAAAGAAATGGAAATATTGCGACGCCATACGGCAAGATTCAAATACCCTAGATAGAGATAATAATTTAGGATAGCTCCTCGTACAACACACATCAGAGTATTAGGCGGAAGCGGAAAACAAGATCCGAGTACGGATAAGAAGCAAATCGGCATAACATGCCACATAAATAAACACATCCCGCCCACAGATCTCACGGATCCTCGTTCCCGGAATCTCTACACCGAATGATCATTGCCAACATCATCTGTCTCCTCCACCCAGTATCCATCTTGCGAATACACCTGTTCATCTGAATCAAACAATTTATCGTGTGAGACCCTAGGGGTACTCAGCAAGTCTTTATGCCACTAAAGGGGACACAACCTGGGGGTGACGCAATTGCAGCAAAAGATAATACCTAACAATTCTATAGATACTCGCTAACCATCCGCCTAACCAATGATAGACAGATGTCCGTGAAATTAAGAACAACAGTTATAACAGTATAATTAACAGATCCATCCTCCTCCTCGCTTACCAACGAGAAAGCGGACGAACAACCCCCATCATCCGTTGGCAGTTTTATTAACCATTCCATGAGTATTGACAGGTGGGCCCGCGACTGGAGGCCCACGTGCCAGCGAACAAACTCGCAGAGACTGCCAGGTGGGGCCGAGCTGGAGCGTGGGTTACGGCCTGAGGAACAGGGGGACTTTTCTGCAAGAATGCCAGGGCGGCTGACAGTGGGCCACGAGGTACCGCGGGTTTAGGGAAACAAAAAAAGGGGGGCTTTTGAAAAATTGCCAACATGCCCTACTGTTCTTCTGCTTTCTCTGAACCGCGGACAGGTCCGAGATCGACCGTCGCAGGGTGCGGCGCGTGGGGTTCGAACTCGCGTCGCGGGCGCGCGCGCTGCGGGTGCTAGCCAGTGCGGCTGATTACGGGAGGATGACAGAGGAGCGGACGACGGCTAGATATGCCTCTGCGAAGCCCGGCGCGGAGCAGACGGCAGCGGCTGCCATGCACGGAAGGCGCTCGGCGAAAAGAACGGTGACGCTAGACGGTGTCAGCGAGGCGGAGTGTGTCAGGGAGGAAGAGGGTCGTACCGCGGGGAGATCGGTGCGGTCGGATCGTGCAGGGGGGCGACGTAGGGGCGAGGACGCAGACGGCCGGTGCCGCTAGGGTTTCGAAGGGCAAGGTTGATCTCCGGCGAGCTGGGCCTCCTCCACCTCGTACGCGTGCGCCGGGACGACGACATGGGACGCCGCGGCCTTCCCCGACACCGTGAACACCTGCCCGCCGCCGTGCTTTCGTGGAGGAGATGGGGAAGGCAGAGGTGGCCGTCGGTGTGCAGATGGGGTAGATGGGAGGGAAAGAACGGCGCAAGGCCAGGGAGGGGTGGTCGATGGTGTACGACAGAGCCAGGTGGGGGTAGATAAGGAGGGAGGTGCTGGGAGATGTTGTGGGGCGACGGTGGTATAAAGGTGGCCTCGGCCCCCTTTTTGGCCACCTCCCTCACGTGCTCACAGGGGTGGTGAGGGACTGCCGGTGGGGTCTGCCGAGGGGAGAGGACAGGCAGGAGAGGCTCGGACTGGAGGGGGCCCTCATGGCAGGGAGAGAGAAGAGAGGGAGAGAGAGAGAGGTAGAGCTCGGTTAGGAGCTAGGGTTGGAGGAATGGGGTGTGGCTCGGGTTAGGGCTTTAGGGTTGGGGTAGGCTTCGGCCTGGGGTAGGGTTAGGGCTGGTGGAGGCTGCCAGGTAGGGCCAGCATGGTAGAGAGAGGGAGTGAAAGAAAGAGAGGTGAGATTAAGGGTTAGGGTTAGGTTAAAGAAGTGGTGTTAGACTAGAGGTTACTAGCATGGGGGCTTGGCTAAGGTAGATGGGGTGTTGGTGTGGTGGTGACTAGGGCTTGAACATGCACAACACGAGAACAAGCAAGAAGAAGTGGTAAGAAGGTGGGGGTAGGGTTTGGTAGGTTACACATGATCTTGCATGACACATGCACAAGTGGGATGATGATGTTGAGGCAGATGGTAAGGCGAGATCCAACAAGGTGAAAGATTTGGGAGGGAAGGGAGAGCTCCAAAAGATATACACCACCAAAAGATTCAAATAAAATACAAAAGACTAGAATGTGGTGGTACTTGCATGGCCCATGCAAAATATTAATGCCATGATTTATTTGGTGAAAACAAAATAATAATATGGCATTGTTCTTATGCATTCCCAAGGAGTGGAATAAAGGCCAAGCAAAAGAATTTATAGAATTAGATCCACCCCATTCACATGAGCTAGAATAAAATCAAGAGAAAAGAAATACAAGCTCATGGATTAATGGGATGGTGGAATTATAAGGTGGTGAAAAGAAAGGTGATGGATTTGAATAAAAGATATGCCCCCAACTCAACTTGGGCATTTAAACAATATATCAATAACCAAATACAATATCAAGAGGCAAATACAATTAATAATGCATATGAGAGAAGAACCAAAAGAAAAGGGTTTTATATGATGCTCAAATGCAAGGTGGCATGATGACATGAGCAAGATATAATTATGATGCAACAATTATATGTAGGAAGTAGCCATTATCTTACTAGACCAAGTAGCATTACAATTTTTAGAAAATTGGGATGCTACAACTCTCCCCCACTAAACAGGAATCTCGCCCCGAGATTCTAGGAAGAAGAAGAAGACTCAAAGAGGGTCGAATACTTGGCACGGAGCTCATCCTCACGTTCCCAAGTGGCTTCATCAATGGAATGGTGCGACCACTGCACCTTGCAGAACTTGATGGACTTGTTGCGAGTCCTTCTTTCTGCGACTTCAAGAATTTTTGTGGGGTGTTCTTGATAAGAAAGATCTTCTTGGAGATTGATGAGTTCATGGTCCACGGTCCTGCCGGGATCCTTGAAGCACTTCTTGAGTTGAGAGATGTGGAAAACATCATGGACTTTGAGTTGTTCAGGGAGCTCAAGAGCATAAGAAACTTCTCCTCTTCTTCCACGAATTTTGAAAGGACCGATGTATCTAGGAGCCAGCTTCCCTTTGATACCAAAGCGGTGCGTGCCTCTCATGGGAGTGACACGAAGGTAAACGAGATCACCAGGGACATACTCCATGTCTGTGTGCTTCCTGTCATAATTGCTCTTCTGGCGACTTTGAGCAATCTTTAGATTTTCAAGAATGATGTGAACTTTCTCCTCCGCTTGAGTTACAATGTCGGGGCCAAACAATATTCTTTCACCTGCGCCCGACCAACCAATCGGAGTTCTGCATTTGCGACCATAGAGAGCCTCAAATGGTGCCATCTTTAGACTTTTCTGGAAACTGTTGTTATAAGAGAATTCAGCATAAGGAAGACATTCTTCCCACTTCATGCCGAAAGAGATAACGCAAGCACGGAGCATATCTTCCAGAATCCGATTGATCCTTTCAACTTGTCCTTGCGACTGAGGGTGGTAAGTTGTGCTGAAGTTCAACTTTGTTCCCAAAGCATTTTGGAAACTTCCCCAGAACTTGGAAGTGAAGATGCTTCCACGGTCTGAACTGATCTTCAGAGGAACTCCATACAGAGAGACAATTCTGTTGATATAGAGCTCAGCCAACTGAATTGCAGAAATTGTTTCCTTGACTGGAAAGAAGTGAGCTACTTTGGAAAGCCTGTCAATGACAACAAAGATTGCATTGTTGCCCTTCTGCGACCTTAGAAAACCAGTGATGAAATCCATCTCTACTTTCTCCCATTTCCATTCCGGAGGCTTGAATGGTTGTAGAAGACCGGAAGGTTTCTGATGGACAGCTTTAACTCTACGACAAACATCACACTCCGAGACATACTTGGCACAATATCATTTCAAACCAGGCCACCAATATTGTGTTTTCAAGTCCATGTACATCTTAGTGCTGCCAGGATGGATAGAAAGAATAGAATCATGCGCCTCCTTGAGAACTTGGTCTCTTAAACCCGGGTAGTTTGGAACAAACATCCGGTGTTCAAAGAAAAGAGTGCCTTGGTCGTCGATGTGGAAAGACTCATACTTCGGAAGCTGAATGTTGGAGATGATCTTTTTAGTGTAAGGATCACCAAGTTAAATGGATCAGACCTTTTCTTCCAAGAGAGGTGTTGCTAGAAGGTACAGAAGATACCCTTGATCCACAATTTAAAGGTTTAGCTTGCGGAACTCCTCACACAAGAGAGGCTGTTGTTCTTCCACCATGAGGTTGTTGACATAAGCTTTTCGGCTAAGAGCATCAACCATGACATTGGCTTTGCCCGAAGTGTAGTTGATGGTCAAATCAAAATCATTGATTGTTTCAATATACCTCCTCTGACGAAGGTTGAGATTAGGTTGTGTGAATATATACTTCAGACTCTTGTGATCAGAAAAGATCTCACAACGGTTGCCAAGCAAGTAATGCCTCCATACTTTCAAAGCAAAGACAACTGCTGCGAGTTTGAGGTCATGTGTGGGATAGTTGATCTCATGCGTCTTCAACTGACGAGATGCATAAGCAACAACTTGTTTTTCTTGCATAAGGACCGCACCCAATCCTTGCAATGAGGCATCACAGAATATCTGGAAAGGCTTTGATGTATCTGGAGGAACCAAGACTGGTGTGGAAGTGAGCTTCTCTTTGAGTGTTTCAAAGCTTGCTTGACATGCAGGAGTCCAAAGATATTTCTTGCCTTTCTTGAGGAGATCGGTAAGAGGCTTCGCAATCTTCGAGAAGTTTTGAACGAATCGACGGCAGTAACTAGCCAAACCAAGGAAACTCTGGACTTCTTTGACATTTATGGTGGAAGCCAGTCCATAATTGTCTTAATAGTTTCTGGGTTGACGGCGATGCCCTTGGCAGAGATGACGTGACCAAGGTAGGTGACTTGAGGCAGCCAAAACTCACACTTGGAGAACTTTGCATACAGGCGGTTCTCACGAAGCTTGTTTAGGACACACCGAAGGTGTTCTTCATGTTCTTCTTTTGACTTAGAATAGACTAGAATGTCATCCAGATAGACCACAACGAACTTATCAAGATACTCCATGAAAACTGAGTTCATAAGCCTCGAGAAGGTGGTAGGTGCGTTGGTGAGACCGAAAGACATGACCGTGTACTCATACAGGCCATAGCGGGTGGTGAAAGCTATTTTAGGAACATCTTCCTTGCGAATCTTGATTTGATGATAACCACTTCTCAAATCAAGCTTAGAGAATACCACAGCTCCAGCTAGCTGATCGAAGAGATCATTAATCCGCGGAAGGGGATATTTATTCTTGATTGTTTTAGCATTGAGTGCCCGATAGTCAACATAAAGCCTATCAGTCTTGTCTCGTTTCTTCACAAAGATGGTTGGACTACCCCAAGAAGAAGTACTGTGCTAAATGAAACCCAACTTCTCTTGTTCATTCAACTGACGTTTGAGTTTAGCCAACTTAGCAGGACCCATTTTATAAGGCCGCTTAGAGATAGGAGCGGTACCAGGTTCAAGTTCAATGACAAACTCAACCTCATGATCCGGAGGCATACCTGACAACTCTTCAGGAAAAACATCTGGGAACTCACAAACTACAGGAACACTCTGAATACCTTCCATACCATCATCATTCAGAGCCGCCAAAGAATAAAGCTGAATAGCAGGAGTCAGACTTGGAGAATAGACTATATGGCCTTCAGGAATTTTCAGAGAGACCAAACGTTCAGCATAATCAATCACAGCTGCATTTGCTGTTAACCAATCCATGCCCAAGATAACATCAATATCAGAATTTCCCAGAATAATTAAGGAAGCCGGAAACAAAGAGCCACCAATCTCAATTTGATTTCCATGACTGATATGAGCAGCCCTCATGTTTGACCCAGGAGATTGTACCACAAGACGGTGTAATAAAGGAACCATAGCCAGATCTTGCTCATGTGCAAACTTGTGAGAAACAAAAGAATGCGAAGCACCAGAATCAAACAAAACTCGTGCAGGAACTGAGTTAACAGGAAGCATACCCATGACAACTCCAGGAGCATGCTCAGCTTAAGCGGCGTTGACACAGTTGGCACGAGCAACCGTAGACCCAGGCTTGGTGTTGATGTTGAGAGCCCGAGGTGGAGGTGCACGAATCATAGGAGCACTTGCCGCAGGTCTTGGAGGTGGTGGTGGAAGAGTTTTGTTGTTCATTGGACAATTCCAGTGCTGATGCCTAGTGTTTCCACAAGTATAGGAAGCACCAGGTGGACGTGGAGCAACGTAGCCAGGGACTCCGCCATGCGCTCCAGGGTAGTTGTGGTTGTAGCCCCTAGGAGCCGCAGTGAAGGAGTTTGGTGGCCTTGGTGTGTAGCTTGACGGTCTTGGTGGAGCCGGGAGCGACGGTGGGGTGTTAGGAACCCAGACACGACGCTTAGAATGAGTTGTCATAGCAGAAGAGCTAGTTGTATCACGGCTGTGTTTCTTTGACTCCTCAAACACTTGCCTACTTGCTTCTTCCTACAGAGCTGTGTGTTGGAGTTCCGGAAAAGATGCCGGCCTTGCATGAGTGATTGCATATTTGATGGATGCATTGAGGCCTTGCCGGAACCTCTTTTGCTTTTTCTTATCATCAGAGATCTCATCGCCACCATAACGAGAAAGGTTCATGAAGTTTCTTGTGTAGGTGTTGACATTGTCAGTGCCCTGCTTGAGGTTGAGAAACACTTCCTTCATCCTTTCCATGACAATTTCTGACAGATATTGCTCTTTGAAAGCAGCAGTGAATTGCTCCCAAGTAGGCTAAAAACCAGAGAGATCTGCCTTGAGGTAATTTTCCCACCACAGAGCTGCATCTCCCTTCCTAAGGTGAGTGACACATTTGACCCATTCTTGCTCGGGAACATCCGCAGTCATCAGCAACCTTGACACTTCACGCAGCCAATCATCCGCATCAAGTGGCTGATCAGACACCTCAAATTGACATGGGTTGAACTTGAGAAAACTCTTGATGTCTCCTCGCTTGGGAGGTGGAGGTAGCGGAACAAACTCATTCCTCCTCACGCTTTCCTCGAAGAGCAGAGGAAAATATAACATAGTAGACTCCATCTTCATAGTTACAGGCAATGCTGACGATGGGAGATGATCCTAGTTATCATAGACCTCCTGCTGTCCATCTTCCGGGTAGTCCTCCTCATAGTCTGGTCATAGGAATAGCCATGGACAAAGCCATGAGTACTCTTTAAGTACTCATAAACTATCACTAGTATAAGTAAGGTAAATCTAGTAGGAATCTTAAGCTCTAGGTTTGTTTGCAAAAAAGCTAGGTTTATTCCAGAATGCCTTACAGAGTCAAGACCTAATTTAGTTCTCTAGATTACTTAAGTGGGAATCTAGTTTTCATGTTCACGACCTTGTTGTGGTCAAGTCAAAGTCATTGTTCAAGTCATTTTGAAAACATCTGACAACAGAATAGTATGGCCACTCCAACTGTCCATAACCGCGGACATGGCTATTCGAATAGTTTAACACTCTACAGATTCGATACCTCCGTCAGGGATAACCCTGAATCATCATACTTGGTATGTGGATAATCAATCATAACCTTTCAATTGCACACCCTAGTATAGGCACCTCTCCTATGAGTTTGGCCTCCCAGCCATGGTCATCTGCCATCCTGGGCACTGCATAGGTGGACAATCATATTCACGAGGTAGCCTCAGATCAACCTCTTCCACAAGGGAACCCATACTAAGACTTATAAACTTGCAGTTAAGCCCTACCCAACTCAGGTAATGTGGGTGTATGGTAAAATTGGAATGGTATCGCATCCGAACCCAACCATCAGTTTTTATCTAATTCAAGGCTCATGCCTCCTTCAATTTCATCATCAAACCATTGTGTTTCGTAACACATGTCAAAACATTTCAATAGAATGAATCATCATTCCAAGATTTTCATAATCCTTTTCTCCAAGTATTCCCATCTAAGTGATCAAGTTTTAGCTTAGCACTAGCCACTAGTATTAAGGGTATCACTATGGGTGGGGTGCTAATCAAGTACAAGTATCCAAGACTAGTTTTATGATCTTGAGGGGATCCATCCTATTTTCCACTAATCACAATTCATTAACTAAGTAAGAAACTTTAGTAAAAGGGAAAAGTAAAGCTTGCAAGTAAAACTTAGGATGGGTATAATCAAAGTTGCATAACCAAGCATGCCTAGTGCATCTTGCATTAGTCAGCTTGCACTGATAGCTTACCTTGTTGGGCGCAGTCATTGAAGTTCTCTTCTTCTTCCTCGAAGTACTCCTCCTCGTCGTAGCCCGGGTCGATACTACCGTATATAAATATATACGAGGTACACAATCACCAAACAACACTTCACTATTTCTATTTAGCACACAAGAGCTCACACTAGATGATCTAGCATCATCCTACTCATCACATGAATTAATGGCACATGCTTATTTATCTTATTTTGGGAAAGGTAATTTCTACTCATTGAAAAATACTTAATATTTAATATTCTCCAATTAAAATATGAGATCATATTGACACATGTTATCACCATATATTCTAAAACTTTGGTAATGTGATTTAAAGTGGTGGTCATATATTACAAGATTTAATATTACTATTTAATAATATTAAAGTGAATAGAAATGCCTATATAGCATTCTTTTAATACTAATCCATGTTTAATATCTGTAAAACCAAATCTTTTTACATATTCATGTAGAGCATGGCAAATGTGATTTTTGAGAGTTGGAATCAACTCAAAAGCATTTATGGTTGATTTTATAAAAATGTTTGAAGTGGTAAAATTCTCTTTCTTATTATTTTTGGTATAGGTGACCTATAATTTCAAATGGTTTGGATCCAACAGGAGTGATTAGATATTTTCAATACCTTTCTAACAAAATTGGAATCATGCAATTTGGTTTAGTACAACTCTTTGAATTCAATTTTGAATACAGCTACTGAATAGGGTTTTTAACTAAATGGCAAAATTCTATTTGAATCGTTGGGCTCTGCGCGGGAAAATAAATGGGCCAGCCCAACTGCACAGCGCGCGCGTAGCGGGCTGCTGACAGGTTGTTCCCACACGTCAGCGGCTCTATCTAATCGAAACGGTATCAGCAAATCTCAGCGCTACGATTAGAACAAGATCTACGGCTAAGGTTCATCGTCTACGTCGCAGAGCTCCGACGAGATTCTAAACCTAGCGGCACGGTGGGGGTCGTGGGTGGCTTACCAGGGCTCCAGCTAGGTCCAGCGATGGAGGCGAATGGGCTGGTAGACGACGGCGATTCGATTGGTGGTCGCGGTGTCTCCTAGGGTGGCTCCAATCAACGGCGCCCTTCCTTCACTGCAGCAGCAGGCTCCGGCCAAATTCCGGCGACGTGGTGGTCACCTTGCTCCGGGGAAGGGTCGGTGAGGTTTCTGAGAGAGTGGAGAGTTAAATGGTGTGCTGTTTGAGGTTTGGGGTGGCTCCTATTTATACACCAGCGTTGGAGGCAGGGGAGCATGGTCGGGCTCATCGGCGACGCTGCTACAGGTCGAGCTAGGCATGGCGGATGGCGTGGGTTGACGTGGTGGACTACGGCGATCGTCACGTGCGTAGTGGCGCGGCAAGGGGCGTTCTCAGTCGGTCGGGCGGCGTCGGCGCTCTGTTCAGGTACGGAAGTGTTCGTCATCGAGTACGGTGGTCACGGGGCATGTGATGACGAATCATCATGTCTGGGAGGTAGTTGGTGACGCGGCGGGTGCGGGTACGCGCGGAGAGAGCGAGGCATGGCGTGTGGCGACTAGTCCATGGTCAACCGGCATGGCATGCTCGGTACGGTCATGGTACTGGTCACTGCGGCGAGTGAGGTTGCTCCACTGCACGACCAAGTACTAGGGATGGTCGTGATGGTCGTGGGTGATTTATTGGGTTGATTGTAGTACAAGCATGAGCACAAGTTTGATTTCAAACAGTAGATAGTTGTTGAATTTGTACTCTGCCTGCTAAGTGTTCGACTAAATGGCCGCAGAACTTAACCTCATGATTTTTGGTGAGTGAGATGGTCACATGCTTGGTAGTCTCTGGTTGCTAGGGATTGTCAAATGGTGGACGTTTGAGTGGTTTTTGAAAAATAATGATATATACATCTATACTTGATTCAATTTTGAATTGTCTCTCAAATAGATTTAAACTTGGTTTATATAGATTGGTAAAGTTTTCTTGGATTTATTTTTACTTAGTCTAGCAAGGGGTGAAAAGAACTAGAATTTTTTCTGTTGGAAATCGTTTACTAGAGATACCCAAAGTAGGCTAGTGGTTAATTTTGGCCAAAGTGACCATTTGATCATATGTCTTATATTTGATTTTATTTTTATTTGATTATGTTTGGAATTGACCTAGATGATGTGGTATGCATCTTTAAACTAATCTTTAGCATTTATAGAAATCAATCATGGCAAAGACAAGCATTCATGCATTAATATAAATCACACATGCACTTATATGGGTTTAGGAGTAAAAGTTTTTGTTAACCCTAATCTTGAGTGATTAGAACTTGATAAGCTTGTTTAATATTTTTGAGATGTTATAGTAGTAACTCTGCCACGTCGACCGGCAGCAGGGCTGTCTTGGGAGACGAGACATCTAACATGGGAGCTGAAACCAAAGCGAGTGGCATCCACCAAGCTTCATTGCAAATGTGATGTTAGTACGAGGTAACATTATGTATCTTTGCCTGCATTGCTGGCTGACTTGGAAACTTGCCGACTAGCCATATGGATATGGATTATTTTCATTTTGTCAACACAAAAAACTATAATTCATAACATTATTGTTTTCATGCCTATTTTTATTAGTATTACACAAAATCAAAATCGGTGGAAGAGTCACGGGTCATGCGCCAAGGCACACCACTAAATCTAGCTTTGGTCTTTCATTTATTGCCTTGGCTATTATTTAGGATAGGTGATTAAAATATTACATTAATCCCTCCCAAATATGAGGTCTATGAGTTAAGTTTCGTCTCTGCACCCAGACATCAAATTTCATTTACAGAGAAAACAATAAGAGGATATGGCAAAGGCAGGTCTACGGGCTACTCTAGGAGTATAGATATTGATATCTAGCCAACCTGAAGTTTAGGTACAGCTCTTCATTCTCCCTTCTACTGCCTTTTGGTGGTTTTTTCAAATTAGCGGTGCTATATTTAGTTCAGCCATATATGAATTGTAGGTTATTCATAAAACTTTACAACAATTTTTATAGAGATGGCATTTCGAAAATAAAATATAATCTAAAAACCAATTCTGCAAATTGTTTGTAGAATGACATAATCCATAGAATAAATAACTTGATTCTCGGTAGAAAGACAAACTTAACTCTCGGATCATAAAAAACTATTTTATTTTGACGGTTATGAGGAGAAAATTATCCTGCTAAGCAAGCATCAGTGATTGTGGTTCGGTCTAACACAGCTAGCTTATGAATATTCGAAGAACCAAAGATATGAATTGGTTTAGTACCTCGCTAGGACCCATTCTTCGGCTTTGTTCTGTTCCTTTAAGTCAAATGGCATAGTACTTTATTTGTATTTTGACATTTCGAGAGGTATGTTTAATCTGTATGCACGGTGTAGTTTTTAAAATTTATTGAGATTAGGATCTTCAGCTTGCTTCATTTTTTACTTTTATGTTTCTGCATATCTTGGACCCAATGTGTTAGATTTATCTCCATAGCTTTGCGGTTCCTATACATAACTTCCTGGTTATTTCTTATCTACTTCTGTAAGTTAAATAACAGAATTCCTTCTTTTTAGAAGATTTCACTTCCAGGACAGTCTGCTGCTGAGATAAATGCCCAGGTTTTATTGTTATTATCATGTTTTTTCCAGTTTGTGGAATCTACCCTGATTACAACGCCATGCCAGTTTGTAGAAACTTCCTAAGGTGTATGCTTCAGGAGTATATTCCAGAGTTTGTAAATCATATATATTCGTATTACTTATGGGTGTTGTGCTCTGCAGGAGCTTCATTGGGTCAATTCAAGAAAATATTGAATATTTTCCTTTTCAACTTCCCTACTCTATCCAGTAGTCTGTTGAATCACGGAACTCTTAATAAATTGGATTGATCCATGATTCGATCACAAAAGTTGGGTGCACAGATCAACCTAATGGTACTTCTCATGACCAGATTATGCACTATAGGGAGATGTTGGCCATTGCCGGATTTATTAGTGATGGATATAGAATATAGTTACATGTGCATCTGGACGCACCTTATGGATCCACTATGGCAGTTCAGATTTAAGTGCCTAAACTTTTCTTCCCGCTAATTTCCTAATAAGTAATTTTGCTTCGTAATGTTCAAGATTTGTGGCCTACCAATTAATTTATTTGTTCTCAAATTTAGCTGCATTTAGAGACAATTTGCCTTTAAAAATATACTGCTTCGGTCAATTATGTGGCATAAGTGTATAATATATTTCCTCTCTCAGTTATGGTATTTGCCTGTGCAAGCTATTGCTGATGACAGTTCTTGATTTGTCTATCTAACTTCTCTGTGCCAAACAGTGCCTTTCGACCTCGGAATGCATGCAAGAGTGAATGTTTTATGGTGTATGAAGTATCCACATTATACAAGAGTACTTCCTTTTAAGATGATAACCTGTTTTTTTCATTCAGGGTAAGAGTTTGCACTTTGCACTAGCAACAATATTGACTTGCAAGATCTAGTTCTCATGTTGATCTTTCTCTAGAAATCTTTGTACCACCTTAGTAGATACTTCTATAGCTATTGCACTTAACATAAGTGGTTAATATGGACTTTAGATTGCTCTTGATGCAGCTCTCTCACAGAAGCCGCCATCATTCCTAAACTCGCGCTAACTAGGTATGTGTACACAAACCAAAGGCTAACATGCTGTTTTATGTAGATAGTGTCCAGGGCAAGAATAAGAAAACCTAAATAAGAATTAGGTATGAAATCTGAAAGACACTTCTACAATCTTCTTATGTGCAGACTTTGGATGTTGGTGCATATTTTCGTAAGGAGTAGGTTGTGAACCGAGCTGTGGCTTCTCCTCTGACTGTAGAGTAAATAGCAAGGATGAAGCGTTAGACCTCTGTTAGTATTACCGGGTTGCAGTTTTCCTATTCCCTATCATCTTGCTTTATCTTCAACTTGGTGTCTGGCTGATTCCTACTTTGCTTTTTCAGGAGTGCCAGTGTTTGGTGGTATAAGTTGCAAGTCAATGCTCTTTCAATGTTGTTTGCATACTATGGATTTGTGTAGATCGGGTGGCTCCCTTTCATAGGTGCCATGTAAAAACTAAGCCAAGTGTCCGTTACGATGATATGTAAACCTTATGTATGTAACAACAATGTTCTTTGATGCCTAAACAGTTACTTCGGTGCCTAATATACTTCCACATGGTATCTAAATCTGCTTAGCAGGCGAGCATCATGTTCAATGGTTTATATTGTAAGACATGTATCAGTAGTAACTATGTTTCACATAGTGGCTTAGCCATCGATCAATGACGCTGGTGGTGAGCGGCAAGCTGCACCCCCTAAAGTTAAACTGCCATTGCTGACTATGATGCCATATTTAATGATGCTTACCATAATGTATTACCAATCGATTATCATTGTGAAATGTGTGTGGCGTGGGACAAGCTTGCTTATCATCGAGATACTTAATATAGATTTTCAATCGAGATACTTAATATAGATTTTCAAAGACCATTTAATAGTACAGAAACTGGGGGATCGTGTGCCAAGCCCCATCATGATCTGAACCAAGAATTAAGTTCTATGAATAAGCTATGAACATGTACTACATGGTATATTATTTTTCTATTTTTATGGAAAAATTCAGACCATAAATCATGTAAATTGTAGTTATCTATGACACACTATAACACATCCGTGTTTTGCAAAAATCATGTTCTGTCTGCCTTTTGTGCATCAAAAGGTTATTTTTATCCTGATTCCTCTGTGATTTATCAATATTTTTTATATTAATTGCTAAGCTATTATTCTATTACCCATCACTTGTACATGTATGTTTGCTTACTTTGCCGTTTACAGTTGTTAGAGTATAGATGGTCTGGTTTGTTTTTCTAATGCTTTCAACTCTTTTCATGTTTAGATGGTGATCGTTTCATTGAGTGAGCTCACCCTAGCTATCCAGCACTGAACGATTCAGGTTCTATGATTCTCGACTTTGGCATCATTTTGGGAATCTGATGATGGTCCCCTAAAAATACTGACATGGTGTTCCAAGACACAAAGGTATCGAGCTATATCAATTTTACTTCCTTCATTTTGTAATCCTTTTGTTTGTTGCCTGATCACCGATTTCCTGTTCCAGGGAAACCATATCTATGGGAAAATCTTACCGGACTTGGTTAACCATTTCATGGAGAGGATTCTAGAGGGCAGGGTCTATGAGTTGAAGAGGTTTGTGGTGGGTCCAAATAAAAAACAAGTACATGCCAGTGTAGGATATTTGGCAGTTGTGCATCTATACACCAGGTAACTGATAACCTCATGGACTATCGCCTATGTACCTGTTCTTTGACTCTGATTGATAATCTTCTAATGCCTTCTGATCTCTCATAAAATTCCCCAGGTTCCTTTGGCCAATGTTTGTTATTTCCATTTCTTGTTGGCTTGGGATCATTCTTTTTCCTAATGGTGTCAAGGTTAATTTCTTACTTGTATGTTGTTTTATTGTATACATATATAATTGAAATTAGCACTTCCATGTCACCAGTTACTCGGTATCACACTGCATACATGGGATTTTCAGTTAAAATTTCCAGGTCTCTATTTGGAGAAAGTTTGGAGTAAATGAAGTAGTTCTACACAAAGAACCGTGGTGCGCTAGGCAACTGTTTGATGTGTAATAATTATCTATGTGGCAATGTCTGCACTCCATGCTGCTTTTAAGTACCAACCATCATGTTATTCTTTGGGTGCCTTAATCTATGTGTTTTGAGTACTGATCTACACTAACTATGTACAAGCTTTGCTTGATGTGCAGGCTATGTTGTGCTCTTTTGCTTGTTGTCATTACCATGTACTTTTATGTATTCAGTAAAATGAATTGAATAGTTCTTCATTTGCTGCTTGTGTACTATCAATTTTCATAGTTGTTTAGGGTTTATGCATATTTTCTCCAGCTTGGCCATTGCACAAGAAATTTTGCACTACAAAATTTACATTGTTCATGACGAATTTGTGATCGCATCTCGCTACGTGTTCTTCAATATGATATTTTTTCCTGGCAGTTGCACAACAAATATTTTTCCTCTGCTTGGTTTTTATTGTCGTGACACACTAATTTTCTAGGGGCAGAGACGAAATGAAAATGCAAAATCGTAAACGAAACTATTCAAACAAAAGTAGGAACAAAAATGGCAGTGTTTTATAGAACCAAAACGGCCCTGTGGCGTAGCCTTTTTTACGCCGGACGCCTAAAGGTCATGGACATAAATCGCGGGGTCGTTCGCCCACGCATCCCTGTCACGACTTAGGTTTAGGTTTTACCATTGTTCCTGGCAAGTTTGTGCTCACATTTTATCACAATGTAAATGTTTTTTCTCTGCTTGGTGTTTACCATCGCAACATACGAGGTTAATTAAGACAGAGATTACGGGGTCGTGCGCCAAGGTGCACCTCTAAATCTAGTTTAATCAAGAAAATTAGTACTGGCAGGTAATTAGGCCACGTCCTTGTTCTCATTTGCTGAAAATAATATTCATATCTGATTAATGACAATTGTCTGCCATGTATTTATACGTGCATACACGCCAAAATGCCACCCGATTTTTTATATACCGAGTACAAAATCACGTCAAACAAAAATAAAAAGACATAATGTGTGCAACCGATCCAAGCACCTCTAAATAGAAGTATTTTCTTGTTACTTTGAAAATGGTATTAGAAGAATTTCTTATTTAAGTGATCCATAAAATGCAGTAATATGTGCAAACTTGTGACCACATACTATAGCTGAACCAAGTTCTTCAGACCCAACTTGAGGAGGCAACTTCTGAAATGGGGCTCTCTGGACACATCAACCAGTTACATGCTCAATAGATTGGAGCTACATACTCAGTCGGTGAACAAAGATTACGACCAACAGCTGCTTCGCTCCAGCCGCTGCCGTACACATGTGGCACCTGGACATGGAAAATGTGTGTGAATCATCGATCACAGGAATGAAATGCCTCGTACCGCTATGACACACTGCATACAGAAAATCAAATCAATCATCCATCAGCTTCGCCAGCATAGTTAGCATAGATTCAAACAGCCAACTACGAGCAGGGTAGCTCCTGCACAAAGAATACAAAAATCTGACAAATCAGACAATGGAGTAGTGATCAAAGGATATACAAATAGAGTACAATTCAAAATCCTAAGCTTTCTCAATCAAAATCCTAACCAAAATCAAATCAAATCAAGGCACAATTCATTTAGTGTAGATGAATAACAAATAGAGTATTTTGCTAGGACCATCGACCTGGTCTATGTGGAGAGAATAGTGACGTACCTTGAAGCTAAAATCTGAAGGGAATGCATATGATGTACCTCGCAGGCAAATCTAGGGCAAGTGGAGAATAACGGGAAGAGGAAAAAATATGGTGTTAAACAAAATACGCTAAGAAATAATAAATCTTGAATACACAATCATTACACCTTTAAAAGAAGAAACATGCTGACCATAGTCATGAACATTTGTTATCCCAGCTCGCACCGACATCGTTGCTCCGGTAAGGCACCATCGTAGGCTTTCTTTCCAAGCCACTGCTGGGTAGATGGGATCCTAGTGTGTTGCACATCTCCACTGCACTGCCCAAAATCCATAAGGGTGAGAACAAATCAAATAGACCAAAACCTAGAGAAAGAAATGCGGGACTTACCGACAAACCGTGCAGCAGGAACGTTGTCGGTGGCCTCCTCCACGCAGCCGGTTTCAAAATTCCTCCATACACTCCCCTCTGAGAAACTCCTCCACGCTGTGCCGCTAGCTGCGACACGATGTAATACCTCGGAGCCTACGCTCTAAGCTCAAGCCGCAGCCACACACGGTAGTATGTTCTGTCCACTTTTGGTTCATCCAGACTTGAGCTTAGAGTGTAGGGTCCAAGGTATTACAATTGGTATCAGAGCCATTCCGCTCTTCAGGGTCTCAGTCAAGATGGTCGTTGTCAGTCTAGAAAATATTTTGGTAGCTATATATACTAGAGAAAAACTAAATGCGAGAGTAGGACTTCTTCCATTTTTCTTCTTACCCACCTACCCACCCTTTTCTGGTAAGGAAGTGTAACGTTTGTCTATCCTCTTCTAAAAAAATTCAAATTAGGATTCACGTGTTTGGGGTTTTTGTAGTACCATAGGTTGTGTGTAATTCTTTGTCTATCTGTTGCATCCAATCTTGTTGTCGCAATCTGTCTTTGGTTATCAACTTTTGGTATATTCCATACCGACAGGCTTATGTGTAAACCGACGTGATCTATCTGACTCTTTGTAAACCAATGCGATCTTTCTTACTCTTTGTTAACCAACGCGATATAGTTAGGGATGTTCGTTCTTTAGCTGCTAAATCTCTTTCAGTTTTTCTTAAGAAGGATAAGAGTGGGGTTGCACATTTTTTTCTATTCATGCCCAAAGTAATGCTTTGAGTGTGGGAGGGAATCATGAATATACCACTACTCTCATCATTTGCTCTTGTACATTAGTGGAACTGTCCAATGAACTACAAGGCTCTTCCTCCACCCCCCTCCGAGACCTGCTTTGACAATTGCTCCTCGCTCACCTGCACCACGGGATCTCAACATCAACACCAAGCTCGGGTCTACTGTTGCTCGCGCCAACAACATCAACATTGTTCAAGTTTAAACGCACCTAGAGTTGTGTTGGGTATGCTTTCTGTTAACTCCGTCTCTGTAAGAGTTTTATTTGATTTTGGAGCATCACATTCATTTGTATCCTTCAAGTTTGCTCAAGAGAATGGGTTTTCATCCGATTCATTACCTAAAAAGCTGATGGTTCTCTCTCCCGGGGCAAGGATGTTAACTCCCAAACTCAGTTATGACAATCGAGTTCAAATTGGGTACTCTTCCTTTCTGGCCTCTCTGATTATTCTGGGCAACTCAGATATTGATGTCATTTTTGGCATGGATTTGTTGGCTACAAATAGAGCCGTAATTGATTATGTAGAACATTCGGTTTCTCTAAAAATTCCTGAAGGCCACATAGTCTATTCTCTAAGGCAAGCTCCTTCTATTTAGCTCTACTCCTTGGGTGTCCAAAACATTGATGTTATGTAAGCCTTGCAAAATGTTCCGGTGGTTTGTGAGTTCCCAGATGTTTTTCTCGAAGAGCTACCAGGTATGCCTCCTGATCGAGAGGTCGAGTTTGTGATTAAGCTTGAACTTGGAACTGTGCCTATCACCAAGCGGCCTTATAAGATGGGTCCTGCAGAGTTGGCCGAACTCAAACGGCAGCTTGATGGTTTTGAGAAGTTGGGTTTTGTTTAGCATAGCACTTCCTCTTGGGGTAGCACAACAATCTTTGTGAAGAAGCGAGACCAGACTAATCGACTTTGTGTTGACTACCGCGCTCTCAATGCAAAAACCATCAAGAATAAATATCCCCTTCTGCGGATCAACAATCTCTTTGATCAACTTGCAGGAGCAGTGATATTCTCCAAGCTTGACTTGAGAAGTGGATATCATCAAATCAAGATTCCCAAGGAAGATGTTCCTAATATAGCTTTCACAACTCGCTATGGCCTGTATGAGTATACGGTCATGTCCTTTGGCTTCACCAATGCCCCCACTACATTCTCAAGGCTTATGAACTCAGTTTTCATGGAGTACCTTGATAAGTTCGTGGTGGTCTATCTCGATGACATCCTGGTCTATTCCAAGACGAAATAAGAGCATGCAGAACATCTCCGTTGTGTCCTTACCAATATTGGTGAGAACCGCCTCTATGCAAAGTTCTCAAAGTGTGAATTCTGGATCCCTGAAGTCACCTATCTGGGTCACGTCATTTCTGCATAGGGCATTGCTGTCAACCCAGAGACTGTTCGGACGATTGTGGAGTGGCTCCTTCCCAAAAATGTCAAAGAAGTCCGGAGTTTTCTTGGATTGGATTGCTATTGCCGTCGGTTCATTCAGAACTTCTCAAAACTTGCTAAGCCTTTTACCGATCTCCTCAAGAAAGGCAAGAATTTTTTTTGGTCACCAGCATGTCAAGAAAGCTTTGAAACACACAAGGAAAAGCTCACCTCCACACCTGCCTTGATTCCTCCAGATACATCAAAACCGTTTCAGATCTTCTGTGATGCCTCTCTTCAAGGACTTGGTGTGGTCCTCTTGAAAGAAAATCAAGTCGTTCCGTATGCTTCCCGTTAATTCAAAACTCATGAGCTCAACTATCCTACACATGATCTTGAACTTGCAGCGGTTGTCTTCGCTTTGAAAGTATGGAGGCACTACTTGCTTGGAAACTGTTGTGTGATCTTTCCTGATCACAAAAGTTTGAAATATATCTTCACGCAGCCGGACCTCAACCTTCGCCAGAGGAGATGGATTGACACTATCAACAATTTTGATCTTTCGATAAATTACACTCCGGGCAAAGCAAATGTGATGGCCGATGCCCTTAGTCGTAAGGCTTATGTGAGAAAACTCGTGGTGGAAGAACAACAACCTCTCTTGTGCAAGGAATTCCATCAACTCAACCTCAAGATTGTACCTCAGGGACACCTCCTTAACTTGATAGCCACCCCTATCTTGTAAGAAAAGGTTCGCTCCATTCAACTTGGTGATCCTTACACTAAAAACATCATCTCCAAGATTCAGCTTCCAAAGTATGAGCCTTTCCACCTTGATGACCAAGGCACTCTATTCTTTAAGCACATGATGTTTGTTCCGAAGTATCCGGGTTTGAGAGAGCAAGTTCTTAAAGAGGCTCATGATTCTATTCTTTCTATCCACCCTGGTAGCACTAAGATGTACATGGACCTGAAAACACAGTATTGGTGGCCTGGATTAAAACAGTACTGTGCCAAGTATGTCTCGGAGTGTGATGTCTGCCATAGAGTGAAGCCGTTCATCAAAAACCTTCTGGTCTTCTACAGCCATTGAAGCCTCTAGAATGGAAATGGGAGAAAGTGGAGATGAAATTCATAACTGGCTTTCCAAGGTCTCAAAAAGGCAACAATGCAATATTTGTTGTCATTGACATGCTCTCAAAAGTGGCTCATTTCTTTCTAGTCAAAGAAATAATTTCTAGTAGTCAGTTGGCTGAGCTCTATATCAACAGAATTGTCTCTCTGTATGGGGTTCCTCTTGTAATTATCTCAGACCATGGGAGTATCTTTACCTCCGAGTACTGGGAAAGTTTCCAACAAGGCTTGGGAACAAAGCTAAACTTCAGCACAGCTTACCATCCTTAATCGCAAGGGCAAGTTGAAAGGATCAATCAGATTCTCGAAGACATGCTTCGTGCTTGCATCATGTCTTTTGGCATGAAGTGGGAAGAGTGCCTCCCATATTCTTAATTCTCCTACAACAACAGCTTCCAGAAGAGTCTCTAGATGGCTCCCTTCGAGGTCCTCTATGGTCGCAAGTGCCGTACCCCAAATGGTTGGTCAGGGGTAGGTGTAAGAAAATTCTTTGGTCCCGACATTGTCACTCAAGCAGAAGATAAGGTTCTTATCATTCTTTAGAACTTGAAAATTGCTCAAAGTCATCAAAAAAGCAATTATGACATAAATCACACAGACATGGAGTATGCCCCTGGTGATCTTTTTTACCTTCGTGTCACTCCCATGAGAGGCACGCATCACTTTGGTATCAAAGGCAAGCTTGCGCCTAGATACATTCAAAATCCGTGACAAAAGAGGAGAAGTGGCTTATGCACTGGAGCTTCGTGAAAAACTCAAGGTTCATGATGTCTTCCATATCTTGCAACTCAAGAAGTTCTTCAAGGATCCTGGCAGGACCATGGATCATGATCTCATCAACCTCCAAGAAGATCTCTCCTACAAAGAACACCTCGTAAAAATTCTTAAAGTCGCGGAACAAAAGACTCGCAACAAGTCTATCAAATTCTACAAGGTGCAGTGGTCGCACCATTCCGTTGATGAAGTGACTTGGGAGCACAAGGATGACCTCTATTTCGAGTATCCTACCCTCTTTGAGTCTTCTTCTTCCTAGAATCTCGGGGCGAGATTCATGTTTAGTGGGGGAGAGTTGTAGAATCCCATCTATCTAACATCTGTAATGCTACATGGTCTATTAATAAAATGCTACTTACTACATGTTATTGATTGCATCATCATTATATCATGCTCATGTCACCATGCCACCTTTCATTTGAGCATCATATGAAACTCCTCTATTTGGTTCTTATACCATATGCATTATATATTGTGTCACTTGTAGTTGCCTATTGATATATTGTATTTGCTTCTTGATAAATTATTTCATGCCCAAGTTGAGTTGGGGGTATATCTTTTACCACTCCACCACCTCTCTTATCACCACCTTATCATTCCACCATCTTAGTCACATATGAGCCATTGCATTTCCTTGTTATTTATATCTAGCTCATATGTACTATGATGGATCCACTTCAAATTCCATATGCTCCCATAGTTGTTTCTTCAGTGTTTTCACAATATGAATCATGAGGAGCCACATGGCCACCTTTGCATGATATGTGGGTGGGATGCATCTATGTGTTTTTTACCATATTTATGTTTTTACCATAAAACCCCTCTATTTATGATTTTTACCATAATTTTTTTATACAAATGATTCGTTAAACTGTAGTTCTAGATTTTCCGTTGCCCCATGTCGATGTAGTCTAGTCCGGAAATTTTTGATTTGGGTGTAAATTTTGTTGATTATTCCACATAGATTTTCTTTACTCTTGTTTTTCGCTAAGCTTTCATGAGTGTATCTTGGATTAGGTTATTTGTTTGGGAAAAGTTTGGCCACCACCAAATTATCTGAAAATTTGTTATGGACAACTATTCTTAATAGGTTTGTTCTATCTGTTACTGCGATGCAGTACTTACCAGTTGTTCCTATTACAAATAATTCAGAAAAATGATTTATTTTTAGGATTTGCATTAGATGGATGGTTGATATCATTTTCTTCCAAAAAACTGGTGCTTTATATTGATCTATAGATATACGTTTAAATATTTAGAGGCGCATGAATGACACATGAACTGCATATTAGTGGCATAACAAAGCATATATTTGAAATTTATACATGGTGAGAAGATTGCTTTTCCATCTTGGTAATTATCTAAAGGCTTAAGCCTGAACAAAACCGAGCTATGTGAGGCTATTGCAGGGCGTTTTTCCAATCTTGTGCCCCTTCATGTGGGCCTCCGTTGCTTCCTATGGCTGCCAGTGGACCTACTACAACCTAGTACGTGTGTGCCTTCCTCAACCCTGAAGGCAACGAAGCCCGAAACGATCTCTTATCTTCCACGATGACTCTCTCTGGAGCAGGTCCTCTCAGCCCTAGGGTTTCTCATGCGGTGGCTGGGGCCGTTCGTCCTCCCTCCCGTCGTGCCTCCTCCCCCTTCTGGCATCCTCCTCCTTCCACTGCGCGGCCGGCCGCCAGCCTCCTCTCCGCCCCTACTTCTCGCTGCAGGAAACCATGGCCACTGCTGCGCCGCATGAAGTGGCATGGAGTTCACCATCCTCCACATCTGCAATTCCCCGCTAGCGACCTGTGGCCACCGAGCAAGGCCGCCGCCAGCGACGACACCAATTCGAGGTGGGGTGTGAGGGCGAAGCCTAGCCTGCCACCACAGAGGCAGACGAATACCTCAAGCCAAGGTGAGCCCCTCCTTCCTATGCATCCTCTGTGCTACATCTCTCCCTCACATGCTCCAATAAACTCTCACTCATGTGCTCCAATGCTAAACTATAGGGAGGCCACTCGAAGGAGTTGCGTCATCTCCATCAATGGGTGGAGAGCAGGCCACCACACACGATTGCTACTCTGCCACTACCTCCTTGAAGCTTGAAGTAAAAGTGAATGGAGACTGCTCATGTTTGATTTAGCACCTAATACATCAATATTTGTTCGTGCAGATCTGTTTTTATTTGTGCGTACAAGGTATTTGGTGAAAATCCCTGCTAAGATTAATGTTCTTTTTGTGTTGTTCTTGTAGGCATGAAACACAAGAAATCTCGAGCAAATAAATGTGTGTTTCTACTGATCAATGGCTTTGCCAGTGAGTGCGAGAATAAGACATGCTAGAAATTATCTCTTATTTTTGTGTACTAACCGAAATCTATTGGAGCAATTGACTCTTTTCCTCAATTCTAATTACTTCCTGTCATGTGTAGTTTCTGCTTTTGAGAGATTTTACTACCTCTTCTGTTCGAACCATTTTGGTTGGGTGAATATTTTAAATATATATATATGTGCATGTAAGATAACCATCCTCTATTTTATTTCTCTAAATCGGTCACTTTTAAGACATTTCAGTTCATCATGCGGTGATAAATAGGATTTTGTTTTGAGATCTCCAATAATAGTTCCAAGCTCAGATGAACTTCTGAAGACAAAGATTGTAACATCCCAAAACTTCAATCCAAGCTTATCAAGATCAAATCAACCAAAAATGGGGTTAACAAAAACTTTTCCAAATTTAAAATGAAAACATTCATATATGTGTGCATTTAAAATAGGAGTTGTTTGAATTGCCTTGATTGAGTGATCCAATGCTTGTAAAATATTTCTTAGATGATTTAAACACCATGATCTTAGCAGATGCTCTTAGCAGATTGCCGTGTAGGCTTAACACCATGATCAAGGAGAAGCAACCCAGTTTGTATGAAGAATTAGAGCAGTTCAGGATGAAATTAGTTAGCAAAGGATTCCTAGCTAGCATTGAACTTCAACCCACTTTGATTAGCCAAATCAAGGAAGCCTAGAAGGGAAATGAAAGTATCGACGGAATCAAACGTCGTATTGGTACAGGAAAGGTACCTGGATTCACCGAAGACGAAGAAGGGGTACTGTGGTACAAAGGACGTATCTGTGTTCCAGCTGATTCGGAGCTGAAGGAGGTTATCATGAAGGAAGCTCATGATACTTTTTATTCTATCCACCCCGGAGGAACAAAGATGTATCAGGATTTGAAAGAGCAATTTTGGTGGCACAAGATGAAGAGAGAGATGAGAAGCTACATCGCCAAATGTGACATCTGTCAAAGAGTCAAGGCAGAACATCAAAGACCTGCAGGACTGTTGCAACCATTACAGATTCCGGAATGGAAGTGGGATTCCGTCGGAATGGACTTTATCACCAGTTTACCTACTTCTAGTATGGGAAATGACTCAATCTGGGTCATAGTTGATAGACTGTCCAAGGTAGCCCAGTTTATACCTGTCAAGACAACTTACCAGAGTGCAAAGTTAGTAGAGCTATACATTGCTAGGATTTTTAGTCTGCATGGAACCCCCAAGACCATAGTATCAGATCGAGGAACTCAGTTTAACTCGAGATTTTGGCAGAAAGTTTAGGAAGGATTAGGAACCAAGTTGAACTTCAGCACCGCATATCACCCGCAAACTGATGGACAGACTGAAAGAGTCAACCAGATCCTAGAGGATATGCTTAGAGCTTGTGTGTTGGAATATGGATCAAAATGGGAAGACTGCATGCCTTTCACAGAATTCTCATATAACAACAATTATCAAGCTAGTTTGCAAATGGCACCATTTGAATTCCTATACGGAAGAAAGTGTCGTACCCCTTTGAATTGGTCGCAAGTAGGAGAGAGTCAGATCTTCGGACCCGACATTCTCCGAGAAGCAGAAGAGAAAGTTCACAAAATCTGTGAGCATCTCAAGACCACCCAATCCAGACAGAAGAGTTATGCTGACAAGAGAAGGAGAGACCTGACTTTCAATGTCGGAGATTTTGTATATCTCAAGGTTTCACCATTGAAGGGAACTCAACGCTTTAGTCTGAAAGAAAAGTTAGCCCCTAGATATATCGGGCCCTTCAAAATTCTGAACCATCGAGGAGAAGTATCGTATCAGCTGGAACTGCCTGAAGAGATGTCAGCCATCCACAATGTGTTCCATATCTCGTTACTTCGCAAATGTCTGGAAGTGCCCGAGAAGACTAAAGTTTTCAAGAACATCGATCATAGAGCTGTGGAAATCAACAATGACCTGACCTATCGAGAAGTACCCATCCGTATCTTAGAAGAAGCCTACATAACCACCAGGACCAGGAGTATCAAGTTTCTCAAGATTCAGCGGAGCAACCATACCGAGGAGGAAGCTACTTGGGAGCGAGAAGATTACATTAGGACAGAGTTCCCAGATCTCTTTAGTTCCTAGTTTTCTTTGTAAATCTTGGGACGAGATTTTGTTTAAGGGGGAAGGTTTGTAACATCCCAAAACTTCAATCCAAGCTGATCAAGATCAAATCAACCAAAAATGGGGTTAACAAAAACTTTTCCAAATTTAAAATGAAAGCATTCATATATGTGTGCATTTAAAATAGGAGTTGTTTGAATTGCCATGATTGAGTGATCCAATGCTTGTAAAATTTTTCTTAGATGATTTAAACATCATCTACATCATTCCCAACCTTTTCCTAAAGAAAATCAAATCAAAAAGAATTAAAAAGAAGGAATGGTCATTTTGGCAAAATTAACTCTCATGCCTACTTTGAGTGTTACTAGCACTCATTTCTTAACAGAAACAATTCTTGATCCTTGTACCCCTTGCTAGTACACATAATGAGGTACCAAGGCCCACCTTTGGATCTGCTAAAAATACTCTTTTAATAATTTAAAATGACAGTTTAAAATTGAATCTAATGCATATGCATAGATCACCCCTATTTCAAAACCCATCTATTTGAGCTCCACTTTCAAAACCCTTGCAACCAGAGACTACCTAGCACTAGTGGAGATCACTCAAAAATTTTGAAACCAAAATTCAAAACTTTCTTTCTTGCGGCCATTTCCACAAACACTTGGCAGGCAAGAATCTAACTCTAATCCTAGCTCACTGTTTACTACAGAGTTTTGCCCCCATTTGATCCCCATTTACTCCCTCTGTCTCCAAATGATCTAACCAAAGCCTAAACACCCATCTCCTACACCCCTAGCAACAATGCCATGCCAACCCGAGCACCTAGTCGCCGGCCCAACTTGCAACCACTGCAGCAGACCGCCCCTCTCTCTCCCTCCATGTCTAGGAGGTAGCTCACACCTCACCGCCACCCCCTGTCCCCTGCTCGAGCCCAGCCCTATAGTGGACCACCGAGGATAGCCCGCGCCCAGTGCCACCGCACCATGCCGGTGCCGCCCCCAGAGCGCGCTCTGTCCCCGCTCGCCCAGACCGCCCCTTGGCCACAGCCCGCGCCCGCCGCTCCGCCTCGACCTGGAGAACACCCCAGACACCCCCGCTGGCCGCCCAACGCCTCACAGCCACCGCTCGCCGTGGACACCGCCGCCTCTGCCGCTCAGAGCGCCACCTCGCCCAGACCACATGCCACCGCCCCTATGGCTGCATTCAATGCCTAGAGCACCGCCAGGGAACCGCACGTTGATCGCCACCCGCAGCCATGCCTCTACCCCGCCGTAGCCATGCCGCCACCATCGCCTGCCCATCCCGCTCGGTCTCACCGTCGGGCCTATAAAAGGAGCCCTCCCCAGCCTCTTCTCTCCACACCACTCCACTCCCCTCACCTCTCTGAACCTCACCCACCTCTCGCTGGGGCAAGGCGAGCTCTGCCTCGCCAGAATTGGAGCTGGAGCAGCCACGGTTGGAGGAGAAGGGCGCCGCTGATTGCGACCACCCCAAGCTCCGCCGCAACCGCGCCTTGCCTCGCCGTCGCCTTCCACTTCATTTGCCCGCCTCGCCGAGCCTGCTGGAGCCCTGGTACGTCCCCAACAGACCCCCACCGAGCCGCTAGGGTTCGAGCTCGCCGGCGACCTGTTCGTCATCGACGACGACCCTCAGCCGTAGATTCCCCTTCTAATCCTATGGCCCACAGCGCGCGTACCGTTTCGCCTGTTAAGTGACGCTGACAAGCGGGACACCCCTGTCAGCTGAGCCCCGCGCCGCGGAGTGCCACTGGGGCCGGCCCAAGTGTTTTCCCGCGCTAGCCCACCCATTCAAATCTGGATTTTTCTTTTTAGTTAAATCTAGTTTCTGTCCACTATTTCAAAATTCAATTCTGGGAGTTTGCCAAATCCAAATTGCATGAAACTAATTTTGCCTGAAAAGTATTAAGATGATCTATCCAAGCCCGTTGGATTTAATTCAATTAGAGTTATAGATCTCTCCTAATAAAAATAAGAAGACAGAAGCATTTGCAACTTGCAACATTTGTATAAAATCAACCAAGTTAGTTTTTGAGTTGATTCCAATTCTCAAAAATCACATTTCATCATATCTATCTAAATATGTAATAATATCAAGGTTTACATGAAGTGACTTTGGACTAGTACCAAAATAATGCTATATAGGCATTTCTAGTCACTTTAAATCATTAAATAATGAACTTAAACCAAAGTAATATTGATCCAACCTTTAATTCTCATTCCCATGTGTTAAGATGTGTGGTGATGACATGTGTCCACATGATCCCATATCTTAAGTGGTGAATATTAAATCTTAGTTAATTTTTTTCAATGAGTAGAAATTACTTTTCTAAAATAAAAAGAATAAAACTATGGAATTAAACTTGTGATGATTGTGATGATAATAGATCATCAAATGTGTGTCCTAAAATGCTACTTAGCCTAGTTAAGTATAGTTTGGTGATTGTGTACTCCCTATGTATTTATAGACGATAGTACCGACCAAGCTTTCGAGGAGGAGGAGTTCTACCCAGAAGAAGAAGAAGAAAACTTCAACCACTTCACCAACCAAGACAAGCTACTATTAGCAAGCTAGCACTATTTAAGTGCAAGCCACCATTAACGGTGCAAGCTAACACTTGCAAGTTTAGTGCTTAGCAAGTTAGGACCAAACTAGATGGTTTAGCAAAGATTCCTTAAGCATGCCTTGATCACACTCCCTTTTGACTATTAGTACTCCAAGTCTTAGTTACAAGATTTAATCCCTTAGTTTACACCAAGTTCTTTACTTGTTTTGAAGGTAGCATAAAAAGTATAAAACTTGACCTATTTAGAACCCTTTAGATGTCATTCTATGGCATGAGATTGAACCCATCTTTTCCACCTTAGTGAACACTCTTAACTTAGTAGTTTAGAGTAGATCAAAAACTTGAGTCACTTTAGATGGGAACACTTGGTGAAAATGAATTATGAAAACCTTGGAATGATGAGTCATTCTATTGAGATGTTTTGACATGTGTTGTGAAACACAAATGGTTGATGTGATGAAAATGTTGAGGCATGAGCCTTACCCCTTTTTATAAAACTGATGGTTGGATTCGGATGCGATACCATTCCAAATTTACCGTACAACCACATTACCTGAATTGGGTAAGGCTTAGCTGGAAATTTATATGCATTAGTATTAGTTCCCTCACGGGAGAGGTCTGAGATGAGGCTACCTCTCAATGTTGTCCACCTATGCAGTGCCCAAGATAACTGATGGTCATGGTTGGGAGGCCATGCTCATAGGAGAGGTGCTTATACTAGGGTGTGTAAAGGGAAGGTTATGTTTGATTATCTGCATACTAAGTATGATGATTCAGGGTTATCCCTGACAGATGTATCGAATCTTGTGGTAAAAGTGTACCACCTCTGCAGAGTGTCAAACTATTCGAATAGCCGCGTCTGCGGTTATGGACAGTTGGAATGGCCATACTGTTTCGTTGTCAGATGTTTTCTAAATACTTTGAAAAGAATGATGAATCTTGACTTGACCACAACAGGATTGTGTTTATGACAATAGCTTCCCAACTTATGTGATTTTAGGACTTTACTTTATCTTTCTTTGCTTCTGAACTCAGCTTAGGTTTCAAAACTTAACTTTATAGTTAAACTTAGAGTTAGCACTTTAACTTAGAAGTTTATACTTGTTAGTGGTAGTTTGCGAGTACTTAAAGAGTACTCATGGCTTTTGTCCCTGGCTATTATCATGGCCAGACTATGAAGGAGACTATCAAGATGATGGCCAACAGGACGGCTATGATAACTAGGACTATCTGCCTTCGTCAACATTGCCTGTGCCCCTGAAGATGGACCCCACCGCTACGCTTATCTTTTATTTCCGCTGCTTGTTGTATTAAGACTGGATCATGAGATCCTTATTTGTGTAAGACCTTATGTATGGTTTGTAATGGATGATGTACTGTGATATCCAATCCGTTATGTCTCGCAAAAATGGTAATTCTGGGATTGCGAGGTATGGCATAACGGGCATCTGGGATTAAAAATCCGGGTGTTGACAAGTTGGTATCAGAGCCATCCTGACCATAGGAGACCCTAGTTAGAATGGACGTCAAACAAAAACTTAGTTTCAAAACCAAAGTGAGTATTTATGAAAAACTATCTCCTCTCTTACCCTTGTGGATTCTTTCTCAAAAATTCATGTGCCTCAAAACTCTTAGACTACTTCTTAAAATAATTGACACACTTGATCACTTCACTAACTTCCTCATCCTTAATTCTTGTAGATGGAGACTCAGTTCAGCAAGTTTTACCAGTTGGGAAACGGAGGTTAGCTGATCTTCGAGAGGGATCTGGATTCACTGTCGGAGTTACTGGGATGCCCGCACCCGGATTTTCTTGGAGCTCACCTTCAAGGACCCCCAGGAGGAGACTTACAGTGGCTAGTCACCGCAGACCTTAGAGGAAGCATTGAAGCACCAACTTCTGGAAGAATTCAGTTCTCTGTGAGAGAGAACAACTGGCTAGATGGATTAGCCAGGGCAATGCATGAAGCTCTCGCACGTCTATGTGCCCTCAGTGTCAACAAGACCCAAGGAACCCGTTTTGCCCACTATGCAAGACGTGATTTCATGGGAATGCCAATGGAGTTGCCGGGCCACCCCGAGTTGAGGCGTCAAGTGGAGAACCTTGAATTCTTGTTGCATGACAGACAGCGGGAACTGGACAATGCCAGAGAGTTAGCCAACCATAACCGTGTCATTGCCGACCAGAAGGCCCAGACTTTCGCACTGCTTGTCCAAGACCGTCAGTATCTTCGCCGCCAGCGTGCCAAGAAGGATCACACCATCGCCCGTCTTCACAAGAAGGTGGCCGACCTCGAGAAGACCGTCAAGGAGCAGGAAGCTCAGCTTGCCGCCAAGGAAGAAGAAGATGAGGGTGAAGACATTCAGGGAGACATGGATTCTTACCTCAGCAATGATGATGATTTTCTGGCGGAGGATGCCGTGGACTTCTACACTGACGATGAGGACTCCGACTTCATCGACGATGAGTAGATGCACTAGAGCACTGTCGTAGCATGAGATGTATCGATCTCACTATATCTTAGCTTGCAGAATGGTTCTCCAAACCATCTGTTTCCCTTTGATTGTTGTGGTGTGTGTTGTATCGTGTGCTTGCTTGCATGAATGAAAAATGAAGTTAGTTGAAAAACCTGAGTCTAACTCAAAGTTTTAGCTTTGAAAACCCAAAACCATGAACCTTAGAATTTCCCTCTTACCCCTATATCTCAATCTTCAGATGACTCATGGAAACCAAGGAGGGAGCAACTCGTCGCAAGACCCAATGCTACAGATCTTGCAGAATCTCATCGCAGACCGTGAAGCAAGCCGAGCAGAACGCCAAGCCAACTTAGCAACACTTCAACAGATCACCCAGATGGCTCTCAACAATCAAGGGCATGAAAATCAGGATCACCAGGGATCCAAACTCAAAAACTTTCAGAACACTAATCCCCCAATCTTCAATCAATCTGAGAACCCATTAGATGCTGATGACTGGTTACAGACCATGGAAAACAACTTAGAAGTTGCCCGAGTTGATGAAAATGAGAAAGTTCTCTTCGCCACCCACTATCTGGCAGGAGATGCAAGAGCTTGGTGGAATAGTATCCGCAATATGAACCATGGTCAAGTGATGACATGGGAAGCATTCAAGGTCAAGTTCAGCCGCACCCACGTGCCGCAAGGTCTAGTCAACAGAATGAGAGATGAGTTCCGCGAATTGAAGCAAGGAAGAATGACTGTGGTGGAGTACCATGACAGATTCCTGTCACTTGCCAGATATGCACCTGATGAAATCAACACGGAGACCAAGAAGAAGGAGAGATTCTTGAACGGATTGCATGATGAGATGCAGACTGTCCTCGTCAACATCCGTTTCCAGGACCTCGAAGAGCTAGTCGACTCTGCCATTCAGATGGAAGGGAAGATTAACCAGGCAAACGACAACCGCAAGCATCGTATGATGTAGCAGTCTGGATCCAACAATCACCAGAAGTACCGCCCCAACCCTTCGCCAGGATATGCACCAAGAAACAACTGACCCCCAAATGCTTGCCCAAGCTACCCCAACCGTAGCGGAGGCAATGTGAAGTCCGGAGGAAACCATCACAACTCCGGTAATGCCAACAATTTCAACCGTGCACCTCCCAAGAACCACAACAACAACAACAACACTGCACCCAGAACTGGCAGCAATGTTGTACCTGTTGCAGTCAAGGACAAGTCCCAGATCACTTCTTTCGAGTGTGGAGTGAAAGGTCACTACTCCAATGAGTGTCCCAAGAAGACTGCAGCCAATGCCAATGTGAATGCCCCAGCTCAGCAGCAGCGTCGTGTTCAACCAGGAAGGAGATTTTCCCCAGGGAACCCTCACAACCGCAACGGTCGTCTCTTCCACATGAATGCAGAAGAAGCCCAGGAAGCGCCAGATGTAGTACTGGGTATGTTTTCTGTCAACTCAGTTTTAGCAAGAGTATTGTTTAATTCGGGAGCATCGCATTCATTTGTCACCGAAGAATTTGCATGCACTAGTAAGATTCTCCAACCAACCTGAAGCATGTCATGATAGTTCAAATCCCCGGTTCAACAACCAAAGCTAGAAAAATTTGCAAAGTTGTACCTATCAGAATACATGGGATAGATTTTTATGCCAACCTAATTATACTTGGAACCAAAGGATTGGAAGTAGTACTAGGTATGGACTGGATGTCAAGGCATAAAGGATTGATAGACTGTGCTAAGAAAGCCATCACCATGACCAGTAATTCTGGATTCATAGTAGAGCATATCTCTGAAACCTTACCCCGACAATTCAAGTGCAACCAGAGTGTAGCCTTGCCCACCATAGACCAAGTCAGAGTAGTCTGTGAATACCCCGACGTATTCCCAGATGAATTGCTAGGTATGCCCCCGGATAGGGATATTGAGTTCATTATCGAACTAATCCCCGGAACCGGACCCATAGCCCAGAGACCCTATAGCATGAACCCCTCAAAGTTAGTGGAACTGAAGAAGCAGTTGGATGCTATGCTAGCCAAAGGTTTGATTCAACCAAGTGCATCGCCATGGAGATCACCAGTGTTATTCGTCGACAAGAAAGATGGAGGCAACCGTCTGTGCACAGATTACAGAAAGATGAATGATGTCACCATCAAGAACAAGTACCCTTTGCCAAAGATAGAGGATCTATTTGATCAGTTGACTGGAGCCTAGGTATTCTCAAAGATTGATCTTAGGACTGACCAACTTAAGATTCGTGCAACGGATATTCCAAAGACCGCCTTTACTACTCGCTATGGTTTATACGAGTATACGGTTATGTCTTTTGGATTAACCAATGCCCCTGCTTATTTCATGAATCTCGTGAATAAGATCTTTATGAATTTCCTAGATAAGTTTGTTGTTGTGTTTATCGACGACATCCTTATCTACTCCAAGTCCGAAGAAGAGCATGAGCAACATCTGAGAGTTATCCTAGAAACCCTGAGAGAGCATCAGTTATATGCTAAGTTCAACAAGTGTGAGTTTTGGCTGAAAGAGGTAGGATTCCTAGGACATATTGTGTCTGCCGGAGGAGTCTCTGTTGATCTCGCCAAGATCAAAGATGTCGAAGAATGGGAAGCTCCAACCACTCAAACCCAAGTCCGTGCATTTCTCGGATTAGCGGGATATTACCGCAAGTTCGTAGAAGGATTCTCGAGCATAGCCCGACCAATGACCCAATTGTTGAAGAAGGACAAGAAGTTTGAATGGACAGACAAATGTGAAGCCAGTTTCCAGGAGCTGAAGAGGAGATTGATATCAGCCCCAATTTTGGTCATGCCAGACATCAAGAAGCCCTTTGATGTGTATTGTGACGCATCCAAAGATTGGTCTAGGATGTGTAATGATGCAAGAAGGCAAAGTCATCACTTATCTGTCTCGACAACTGAAGCAGCATGAGCAGAACTGTCCAACCCATGATCTTGAGCTAGCAGTTGTAGTTCTAGCACTGAAGACATGGCGTCATTATTTGATGGGAAATCGCTATGAGATTTACTCAGATCATAAGAGCTTGAAGTACATCTTCACTCAGAAGGAGCTGAATATAAGGCAAAGAAGATGGATAGAGTTAATCAAGGATTATGACCTTGACATTCACTACTACCCCGGCAAAGCCAATGTGGTAGCAAATGCTCTTAGCAGATTGCCGTGTAGGCCTAACACCATGATCAACGAGAAGCAACCTAGTTTGTATGAAGAATTAGAGCAGTTCAGGACGGAATTAGTTAGCAAAGGATTCCTAGCTAGCATTGAACTTCAACCCACTTTGATTAGCCAAATCAAGGAAGCCCAGAAGGGAAATGAAAGTATCGACGGAATCAAACGTCGTATTGGTACAGGAAAGGTACCTGGATTCACCGAAGACGAAGAAGGGGTACTGTGGTACAAATGACGTATCTGTGTTCCAGTAGATTCGGAGCTGAAGGAGGTTATCATGAAGGAAGCTCATGATACTCTTTATTCTATCCACCCCAGAGGAACAAAGATGTATCAGGATTTGAAAGAGAAATTTTGGTGGCACAAGATGAAGAGAGAGATTGGAAGCTACATCGCCAAATGTCACATCTATCAAAGAGTCAAGGCAGAACATCAGAGACCTGCAGGACTGTTGCAACCATTACAGATTCCGGAATGGAAGTGGGATTCCGTCGGAATGGACTTTATCACCGGTTTACCTACTTCTAGTAGGGGAAATGACTCAATCTAGGTCATAGTTGATAGACTGTCCAAGGTAGCCCAGTTTATACCTGTCAAGACAACTTACCAGAGTGCAAAGTTAGCAGAGCTATACATTGCTAGGATTGTTAGTCTGCATGGAACCCCCAAGACCATAGTATCAGATGGAGGAACTCAGTTTACCTCGAGATTTTGGCAAAAAGTTCAGGAAGAATTAGGAACCAAGTTGAACTTCAGCACCGCATATCACCCACAAACTAATGGACAGACTGAAAGAGTTAACCAGATCCTAGAGGATATGCTTAGAGCTTGTGTGTTGGAATATGGATCAAAATGGGAAGACTACCTGCCTTTCACAGAATTCTCATATAACAACAGTTATCAAGCTAGTTTGCAAATGGCACCATTTGAATTCCTATACGGAAGAAAGTGTCGTACCCCTTTGAATTGGTCGCAAGTAGGAGAGAGTCAGATCTTCGGACCCGACATTCTCTGAGAAGCAGAAGAGAAAGTTCAAAAAATCCGTGAGCACCTCAAGACCGCCCAATCCAGACAAAAGAGTTATGCTAACAAGAGAAGGAGAGACCTGACTTTCAATGTCGGAGATTTTGTATATCTCAAGGTTTCACCATTGAAGGGAACTCAACGCTTTAGTCTAAAAGAAAAGTTAGTCCCCAGATATATCGGGCCCTTCAAAATTCTGAACCGTCGAGGAGAAGTATCGTATCAGCTGGAACTGCCTGAAGAGATGTCAGCCATCCACAATGTGTTCCATATCTCGTTACTTCGCAAATGTCTGGAAGTGCCCGAGAAGACTAAAGTTTTCAAGAACATCGATCATAGAGCTGTGGAAATCAACAATGACCTGACCTATCGAGAAGTACCCATCCGTATCTTAGAAGAAGCCTACAGAACCACCAGGACCAGGAGTATCAAGTTTCTCAAGATTCAGTGGAGAAACCATACCGAGGAGGAAGCTACTTGGGAGCGAGAAGATTACATTAGGACAGAGTTCCGAGATCTCTTTAGTTCCTAGTTTTCTTTGTAAGTCTTGGGACGAGATTTCGTTTAAGGGGGGAAGGTTTGTAACATCCCAAAACTTCAATCCAAGCTTGTCAAGATCAAATCAACCAAAAATGGGGTTAACAAAAACTTTTCCAAATATAAAATGAAAGCATTCATATATGTGTGCATTTAAAATAGGAGTTGTTTGAATTGCCATGATTGAGTGATCCAATGCTTGTAAAATGTTTCTTAGATGATTTAAACATCATCTACATCATTCCCAACCTTTTCCTAAAGAAAATCGAATAAAAAAGAATTAAAAAGAAGGAATGGTCATTTTGACAAAATTAACTCTCATGCCTACTTTGAGTGTTCCTAGAGCTCATTTCTTAACAGAAACAATTCTTGATCCTTGTACCCCTTGCTAGTACACATAATGAGGTACCAAGTCCCACCTTTGGATCTGCTAAAAACACTCTTTTAATAATTTAAAATGACAGTTTAAAATTGAATCTAATGCATATGCATAGATCACCCCTATTTCAAAACCCATCTATTTGAGCTCCACTTTCAAAACCCTTGCAACCAGAGACTACCTAGCACTAGTGGAGATCACTCAAAAATTTTGAAACCAAAATTCAAAACTTTCTTTCTTGCGGCCATTTCCACAAACACTTGGCAGGCAAGAATCTAACTCTAATCCTAGCTCACTGTTTACTACAGAGTTTTGCCCCCATTTGATCCCCATTTACTCCCTCTGTCTCCAAATGATCTAACCAAAGCCTAAACACCCATCTCCTACACCCCTAGCAACAATGCCATGCCAACCCGAGCACCTAGTCGCTGGCCCAACTTGCAACCACTGCAGCAGACCGCCCCTCTCTCTCCCTCCATGTCTAGGAGGTAGCTCACACCTCACCGCTACCCCATGTCCCCTGCTCGAGCCCAGTCCTGTAGTGGACCACCGAGGATAGCCCGCGCCCAGTGCCACCGCACCATGCCGGTGCCGCCCCCAGAGCGTGCTTTGTCCCTGCTCGCCCAGACCGCCCCTTGGCCGCAGCCTGCGCCCGCGGCTCCGCCTCGACCTGGAGAACACCCCAGACACCCCCGCTGGCCGCCCAACGCCTCACAGCCACCGCTCGCCGTGGACACCGCCGCCTCTGCCGCTCAGAGCGCCACCTCGCCTAGACCGCATGCCACCGCCCCTACGGCTGCATTCAATGCCTAGGGAACCGCTAGGGAACCGCATGTCGATCGCTACCCGCAGCCATGCCTCTACCCCGTCGTAGGCATGCCGCCACCGTCGCCTGCCCATCCCGCTCGGTCTCACCGTCGGGCCTACAAAAGGAGCCCTCCCCAGCCACTTCTCTCCACACCACTCCACTCCCCTCACCTCTCTGAACCTCACCCACCTCTCGTTGGAGCAAGGCGAGCTCTGCCTCGCTAGAATTGGAGCCAGAGTAGCCGTGGTAGGAGGAGAAGGGCGCCGCTGATTGCGACCACCCCATGCTCCGCCGCAACCGCGCCTAGCCTCGCCGTTGTCTTCCACTTTGTTTGCCCACCTCGCTGACCCCGCTGGAGCCTTGGTACGTCCCCAGCAGACCCCCACCGAGCCGCTAGGGTTCGAGCTCGTCGGCGACCCGTCCCCAGGAGAAGAGCCGTAGATTCCCCTTCTAATCCTACGGCCCACAGCGCGCGTACAGTTTTGCGTGTTAAGTGACGCTGACAAGCGGGACCCCCCTGTCAGCTGAGCCCCGCGCCGCGGAGCGCCACTGGGCCGGCCCAAGTCTTTTCCCGTGCTAGCCCACCCATTCAAATCTGGATTTTTCTTTTTAGTTAAATCTAGTTTCTGTACACTATTTCAAAATTCAATTCTGGGAGTTTGCCAGATCCAAATTGCATGAAACTAATTTTGCATGAAAGGTATTAAGATGATCTATCCAAGACCGTTGGATCTAATTCAATTAGAGTTATAGATCTCTCCTAATAAAAATAAGAAGACCGAAGCATTTGCAACTTGCAACATTTGTATAAAATCAACCAAGTTAGCTTTTGAGTTGATTCCAACTCTCAAAAATCACATTTCATCATATCTATCTAAATATGTAATAAAATTAAGGTTTATAAGCAGTGACTTTGGACTAGTACCAAAATAATGCTATATACGCATTTCTAGTCACTTTAAATCATTAAATAATGAACTTAAACCAAAGTAATATTGATCCAACCTTTAATTCTCATTCCCATGTGTTAAGATGTGTGGTGATGACATGTGTCCACATGATCCCATATCTTAAGTGGTGAATATTAAATCTTAGTTAATTTTTTTCAATGAGTAGAAATTACTTTTCTAAAATAAAAAGAATAAAACTATGGAATTAAACTTGTGATGCTTGTGATGATAATAGATCATCAAATGTGTGTCCTAGTATGCTACTTAGCCTAGTTAAGTATTGTTTGGTGATTGTGTACTCCCTATGTATTTATAGACGATAGTATCGACCAAGCTTTCGAGGAGGAGGACTTCTACCCAGAAGAAGAAGAGGAAGAAGAAAACTTCAACCACTGCACCAACCAGGGCAAGCTACTATTAGCAAGCTAGCACTATTTAAGTGCAAGCCACCATTAATAGTGCAAGCTAACACTTGCAAGTTTAGTGCTTAGCAAGTTAGGACCAAACTAGATGGTTTAGCAAAGCTGCCTTAAGCATGCCTTGATCACACTTCCTTTTGACTATTAGTACTCCAAGTCTTAGTTACAAGAGTTACTCCCTTAGTTTACACCAAGTTCTTTACTTGTTTTGAAGGTAGCATAAAAAGTATAAAAATTGACCTATTTAGAACCCTTTAGATGTCATTCTATGGCATGAGATTGAACCCATCTTTTCCACCTTAGTGAATACTCTTAACTTAGTAGTTTAGACTAGATCAAAAACTTGAGTCACTTTAGATGGGAACACTTGGTGAAAATGAATTATGAAAACCTTGGAATGATGAGTCATTCTATTGAGATGTTTTGACATGTGTTGTGAAACACAAATGGTTGATGATGATGAAAATGTTGAGGCATGAGCCTTACCCCTTTTTATAAAACTGATGGTTGGATTCGGATGCGATACCATTCCAAATTTACCGTACAACCACATTACCTGAATTGGGTAAGGCTTAGCTGGAAATTTATATGCATTAGTATTAGTTCCCTCACGGGAGAGGTCTGAGCTGAGGCTACCTCTCAATGTTGTCCACCTATGCAGTGCCCAAGATGACTGTTGGTCATGGTTGGGGGGCCATGCTCATAGGAGAGGTGCTTATACTAGGGTGTGTAAAGGGAAGGTTATGTTTGATTATCTGCATACTAAGTATGATGATTCAGGGTTATCCCTGATAGATGTATCGAATCTTGTGGTAAAAGTGTACCACCTCTGTAGAGTGTCAAACTATTCGAATAGCCGCGTCCACGGTTATGGACAGTTGGAATGGCCATACTGTTTCGTTGTCAGATGTTTTCTAAATACTTTGAAAAGAATGATGAATCTTGACTTGACCACAACAGGGTTGTGTTTATGACAATAGCTTCCCAACTTAAGTGATTTTAGGACTTTACTTTATCTTTCTTTGCTTCTGAACTCAGCTTAGGTTTCAAACTTAACTTTATAGTTAAACTTAGAGTTAGCACTTTAACTTAGAAGTTTATACTTGTTAGTGGTAGTTTGCGAGTACTTAAAGAGTACTCATGGCTTTTGTCCCTGGCTATTATCATGGCCAGACTATGAAGGAGACTATCAAGATGATGGCCAACAGGACGGCTATGATAACTAGGACTATCTGCCTTCGTCAGCATTGCTTGTGCCCCTGAAGATGGACCCCACTGCTACGCTTATCTTTTATTTCCGCTGCTTGTTGTATTAAGACTGGATCATGAGATCCTTATTTGTGTAAGACCTTATGTGTGGTTTGTAATGGATGATGTACTGTGATATCCAATCCGTTATGTCTCGCAAAAATGGTAATCCTGGGATTGCGAGGTATGGCATAACGGGCATCTAGGATTAAAAATCCGGGTGTTGACAAAGATTTATGTATATGGGAAAGGGCTTCCATGAGCGGCTTAGGTAACGGAGAATGTAACATTGACTGAATCATGTTATTTCAATTCCATTGTATTTATTTCTTGCTTTGGTATGCCCGTGTGCACATCCTTGGTTCTCTACATTTTCTTACATAAGATGGTTAGTTGTCACTGTTATTTGATGAACTCTCTTTATATGTTTCTTTCAAAAAGTTGGCATACTTCCACTTGGATATGAGGCTTGATGTCTACGCACTTATATTCCTGTAGATAGTTGTTGGGCCTCCAAGTGTAGAGGTTTGTAGAACAGCAGCAAGTTTCCCTTAAGTGGATTACCCAAGGTTTATCGAACTCAGGGAGGAAGTGGTCAAAGGTATCCCTCTCAAGCAACCCTGCAATCAAGATACAAAAGTCTCTTGTGTCCCCAACACACTCAATACACTTGTCAGGTGTATAGGTGCACTAGTTCGGCGAAGATATAGTGAAATACAAGTGGTATGGATAATTATAAGTGGTAACGGTGCCAGAAAAGAGCTTGACGGGTAGGAAGATACTAAAGGCAATCTGAAATAAAGATGGAAGCAAGCAAACATGTAACAGATCTAGTTGTAAATGGTGTTTCAATGCTTAGAAACAAGGTCTAGGGATCATACTTTCACTAGTGAACACTCTCATATAAATATCTTCTCTTTATGATACTACTCTGAACTACTCTCTGGTTGGACACTCTAATCCATGGTAGGGCTATAACAACACTCCTCAAAGTTCGCTTTCCCCATCTGGATAACCCCACACTGTCACCTTGAGCACTAGATGGTTCCAACAAACACCACAATTTCATAGAGACATCCAACTCCAAATATAACCCATAACAAGTATTTATGTAACCTTAGCCAAAGTGCCACATGGTGTGCACACTGTCAACTTCACACACGTGGGGATAAGCAGAGATTCATTAAAGCACTTGAGTAGCAGAATAGATCTATAGATTACAAAGCTCATGATCGCATAAGATCACGCATAGAGAGAGATGAACACATAGCTACCGGTAGAGCCCTTAGCCTCGAGGAAGAACTACTCCCTCATCATCATGGGAATCAGCAACAACGATGGAGATGGTGGTGCAGATCGATGGAGATGGCTCCGGGGGCACTTCCCCGTCCCGGTAGAGTGCCGGAACAGAGACTTTCTGTCCCCCGAAACTCCCCTTCAGTGGTGGCGGCGCCGTGGAGGTTTTCGTGGCTTTCTCCCGGATTATTTAGGGTTTCTGCATTAGAGGGCTTCTTATAGGCGAAGAGGCGATGTCACAGGGTGTAACATCCCCGAAACTTTAATCCAGGATATTAAGATCCAAATCCCCCAATTTAGGGTTAACAAAATACTTTTTCTCATTTAAATAATTAAGAATGCATATGAGTGTTGCATTAATATAGAATTGTTTGAAATTGCCATGTTTGTTTGTTCTAATGGTTGTAAAATGATTCAAAGATGAATGACAAATCATCTAGATCATTCCCAAACAAAATACAAAAAAATAAAACAAATAAGATTAATAAAGGCAAATTGTCACTTTTGCCATTTTAATCCACTAGGTCACTTTAGGTGTTCCTAGAACTGAAATTCCAGTAGAAACAATTCTAAATCTTTGCACCCCTTGCTAGTACAAGTAAAGATCTACCAAGGCCAACCTTGTGATCTTACAAAAACAATTAAACCCTAAATTTAAATGGCATTTGAAAATGGAATCAAGTGTACGTAACTAGATCCCACTTTTTCAAAAACCACTCAAATGAGTTCAAGTTGCCAATCCCAAGCAACCATAGATTTTTAAGCATATGACCAACAACTCCACCAAAAATCTTTTTAAAATTCAATTAAAATGTTCTTGCGGCCATTTTGTCGAATAGTTGGTAGGCAAATAAAATCTGCCTAACAAACACTATTTGTTGATCAATGCTTTGTCGAGCATTTGGCTCAATCTTGTCCCCCCTGCTCTCCCTTGTCTCCCCTAGCTCTAACCAAGCCATCACAGAGCTACCATTTAGCCCCTAGTAGCAGTGTCGCGCCACCCCGACGCCATGATCGCCTGCCGACCATGCCCACGTTGCAGGAGCACGCACCGCCCTCTTCCGCCGCACTAGGGAGGTAGGCGTCATAGCACCGCCGTCCACGGTCCCTTCCCCGAGCCGTGCCAGGCCCTGGACCACCTCACATCGCTCGCGCCCACCGCCTCTGCGTCGTGCCTAGCTCACGCCAGAGCGTCGTCCCCGACAGGCCCACACAAGCCGCGCCTTGACCTCAGCTTGTGTGCGCCATTTCGCCTTAACCCCAGCTCACCCCCAGACACGCCCTTTCCCCGCCGCGTGACCAGCAGCCACCGCACGCCGTGTCAAGCACCGCCTCTACCACGTAGAGCGCCAGCCTTTCCTGACCAAATGCCACCGCCCCTAGCGTCTCCCTTACACCATAGCTGACCGCCAGGAGGCAAGCCACTGTCTGCCTACACCACCCATTCCTCTAGTGCCCTGTACCGTCGTCACCGCCGAGCTCACCGCCGCCCTCACGGTCTCCTCGTCGAGCCTATAAAAGGAGCCATCCCCAGCACTAATTCCTCACACCACTCAACTCCCCTCTCTCTCAGAACCACCTCACAGCATCGCTGGAGCCGCTCGAGCAGCCGTTCGCTGGTATTCCGCCGGAGTTTGCCGTAGCAGAGAAGAAAGGGGCCCGTCGATTTCGTCCACCCCAGGAGCCGCCGTGACCTCGCCTGAGTTCGTCGTCATCTCCTCGTTCGATCGCCCCCATCGCCACACTAGTTGGAGCCCTGGTATGCCCCCTTTGCACCCCCACCAAGCCGCTAGGGTTCCGTCTCGCTGGCGACCAGTCCATCGTCGACGATGAACCACCACCGTTGATCTAGGTTCTAATCGCATGGCCCACATCGCCACGTACCGCTTCGCGTTAGAAGAGCCGCTGACATGTCGACCCCCTGTCTGCTGTCCTCTGCGTTGTGGAGTGTAACTAGGCTGGCCCATTTTCTTTCCCGCGCTGGACCTAGAATTCAAATAATGATTTTCCTATTTAAACTTAATCCAGATTCTATCCCCTAGTTTGAAAACCAATTCAGAGGGTTTTGCCTAACCAAATTGAATGATTGAAATTTTGCTAGAAAGATAATTAAAATCTCTATCCAAGCTCGTTGGATTTAAATCATTTAGAATTATAGATCACATATAGAAAAAATAACAAGACAGAGACTTTTCTGCATTCAAACATTTTTCAAAAATCAACCATAATAGCTTTTGAGTTGATTACACCTCTCAAAAATCATATTTGAATATACCTATCTAAATATGTAAAAATATTTAGGTTTGCATACATTGACTTTGGACTAGTACCAAAATAATGCTATATAGGCATTTCTACTCACTTTAAATCATTTAAATATTAATCTTAAACTTTATAAAAGGTGATTCAACATTTAAATCAGATTCCCATGTACTAGAATTTGTGGCGATGACATGTGTCCACATGATCCCATATTTTAATTGGAGAATATTAAATCTTAGTTATTTTTCAGTGAGTAGAAATTACTTTTCTCAAATAAAATAAATGAAACTAGTTCATTAAATCTTGTGATGAATGTGATGATACTAGATCATCAAATGTGTGAGTTAGCATACTAAATAGACTAGTTAAGTATTGTTTGGTGATTGTGTATTCCATATGTATTTATAGACGATAGTACCGACCAAGTCTACGAAGAGGAGGAATTCTACCCCGAGGAAGAAGTGGAGAATTTCAACCACTTCACCAACCAAGGCAAGCCTAGCACTTCAAGTAAACTTAACAAGCTAGAATTAAGCAAGATAACCTAAGCAAGATGCATTAGGCATGCTTTGGTTATACCTCTTTGATTTATACCAATCCCAAGTTTTACTTACAAGCTTTAATTCTTTTACTTTACCAAAGTTCTTTACTTTGTTTATAGATAGCATAAAGAGTATAAAACTTGGCCTATCTAGTTATACTTAGATGTCATTCTATGGCATGAGATTAAGATTAGCATCCCACCTTAGTGAATCCTCTTAACTTAGTAGTTTAGAGCTAAACCAAAACTTGATCACTTTAGATGGGAATACTTGGTGAAAATGACTTATGAAAACCATGGAATGATGAGTCATTCTATTGAGATGTTTTGACATGTTTTGAGAAACACAAAGGGTTTATGATGATGAAAATGTTGAGGCATGAGCCTTAGCCCTTTATAAAAACTGATGGTAGGGTTCGGATTCGATACCATTCCAATTTTACCGTACAACCACAATACCTGAATTGGGTAAGGCTTAGCTGAAAGTTTATATGCATTAGTATGAGTTCCCTCGCGGGAGAGGTTTGAGCTGAGGCTACCTCTCAATGTTGTCCACCTATATAGTGCCTAGGATGGCAGATGGCCATGGCTAGGAGGCCAAGCTCATAGGAGAGGTGCTTATACTAGAGTGTGTAAAGGAAAGGTTATGTTTGATTATCTGCATACTAAGTATGATGATTCAGGGTTATCCCTGACAGATGTCTCGAATTTTGTGGTGAAAGTGTACCCCTCTGCAGAGTGTCAAACTATTCGAATAGCCGCGTCCACGGTTATAGATATTTGGAGTGGCCATACTGTTCCGTTGTCAGATGTTTTAAAAATGACTTATGAAATGAATTGTGACATGACTTGACCACAACATGGTTGTGACTATGACAACTGAGTTCCCACTTAGGTGATTTTAGAATTTTATTTTATCTTTCTTTGTTTCTGAACTCAGCTTCGGTTTCAAACATAACTTTACAAATAAACTTAGAGCTTAGCTTCCCTACTAGAACTACTTTACTTGTTAGTGATAGTTTGCGAGTACTTAAAGAGTACTCATGGATTTGTCCCTGGCTATTCCCGTGGCCAGACTATGAGGAGGACTATCCGGAAGAAGGACAGCATGATGGCTACGACAACTAGGATCATCTCCCATCGTCAGCATTTCCTGTGACACTGAAGATGGAGCCCACCACTACGTTATTTATTCTGCTACTTGTTTGTACTAAGACTAGATCATGAGATCCTTTATTTGTGTAAGACCTTATTATGGTTTGTAATGGATGATGTACTGTGATATCCAATTTGTTATGTCTCGCAAAAATGGTAATCCTGGGATTGCGATGTATAGCATAACAGGCATCTGGGATTAAAAACCCGGGTGTTGACAAGTTGGTATTAGAGCCATCCTGACCATAGGAGACCCTAGTTAGAATGGACGTCCGAACAAAAACTTAGTTTCAAAAACAAAGTAAGTATTTGTGAAAATCTATTTCCCCTCTTACCCTTGTGATTCTTTCAAAAAGATTCATGTTCCTCAAACTTCTTACATTACTAAATAAAATTTGACACACTTGATCACCTCACTAACTTCTCATCCTAAATTCTTATAGATGGAAGTTTAGTACTGCAAGTTCTACCAGTTGGGCAACGGAGGCCAACTGATCTTCGAGAAGGATCTTGATGCACTGTCTGAGTACCTTGAGTGTCCTCATCCGGAATTCTTCAGAGCTCAACTCAATGGTCCCCCAGGAGGAGATTTACAATGGGTAATAGTTGCTGATCTTCGAGGCAAGATAGAGGCACCACTGTCCGATAAGATTCAATTCACCGTGAGAGAGAACAACTGGCTAGATGGATTAGCCAGGGCAATGCATGAAGCTCTCGCTCGTCTTTGCGCCCAGAATGTCAACTTGATCCAGGGAACCCGCTTTGCTCACTATGCAAGGCGTGTCTCTATGGGAATGCCTCTAGAGATGCCAAGTCACCCGGAGCTGAAGCGTCAAGTTGAGAATCTTGACTTCCTGTTGTACGACGGACATAAGGAATTGGACAATGCTCGAGAGTTCGCCAACCACAACCTTAGCATCGCCGCCCAGAAGTCCCAGACTTTCTCACTGCTCGTCAAGGATCGTCAGCCACTTTGTCGTCAATGCGCAGAGAAGGATCGCACCATCGACCGTCTTCGCAAGAAGTTGGCCGACCTCGAGAAGACCATCAAGGAGCAAGAAGCTCAGCTTGCAGCAAAAGAAGAAGAAGAGGAGGAAGGCGAAGACATCCAGGGGATATCCACTCGTACCTCAGCAATGATGATGACTACCTGGAGGATGATGCCATGGACTTCTACACCGACGATGATGACTCCGACTTCATCGATGATGAGTAGATGCACTAGAGCACTATCGTAGGAAGGAGATGTATCGGTCCCATTGTATCTTAACTTATAGAATGGTTCTTAAAACCATTTGTTTTCCTTTTTTTGTGGTGTGTGTGTGTTTGTATCGTGTGCTTTGCTTGAATGAATGAAAATAAGTTAGTTTGCCAAACCTAAGTCAAACTCAAAGTTTTAGCTTTGAAACCAAAACCATAAACCTTAGAACTTTCCCTCTTACCCCATTATCTATCTCAATCTTCAGATGACTCGTGGAAACCAAGCAGGGAGCAACTCATCGCTGGACCCAATGGTGCAGATTCTGTAGACACTTATTGCAGACCGCGAAGCTAGTAGGGCAGAGCGCCAAGCAAATATAGCCACCCTGCATCAGATCGCCCAGATGGCTCACAAAAATCAGGGCCACGAAAATCAGGATCATCATGGATCCAAACTCAAAAACTTCCAAAATACCAATCCCCCAATCTTTAGCAAGTCTGAAGACCCGTTGGATGCTGATGATTGGTTACAGACCATGGAGAACAACTTAGAAGTTGCCAGAGTGGATGCTGATGAGAAAGTTCGGTTTGCCACCCACTATCTGGCAGGAGATGCAAGAGCATGGTGGAACAACACCCGCACAATGAACCACGGTCAAGTGATGACGTGGGAAGCCTTCAAAGTCAAGTTCAGCCGCACCCATGTGCCGCAGGGTTTAGTCACCCGAATGAGAGATGAATTCAGAGAACTAAAGCAAGGCAGAATGACTGTAGTGGAGTACCATGACAGATTCTTGTCCCTCGCCAGGTATGCCCCTGATGAGATCAACACTGAAGCCAAGAAGACGGAGAGATTCCTGAAAGGACTACATGATGAGATGCAGACGGTATTAGTCAACATCCGTTTTGAGGATCTCGAAAAGCTAGTCGACTCTGCCATTCAGATGGAAGGGAAGATCAACCAAGCGAACGACAACCGCAAACGTCACCAGAAGTATCGCCTCAACCCGTCTGCCGGATATGCCCCGCGAAACAATAGACCCCCAATGTCTCGCCCAAGCTACCCCAACCGTAGTGGAGGAAATGTGAAGTCCGGAGGAAACAACAACAACCACCCCGGCAACTCCAACAACTTCAACCGTGCACCGCCCAAGTCCAACAACAACACTGCCCCAAGGACTGGAAGCAATGTTGTGCCTGTTACAGCCAAAGACAAGTCTCAGATTACTTGTTTTGAGTGTGGAGTGAAGGTTCACTACTCCAATGAGTGTCCCAAGAAGATTGCCGCCACTGCCAATGTGAATGCCCCAGCTCAATGATGACCCACAAGTACAGGGGGTGTATCGCAGTATTTTCGATAAGTAAGAGTGTCAAACCCAACGAGGAGCAGAAGGTGCTGGCTAGTGGTATGGATCAGGAATTCTCTGCAAATACTTAGCAAACATATTTTTAGGGGTTTTTGACAATGCAAGTAAATAAATTACGAGTAAATAAAAGACAATAAGAATAGATGCAACAAGTGGCTCAATCCTTTATTCAGCAAAGGACAAGCTGGTTGTATTACTTAAGATGACCAAACATTCTCGAGGACACATGGGAGTTCTGTCAAGTGCTTTCACTTCATATAGTTGATTAATCTTCTTTAGTTTGCTAAGTGTTGTGTGGGTGAACCTGTGCTAATGTACTGACCTTCCTAGGACTAATACATACTTGTGATTAAACCCATTGCAAGCATCCGCAAGTACCAGAAAGTAATTAAGGTAGAAACCTAACCATAGCTTTAAACTCTAAGACCCTGACGTCCCTTGTGCAATGGTTTCCTAACGGAGGTTCAGGTTTCTGTCACTCCAGCAACCCTTACGATTAGTAGACAAATACACAATGCATTCCCCTAGGCCCATATAGGTGAAGTGTCATGTAGTCGACATTCACATGACACCACTAGAAGAAGTACACCACAGCTTAAATATCAAACCATTGAATCTTTCTCAACACAATTCCACTGCTAACAACATGACTTCTCCAATGTCCTCAAGAACAAAATGAACTACTCACAAGACATCATATGTATCATGATCACAGATGAAATAATGATGTATAACAATCTAAACATAAACAATAATTCAATGGTTCCACTCAATAGCATCAACTACAAAGAGTAATCAACACTGGGAAAGTTTCCCCTAAGAACTATGTAAGTTTCAACCCAATTGTTACAGCGATATGGAGATGGTGATGATGGTGCTGGTGGTGATGATGGTGATGATGATGATGATGATCCCGATGAAGTCCATCTTGATGGTGGTGTTGATGGTGACGATCTCCCCTCTCCGGGAAGGAATTCCCCCGGCAGAATTCTGTCTGCCGGAGAGATCTTTATCTCTCGGTGTTTTCTACCCCGTAGAGGCGGCGGAATCTTTCTGTGGTCGCTCTCCGAGTCTTAGGGTTTCGGGAGGATAATATACGCCGGAGGGGAGAGCCAAGGGTGGACCAGGGCGGCCACACCACCTGGTGGCGCGGCCTAGGCTGGCCTGCGCCAGGGGGTGGTGTGGGCCCCCTGTGGCCCATCTCAGCCTCTCCTTCTGGCTTCCTTCGTCTTCTGGAAAAATAGGATTTTCCATGTATTTTCCCAGATTTTCTGATCTTCGCGAATTTTGCCTCCAAACATCACCTTTTCCATCAGAATCCTGACTGCAGCGGTCCATGCTCCAAAAGTCATCAACCATGCAAAAATAGATGAAATAACATAAGTATCATCCCTTAATATGAAATATATCAATGAATAATAGTAAATTATGATATATAATAGTGATGCAAAATGGACGTATCAACTCCCCCCAAGCTTAGACTTCGCTTATCCCCAAGCAAAACTGAACTCAATAAACATGACCTCAGGTTTATGGAGTGAAGAGTCAATAAAAGAATACGGACAAGAAGCATCACATTCATCAATACATAAGTCATAATAGAAGACAACTCACTATTATATAACTTAACTTGCAATAAGTAAAGGAAACACACTAAAGATACATAAAGTGAATCATAATTGGTAATGGCAAACTTAGCTCTTGGTCGAAGAATAGTTGACAATTTGCTGGAGTTCACAAATAACTGATTTTCAATGATAGCTTTCAAAGTAGTAAACACCAAGATAAGAGCAATGTGCAAAACAAGGAACATAAGAAACATGATTGAATAAATCGTCATATGAATGAATGAAACACAACAACTCAAAATACTTGCTGAGATAGAAGGGAATAGGTTTACTGACTCAACTAAAAAGTAAAGGAAAGGCCCTTTGCAGAGGGAAGCAGGGATTTCAAGTTTCATAAAGAGCTCCCAAAAATTATGGTACTTATTAGTTTTCAGCTCTCATTGCCCCTATCATAGGAATCTTTTGGGCGATTAAGGTTAAAGTGATAAAATATGAGGATATACTTGACAAGTTGTAAGTTGAAAATCTCATGTCCCTTGAATACGAGGGTCGCTCCTCATGCTACCCAAGTTTAGTCACTGGTAAGTTCTTGTCATAGTAAGCACATGTGTATCATGGAGAACCGCCAATGGGGTACCCCTTGCCCGATGATATGGAAGAATCTCCATATCAAAATGACAAGGCAAGAAGACAACGAGCATCTCAGCAATCTTCTTATTTACCATGGGAATATGCTGCTTTTTTCTCTCTTTCCTCTTTTCTCATCTTTTTTTCTTTTTCTCTTTTTCTCAATCTCTATCTCTTTTTTATAAGAAGAATGCTTGTAGATGCTCATTATGGTTAAGTTGCAGGTTTCCACCATGACAGCATGGATTAGACCGGCGGCCTAGGCATTTCTCTAACACACATACAAAACTCCATGGACTTACAAGCTCCCCTTTCGTTTTACACCGACGACATCCATAGAAAAAATAACATGATATCAACTAGGTACAAAGTACCAGTGCAATGTTGAAAGCGTTCCCCATGACATTATGGTTCTGCTAATTCACAACTTACAAAGCGCAAGCATATACGCAACATAGATGGGCACAATGGTTCAAGTTTATTAGATGCAAGAAAGTAAAGTGTGCCATCAAGTTTGTGAGAGCTTTAATCACTAATTTTCACATAGCAAGTTTAATTTGGAAGGTATATAAAAACATGAATTTACTTGGAATAGCAATAGTGCTAATAGGTAGGTATGGTGGACACTAATGGCATAGGTTTGGTTTAAGGATTGGATGCACGAGAAGAATTCCCTCTCAGTACAGGTTTTTGCTAGCAAGGCTGGGTAGCAAGCATAAGAGTTGAAGGAAACAAACACACATACAAGTGATAAAAACAAACATGCAATCTTCCTTGGAAGCACAAAAGATCTTAACAAGAGAATACTAAACTTATGAGAAAATCAAGAAAGATGATGAAATTATATTTCTTTAAGAGTACTTTTGTCTTTTTTCATTCAATTCTCAAAATAGTGTTGCTACTGACCGAGCCAGGTTTGCCAAAACCAACTAAATTAACTCAATGATCCCAAAGTGATACCAATACTAATAACAAGATCAATCATATAACCACAAATTGAAAACTAATATAAGATATGCAAAAGAGTAAATGATAGAACTTCTCATTAATATTCCATAACGGCTACTCACACCAAGGGATACATATCTAACGAGAGAGGGGACACTTCCATAATGCAAACCATCCTACATGATAACTTCTCTATTCATGATATGACTCTACTAAAAAGGTAAAAAGATAAAAGATAGTGATATGATACCACGGCACTCCCCCAAGCTTGGAACAAACCAAGGGGATGCCAAACCTGATGATGAATTACTCCTTCGGTGGTGGCGTTATCCTCTCGTCATCATCCGACTTCTAGGGTAAGGGCTCCCCATCAACAAAGGACATCGTGGTCTCCAGCATCCTGAAACTTGCAGGAGCACTTATGCGATTAAACCTAACCTCGTACTCACAGTTTTGATTTTGAACGTCATAGAGTTGTGCTTGCAGTTGGTTGGTTGTTCGGCAGAGTGAGAGGACTTCATCCTTGAGCTCAGCAGTCTCCTTTTGGTGCTTGGCGATGAATTCGCAACAAATCTTATGGATGATATCCACTTTGCGCTCCGCCATCTTCTTGTACCTAAAGACTTCTTGCTCCAGTGCTTCCATCCTGTCCTCCAGACTTCCTTCACCTTTAGGGCCTTGAACCTCTTTTATCCGTACCTCCCCATCTTCAAGCAACAACTCCTTGGGATGAATCTTCAACTCTCTCATGTATGGCTTGATGATATCCACTGAGGAATCTTCTTTGGCTGATCCAGAGGAAGACATTGTGGCTCCAGATCTGGGACTCTACCTGTCAGAAACAGATCGAAACGAAAACACGACGAGAACACGATATACGAACCTCGGGGGATCCACGGGATTATATATTACAAAGTTTCAGAACAAAAGGAAAGTACTGGGAGAAAATGGGTGGGAGACGGAGTCTGAGGTGGCCACACCACCTGGTGGCGCGGCCAGGGGTGGGCCCGCGCCACAGGGTGGTGTGAGCCACCCTGGCTCCGTTTCCGTCCATCTTTCACTTCGTAGCTTTCCTTGTTGGCTAAAAACTGCAAAAATATAACTGATAGATCTTTCGCGGAACTTTTCTTACCAGAACTATTACCTATTCGAAAACGGACTCTACAGGTCTCTGAATTTGGTTTTTGATAAATTTTTCTGGAGTTATAACTTGAAAAGCATCAACATCTTCATTATAAGAATCTCCAGCAATGTAGTGCTTAAGTCGCTGCCCATTCACCACTTGTGTAGTGTTATCTTTTAAAGAAGAAATTTTTATTGCTCCTAAACGGTACACTTCTTCAATAACGAAAGGTCCTTCCCATTTTGACAGTAATTTTCCTGCAAAAAATCTGAGACGAGACCTATACAATAGAACTTTCTCAGTAACACGTAATTCTCTCTTAAGTATTCGCTTTTCATGCCATCTTTTAACTTTTTCCTTAAAGATTCTAGCATTCTCATATGCTTCACTCCTCTATTCATCCAAAGAACTTAAGTCAAATAATCTTTTTTCACCAGCAAGCTTACAATCTCTATTAAGTTCTTTAACTGCCCAATAAGCTTTGTGTTCTAATTCTAAAGGTAGGTGACAGGCTTTCCCATAAACCATTTTATAAGGAGACATCCCCATGGGGTTTTTATAGGCAGTCCTATAAGCCCATAAAGCATCATTCAACTTTTTAGCCCAGTTTTTTCTAGATCTATTAACAGTCTTTTGCAAGATGGATTTAATTTCTCAATTTGATAACTCTACTTGCCCACTAGTTTGGGGGTGATAAGCTGAAGCGATTCTATGATGAACATCATATTTAGCAAGGGTCTTTCTAAAACCACCATGAATGAAAGGAGAACCTCCATCAGTCATGAGATACCTAGGCACTCCAAACCTAGGAAAGATAACATCCTTAAGCATTTTTAGAGAGGTCTCCCCGTCAGCACTCTTCGTAGGTATGGCTTCTACCCACTTAGTAACATAATCAACGGCAACAACAATATGATTATAACCTTTCAAGGGAGGAAAAGGACCCACAAAGTCAAATCCCCAGCAATCAAAGGGTTCAATAACTAGAGATTAGTTCATAGGCATTTCATTGCGTCTAGAAATATTACCAACACGCTGACACTCATCACAATATAAAACAAATTTTCTTGCATGTTTAAAAAGGGTAGGCTAGTAGAAACCTGATTGTAGCACCTTTTGTGCAGTTCTATCTCCCACATGATGTCCTCCATAGGCACTACCATGACATTTCCGCAATATCTCCTTTTGTTCGTATTCTGGAACACATCTTCGCATAATACCATCCACTCTTTCTTTATATAAATGTGGGTCATCCCAAAAATAATGCCTCAAATCGTAAAAGAACTTCCTTCTTTGCTGAGCTGTGAAAGTTGGAGGCAAATACTTGGAGACAATAAAGTTAGCATAATCAGCATACCAAGGTCTCCCTCGTGAGCTTATCCGTATTGCGGCCAACTGTTCATTCGGGAAACTATCATTAACAGGCATAGGATCAAAAGAGATATTTTCCAACCGAGATAAATTATCAGCGACAGGATTTTTAGCACCTTTCCTATCTACAATATGTAGATCAAACTCTTGTAAAAGAAGCACCCATCTAATAAGCCTAGGCTTAGCATCCTTCTTTGTCATAAGGTACTTAATAGTAGCATGATCAGTATGAATGGTAAGTTTTGAGTCTACAATATAAGGTCTAAACTTATCACAAGCAAAAACGATAGCTAGGAATTCTTTTTCAGTAGTAGCATAATTCCTTTGAGCAGCATCAAGAGTCTTACTAGAATAATGAATAACGTTTCACTTTTTATCAATTTTTTGCCCAAGGACAGCACTTATAACAGAATCACTAGCATCACATATTATTTCAAAAGGTAAACTCCAATCAGGTGGTTGAACGATAGGAGCTGTAGTTAAAGCCTTCATAAGAGTTTCAAAAGCTTCCTTACAATCATCATCAAAAACAAAGGGTACATTTTTTTGAAGAAGATTGGTGAGGGGTTTTGATATCTTAGAGAAATCTTTAATAAACCTTCTATAGAAACTAGCATGACCAAGGATACTACGAATACCTTTGATGTCTCTTGGGCAGGGCATTTTCTCAATTGCCTCAACTTTAGCTCTATCCACTTCTATGCCTCTTTCAGAAACCATATGCCCAAGGACAATCCCTTCATTAACCATGAAGTGGCATTTCTCCCAATTAAGAACAAGATTAGTTTCTTCACACCTCTCTAAAACTTTATCAAGGTTGTGCAGACAATTATCAAAAGAAGTTCCATAGACGGAGAAGTCATCCATGAACACTTCCACAATTTCCTCACAAAAACCATCAAAGATAGCAGACATGCATCTTTGAAAAGTAGCAGGAGCATTACATAAACCAAAAGACAAATGTCTATAAGCATAGGTTCCGTAAGGGCATGTAAAAGTAGTTTTTTCTTGATCTTGTTGTTTAACAGAAATTTGAGAGAAATCGGAATATCCATCAAGAAAACAAAATGGGTCTTTTTAGACAACCTTTCGGATCGATAAAAGGTAGTGGGTAATGATCTTTCTTAGTAGATTTGTTAACTTTCCTGAAATCAATGCACATTCTATAGCCTACTACTATTCTTTGGGGAATAAGCTCATCATTATCATTCGGGACGACGGTAATTCCCCCCTTTTTAGGGACACAATGAACAGGACTAACCCATTCACTATCAGCAATAGGGTAAATAATACCAACATCAAGGAGTTTCAATACCACATTTCTTACCACTTCCTTCATCCTAGGATTTAAACGCCGTTGGTGCTCGACCACTGGCTTTGCATCTAGTTCTATATTGATAGCATGCTGACATATAGTAGGAGAAATCCCTTTTAAATCATCCATAGTGTAGCCCATAGCCCCTCGGTGTTTCTTCAGTACCTCCAATAACCTTTCTTCTTCCTTCCCTGAAAGTTTAGAGCTAATAATAACAGGATATATCTTATTATCATCAATGTAAGCATATTTAAGATCGTCAGGGAGAGGTTTTAGATCGAAGACTGGATCCTTTTTAGGTGGCAACATGGTACCCAAGTATTCTACAGGCAAGTTGTGCGTAAGCATCTAAGGTTAACAACGAAGAATCTTGTCAATATCATTTCTTTCTTCCATGAAGATTTCACTTTCATGATCCTCCATAAATTGCTGCAAAGCATTGTTAGGAGCAAGAGAGATAGAAGCAAGTTGTTCAACTCTAAAATCCTCATTATGGGTTTCATTTTCACAAGGTTCTTTAGTAAATTTCGAAAAATTAAACTCATAAGATTCCCCATCAAACTTAGTCAAGATTTTCTCCCTTTTGCAATCTATAATAGCTCCACAAGTACTCAGGAAAGGTCTACCAAAAATGATGGGATAACTTTTACTAGCAGCTGAACCAAGTACTAGCAAATTAGCAGGATATTTAATCTTACCACAAAGAACTTCTACATCCTGCACAATACCAATTGGAGAGATGGTCTCTCTATTAGCAAGGTGAATAACCACATCAATCTCTTCCAATTCGCAGGGACTGATTTCATGCATAATTTCTTTATAAATCTCATAAGGAATAACACTTGAACTTGCACCAATATCACATAAACCATAATAGCAATGATCACCAATTCTAACAGAAAGAACATGGACACTAGCCTTTTTAGCTTTATTAGGATGTGATACAATATTAGAAGCATCCTCACAAAAGACTATGTGTCCATCTTCTATACTTTTAGTGACAAGGTCTTTCACAATTGCTACAACAGGTTCAATGTTTATTTGTTCATCAGGTTTTACAGTTCCCTTTGCACTTTTAGTGATTACACTAGTTATCATAGGATGATCCTTTACCTTATCCCGGAAGGGTATTTTCTCGATATAAGGTTCAGGTAATATGTGATCAATAGTGCAACACTCAGTACTCCCAACAGGAACACAGTCAACAACATCTTTATAAGGTGGATGGTACTTGTTCCATCCCTTTTTCGGGATTTCAATATAAGAGGCAAAAGCCTTAAAACAATTTGTAATAACTTGTAAATCAAGACCATAAGCATTTCTAATATTTTGAAAGTCATCAGTTCCCATAAAAGATTCAATGCATTCATAATCATAATTTATACCTGACTTTCTTCCTTTGTCATTCTCCCATGCTTCAGCATTATCTCGAATACGGTCTAGGAGATCCCATTTAGCTTCTTCTTCCATGCGAGTGAATGATCCAACACAAGAAGCATCCAATAAATCCTTATCATGAAGAGAAAGCCTTGCATAAAAGTTATTGATAATAATATTGTTGGGGAGCTCATGAATGGGACATTTGAGCATTAGTAACTTCAATCTCCCCCAAGCTTGAGTTGTACTCTCTCCATCAAGAGGACAAACGTTGTATATTTGATTCCGATCTTTATGAATCTCACTAGGAGGATAAAACTTTGAATAAAAGAGAGGTACTATTTCCTCCCATTCAAGAGCTTGACCAATCTTCAGCAGCTTATACCATTCCTCAGCTCTTCCTTTTAGTGATAATGAGAATAACTTTTTCTTAACTTGATCTGTAGTAATACTTGCACACTTGAACAACCCGCATAATTCGTGTATAAAGAGTAAATGAACACCGGGTGGACAGCTCCATCCCCAACATAGTAGTTATCCATAACATGATCAATAATTCTTGTAGGTATTTTAAAAGTATCATTCTCAGCAGGTGGTGGTTCATCTACTACCTTAGCAGTGGTAGTAGCATTACGAAATAAGAAACTCAGCGAATTATCCATATTGAAAATAAAGCAACTAACAGAAGTAAACAGTACTCACAGTAGAGGTTTCCTTTACCAGTTCCACTCTCCAATAGCGCTTCACTCCCCGGCAACGGCGCTAGAAAATAGTCTTGATGACCCACAAGTATAGGGGGTGTATCGTGGTATTTTCGATAAGTAAGAGTGTCGAACCCAACGAGGAGCAGAAGGTACTGTCTAGTGGTATGGATCAAGAATTCTCTGCAAATACTTAGCAAACAGATTTTTAGGGGTTTTTGATAATGCAAGTAAATAAAGTACGAGTAAATAAAAGACAATAAGAATAAATGCAGCAAGTGGCCCAATCCTTAATTCAGCAAAGGACAAGCCGGTTGTATTACTTAAGATGACCAAACGTTCTCGAGGACACATGGGAATTTTGTCAAGTGCTTTCGCTTCATATAGTTGATTAATCTTCTTTAGATTGCTAAGTGTTGTGTGGGTGAACCTGTGCTAATGTACCAACCTTCCTAGGACTAATACATACTTGTGATTAAACCCCTTGCAAGCATCCGCAAGTACAAGAAAGTAATTAAGGTAGAAACCTAACCACAGCTTTAAACTCTAAGACCCTGACATCCCTTGTGCAATGGTTTCCTAATGGGGGTTCATGTTTCTGTCACTCTGGCAACCCCTACGATTAGTAGCCAAATACAAAATGCATTCCTCTAGGCCCATATAGGTGAAGTGTCATGTAGTCGATGTTCACATGACACCACTAGAAGAAGTACACCACAACTTAAATATCAAACCATTGAATCTTTCTCAACACAATTCCACTACTAACAACATGATTTCTCACATGTCCTCAAGAACAAAACGAACTACTCACAAGACATCATATGGATCATGATCAGAGATGAAATAATGATGTATAACAATCTGAACATAAACAATAATTCAATGGTTCCACTCAATAGCATCAATTACAAAGAGTAATCAACACCAGGAAAGTTTCCCCTAAGAACTATGCAAGATTCAACCTAATTGTTACAGCGATATGGAGATGGTGATGATGGTGCTGGTGGTGATGATGGTGATGATCCCGATGAAGTCCAGCTTGATGGTGGTGTTGATTGCGATGATCTCCCCTCTCCGGGAAGGAATTCCCCCGACAGAATTCTATCTGCTAGAGAGATCTTTCTCTCTTCGTGTTTTCGCCCTGCAGAGGCGGTGGAATCTTTCTGTGGTCGCTCCCCAAGTCTTAGGGTTTTCGGAGGATAATATACACCAGAGGGGAGAGCCAGGGGTGGACCAGGGTGGCCACACCACCTGGTGACGCAGCCTAGGGTGGCCCGTGCCAGGGGGTGGTGTGGTCCCCCTGTGGCCCATCTTAGCGTGAGAATATCATTTTGCGGCCCGAAAGTTGGGGTGTCCAGGCAACGCGGTACCCGAGTTCCCTGATATCATCCGCGATGACTATAGTTGGCGTTCAAATACTCAGAGGGTCTTTTTCGGCACGAATTCAACTTTATGTTTCAATACAAAAAATCAGGCTAACGGCCGTCAATTTGGGCCCCCCTGTCAGTTCTCGCCGTTACGTCGCTCCTGTCGCTTAGGTGTTAATTAAGCTTGCAGCGTTGGCGCCTGCATCCATTACGCGTCTTCTTCTTTCCCGGAGCGGCAATCTGTGGGGCGTCGCAGCCATGGCACGGAGCTAGGACATGGTCGAACCTGCTCGGCCCAGCTCTCCTCCCTGTAGGCTTGCAGCGTTGGCGTCTCCATTACTCGTCTTCTTCCCCGGAGCGGCAATATGTGGTCGCGGCCATGGCGCAGAGCTGGGAAGTGACGAAGCTTCTCGGTCCCGCTCTCCTCCCCATCCCGAGTGGGAGCTCGCCCTCACCATGGACGCACCCATGGCACGGTCGGGGACGAGAATTGGTTCCCGGTGAGATCTATCACCTTGTCGACCATGCTTGGTTCTGTTTTCCTCCTCTAGAATCCGAGCTTGCCGTCGCCGTGGTTGCACCCGCACCAATTCTGCCACCTCTACTGAGGTCTCTGTGGTAGCTCAAGTTCTGGGGCTCTCCAAGTTCTGCCATGTTGGGCATGTAAGTGTTGTTGTATGTTAAACTAGCAAATCTCGTTTGTTCAAATCTCTTGGGCTGTACCAACTTCATTGTGTTTAATTATCAAAGACAAAATATAAATGACTTCTCTCCATTTCTCGCATAGAAAAATGCACAGCTAATTTCATATTCTCATAGGAATTGGCCCCACTTGTTGAACCGGCAGCACTACCACGATCTCCACGTAACCACGGTGAGTTCTCGAACCGAAAGTTGCAGTTACCACATTTCTTCTGAAGTCATTCCTCTTCCTCAGTCATTCCTCTGTAGTTTTTCCCGGGCGCTTCTTCTTCCTCTGTTCTGGAACCATCGGTTCATCTTCTTCTTCCTCTCGAAGGCAGTTCCTTGCAGGCAGTTCCTTTCACCCATTTCCTTGCAGGCATGGACGATGGGAAACGCACAACAGAGACCCACTTGGTACCTGCCCATGGCACCACGACTGAAGGGGAAGCAAGTCAAGGATGACAACAAGTGGTGGTGATACATTATGTGTTTCAACTAGATTTTAGTTTCTAGTTTATTATGTGTGTGATACATTTAGTTACTTCAATACAAAATTTGAACCAATTTAACTTGTTGATGTATTTCTTAACAATTATAATATGATCGAGCACTAGAAATATTGTGTAGTGTGCATGAGCATGATCAGTAAATATAATTTAACAGTAGAAACTTTAAGGCACTCCATATAAAGGAGTAGATTAATATATAAGGTTCACTAGAGACACCACGGATATATTGTCTTACATGCCACACAAAGGTAATAATTAACTAGAACAAAATAAAAGCAGGGGCTGCAGCAGGAGGCCGGGACACGGAGACGCCTAGCAGGGCAGGGGTTTATCATCAGGAGGCAGCGACAGCCTAGTCGATGAGATACAGGCCAGTCCTCACATACTCCCGGAGGAATTTGCCCTAGGCTGCGTGCCGCGCCAAGGTGTAACTACCTTGGTGAATTACGCTCTTAGTTACATGCCTGGATGAACGAAAGTGGTTAAAATAGTACGGTGGGGCCCGGGGCCGCTCACGGTAGACCTTTCGGCTGTCCTAACCACTTTCAAACATCGGGACAAGAACGAGCGGCGTAATCGGCAGGCGAAGGGATCAACTACATACACAAATGAGTATGTATGCAAGCCACATACAACAGTCCTCAGAGCCATTCCATCTAAAAGAAATAGAAATATTGCAACGCCATACGGCAAGATTCAAATGTCCTAGATAGATATAATAATTTAGGATAGCTCCTCATACATCACACATCAGAGTATCAGGCGGAAGCGGAAAACAAGATCCGAGTACGGATAAGAAGCAAATCGGCATAAGATGCCCCATAAATAAACACATCCCGCCCACAGATCTCACGGATCCCCGTTCCTGGAATCTCTACACCGAACGATCATTGCCAACATCATCTGTCTCTTCCACCCAGTATCCATCTTGCGGGTACACCTGTTCATCTGAATCAAACAATTTATCGTGTGAGACCCTAGGGGTACTCAGCAAGTATTTATGCCACTAAAGGGGACACAACCTGGGGTGACGCAATTGCAGCAAAAGATAAAGTCTAGCAATTCTATAGATACTCGCTAACCTTCCGCCTAACCTAAGATAGACGGAAGTCCGTGAATTAAGAACAACAGTTATAACAGTATAATTAACAGATCCATCCTCCTCCCCGCTTACCAATGAGGAAGCGGACGAACATCCCCCATCATCCGTTGGCAGTTTTATTAACCATTCCATGAATATTGCACTATTTACTAGTCAAGTACTTAGTCAAATTAAGAGCGGTACTTTAGTTATACTTGTCTATGATCGAGAAATTGTGCTCCAAGTCGTCCATAACCGCGGACACGGCTTTCAGAAAGATTTACCCTATAGGGGTGCACGAATAGCAACACACACTCGATCAACCTCGGAAAAACCAAATCAAAACCCGACGAGGCATTCACGACAAAGCAATCACAGGATTCAGAAATATTTCAGGGGGCCACCCCATTAAGCTACCCGCAACGAAGTTGGCCGGCTCCGAGACGGACCCAAGGTTTGCTCCAATGGCTGTAAACGACTGGGAACCCGAAAATGTGACTGGGCTTGTCGATACCGCGAAAAAACTCCGCAATTCTTAAACAGTACAGGTGCTCCTCGCATGATCATAATAAAACAGTAACATGGCATAAGTACAGGATAGTAATACAGCCCCAAACAACTTTGTGGCCCCAAGAAATAAGAATGAATCAAGCTCTGGCTCAGGAGGGTCCATAAGGCCTCCCGGATGTGGATAGTGCGAATAAACAAGGAACAGGAATCAAGTACTCGGGGTCCTACTGGACACAAGTGAGCATGAAAAACCAAATAGCAGATATTGCTCACCGGTGCCTCTTTCATTAGTTATCCCATTACTACTCAGGTTATGTTGTTTAGGTACCTCATTGTCCATCAGACACTCACATACCCTACTCATGCTTTTCTACGACTCGCATGGCTCAAACAACTCCTATAGTAATGGCTCATGGGATGGAGGAACAAGCTTCGGTGGGGTTTAAAAGTAAAGGCTATGCAGTATTTGGGATTCAATTTAATGCAATCGCGACTCAATGATGCAAGAATAAGATAGAGGCAATAGGTACTGTATGTATGCAAGCATGTGGTAGTGCTTGCCTGGCAGCTCAGCTAAAGCGAGAGATGGATCTGGGTAGTACTCCTGTGATTCCTGGTAATTCTCCTGCTGGGCGTCTATCCGACGAAGAACCAAACAAACAAGGGCCAACATAAATAAAGTGCACAAGCATATGAATTAAATTGCGTCAAGCAACAAACATGCCATGATGAATGATGCACAATTTACATGGCATTAAAGTAGCATGGCAAGGGTGAGGTGTGGTGCAAGAATAAAGCATTTTATTATTTATTTAGTCTAATATTTAATGCCTTAAACAGTTCAGATTTGTATGAATGACATGATGCATGCTTCAATTCAGAACAAGGACTGCATAGATAGAATGGGCTCGTCGCGCTGATCGATTTAGACATATTATTTATTAAATTTGGAGTTGTAGAATTAAAGTTATTAATTCATTAAGAAAAAGGGCATTTTGTTGTAATTTTAATCATCTCGAAATTTTAAAGTGCTCAAACATTATTTTGAATGGAATATTTGAATTCCTCACATTTTTCTGATTCCAAAACATATATTATTTGTATTATTTGGATTTGTATTTGAAAAGTTATTTAAATCTGATTTGAATTTGAATTTAAATCAATTTTGGAAAAGGGTTTAATTAAATCAGACAACCGGGCAGTCTTTTGTTACTCAGCTTGACCCAGCCGCAGTCACTAACGGGTGGGCCAGCTACTGGCGGGGCACACGCGCGCGAAAAGCTTTTCACACCTGGGCTTATCCAACCACTAAGGTTGACAGGCGGGGCCAGCGGCTTCTGGCCCACGGGACAGTGGGGTTACTTCTAGAGGCTGGCAGGTGGGCGTGGGTTGGAGCGCGGGTTACGAACTGAGAAACCAGGGGACTTTTATGCAAAACGCTAAGGCGGCTGACAGGTGGGGCCTCTAGGAGCGCAGGTTGAGGTAGTAAAAAGGTGGGGGGTTAAGTGCAAAGTGTCAACGTGCACTGTTTCGCTTCTCGTCTCTGACGGACTGACGCCTGACGGAAACCAGCGCGCGGCGCGGAGCGGGGAACCGAACCCGGGACCTGGCGTGCGCGCTTAGGGACGGAACCAGTGCGGGGGGGCTAGGGGAGTTGACAGGAGGGGGTTTGGGGCCTAGCTAAGGCTCGATGCGGCGCGGGAAGCTTGCATACACCGGCGACCTCTGGCGCACAGAGGGTGCTCGGCGAAACGAGCGGCGGCGCTAGACGGCGACAGCGAAGCGGAGGATGTCAGGGAGGGAGAGGTGCGTACCGCGGGGAGATTGGCGGTGTCAGATCGGGGTGAGGCGCGGTGGATCGTCGACGAGGCAGGAGCTCCGGCGACCTAGGGTTTCGGGGAGCGGCGAGGTTCTGGCGGTCCTGGAGGCTTCCTCCTTAGCGTCGGCGTGTGCAGGGCGATGTAGAGGAGCCTCCTTGGTCTCCGAGGCCACCTCCACGACGCGCGGGCCGGCTAGAACGAAGGGGCGACGTGGTAGACGGCGGAGTCTGGCGGCAGGAGCTGGGCGTCAGAGAGGAAGAAGGGGAAGAAGAGGGCAGGCTCCGGGGCAGATCTAGCGATGCTGGAGAGCCGTGGGGATGAGGGAAAAAGTGAGGAAGAGGGAGGAGATGTCGTGTGGGAGTCGGGGTTGGTAAAGTAGCCCCGGCTCTTTACCTCTTTCTCCTTGAGCACGTGCTTGCTCGGGCTGGGGGAGCTAGGCATGGGGAGGCTGCAGGTGGGGACGGTGAGGAGTAGCATCTGGGCCAGCCTGGCAGGTAGAAAGAAAAGGAGAGAGGAGAGGAGGGCTCGGGTGAGCTAGGGCATGGGCTAGGGTGAAGTGGGGTAGCTCGGGTTAGGGTTTTGTTAGGGTTAGGTTAGGGTGGCTGGGGTGTGGGCCAGGAAGAGAGAGGCCAGGTGGGACCAGCATGTTAGAGAGAGAGATGAGATTAGGGTTAGGGTTTAAGTAGAACTAGGTTAGAGGTAAAAAGATAGAGAGAGAGAAGATGGTTAGGTTTTTAGTTTAGGTTGTTTAGGTTTTGAATTTTGTTTATGAGACCAAAACAAGAGGAAAAAGGGGCTTGATCTTGCATAAGCTAAGGTGGAGAAGAAACCAAGGAAAAGAGAGAGAAAGAGATAGAAAGAATAAGCCTCATATGATCATGCATGAAGAGATTAAATTAATAATTCTATTGATGAGAATATGGGAATGATGGAATGGTAGGAGATGGTCCACAAAGATAAGATCCATTAAATCAAAGGGAAAGCCACTGGAATAAAAGGTGGTGGTGGAGGTTGCATGGCCCATGCAAAAATACTAAATGCCATGATTAATTTTGTGAGAACAAAAGCAATGATATGGCATTATTCTAATGCATTCCCAAGAAGTGGAACCAAGGCCAAGCAAAAGAATTGGATTAGGTCCACCCCACCACATGAGCTAGAATAAAATCAAAAGAAAAAGAATTACAAGCTCATGGATAATAGGATGGTGGAATTATAAGGTGGTGAAAAGAAAAGATAACAGAGGTGAATAAATGATATGCCCCCAACTCAACTTGGGCATTTAAACAATATATCAATAACCAAAAACAAGATCAAGAGGCAAATACAATTAATAATGCATATGAGAGAAGAACCAAAAGAAAAGGGTTTTATATGATGCTCAAATGCAAGGTGGCATGATGACATGAGCATGATATAATTATGGTGCAACAATTATATATATGAAGTAGCCAATATCTTACTAGACCAAGTAGCATTACAATTGTTAGACAATTGGGATGCTACAACTCTCCCCCACTAAACAGGAATCTCGCCCCGAGATTCTAGGAAGAAGAAGAAGACTCAAAGAAGGTAGGGTACTTGGCACGGAGCTCATCTTCACGTTCCCAGGTGGCTTCATCAACGGAATGGTGCGACCACTGCACCTTGCAGAACTTGATGGACTTGTTGCGAGTCCTTCTTTCTGCGACTTCAAGAATTTTTGTGGGGTGTTCTTGATAAGACAGATCTTCTTGGAGATTGATGAGTTCATGGTCCACGGTCCTGTCGGGATCCTTGAAGCACTTCTTGAGTTGAGAGATGTGGAAAACATCATGGACTTTGAGTTGTTCAGGGAGTTCAAGAGCATAAGCAACTTCTCCTCTTCTTCCACGAATTTTGAAAGGACCGATGTATCTAGGAGCCAGCTTTCCTTTGATACCAAAGCGGTGCATGCCTCTCATGGGAGTGACACGAAGGTAAACGAGATCACCAGGGACATACTCCATGTCCGTGTGTTTTCTGTCATAATTGCTCTTCTGGCGACTTTGAGCAATCTTCAGATTTTCAAGAATGATGTGAACTTTCTCCTCCACTTGAGTTACAATGTCGGGGCCAAACAATATTCTTTCACCTGCGCCCGACCAACCAATTGGGGTTCTGCATTTGCGACCATAAAGAGCCTCAAATGGTGCCATCTTTACACTTTTTTGGAAACTATTGTTGTAAGAGAATTCAGCATAAGGAAGACATTCTTCTCACTTCATGTCGAAAGAGATAACGCAAGCACGGAGCATATCTTCCAGAATCTGATTGATCCTTTCAACTTGTCCTTGCGACTGAGGGTGGTAAGCTGTGCTGAAGTTTAGTTTGGTTCCCAAAGCATTTTGGAAACTTCCCCAGAACTTGGAAGTGAAGATGCTTCCACGGTCTGAACTGATCTCAAGAGGAACCCCATACAGAGAGATAATTCTGTTGATATAGAGCTCAGCCAACTGAATTGCAGAAATTGTTTCCTTGACTGGAAAGAAGTGAGCTACTTTGGAATGCCTGTCAATGACAACAAAGATTGCATTGTTGCCCTTCTGCGACCTTGGAAAACCAGTGATGAAGTCCATCTCTACTTTCTCCCATTTCCATTCCGGAGGCTTCAATGGCTGTAGAAGACCGGAAGGTTTCTGATGGACAGCTTTAACTCTGCGACAGACATCGCACTCCGAGACATACTTGGCACAATATCGTTTCAAACCAGGCCACCAATATTGTGTTTTCAAGTCCATGTACATCTTAGTGCTGCCAGGGTGGATAGAAAGAACAGAATCATGCGCCTCCTTGAGAACTTGCTCTCTTAAACCCGGGTAGTTCGGAACAAACATCCCGTGTTCAAAGAAAATAGTGCCTTGGTCATCTACGTGAAAAGACTCATACTTCAGAAGCTGAATGTTGGAAATGATCTTTTTAGTGTAAGGATCACCAAGCTGAATGGAACGGACCTTTTCTTCCAAGAGAGGTGTTGCTAGAAGGTTCAGAAGATACCCATGATCCACAATTTCAAGGTTTAGCTTGCGGAATTCCTCGCACAAGAGAGGTTGTTGTTCTTCCACCATGAGGTTGTTGACATAAGCTTTTCGGCTGAGAGCATCTGCCATGACATTGGCTTTGCCCGGAGTGTAGTTGATGGTCAAATCGAAATCATTAATTGTTTCAATCCACCTCCTCTGACGAAGGTTGAGATCAGGCTGTGTGAAGATATACTTCAGACTCTTGTGATCAGAAAAGATCTCACAACGGTTGCCCAGCAAGTAATGCCTCCATACTTTCAAAGCAAAGACAACTGCTGCGAGTTCGAGGTCATGTGTAGGATACTTGATCTCATGCGTCTTCAACTGACGAGAGGCATAAGCAACCACTTGCTTTTCTTGCATAAGGACCGCACCCAATCCTTGCAATGAAGCATCACAGAATATCTGGAAAGGCTTTGATGTATCTGGCGGAACTAAGACTGGTGTGGAGGTGAGCTTCTCTTTGAGTGTTTCAAATCTTGCTTGACATGCAGGAGTCCAATGGTATTTCTTGCCTTTCTTGAGGAGATCGGTAAGAGGCTTCGCAATCTTTGAGAAATTTTGAACGAATCGCCCGCAGTAACTGGCCAACCCAAGGAAACTCCGGACTTCTTTGACATTTATGGGTGGAAGCCAGTCCATAATTGTCTTAATAGTTTCTGGGTTGACGGCAATGCCCTTGGCAGAGATGATGTGACCAAGGTATGTGACTTGAGGCAGCCAGAATTCACACTTGGAGAACTTTGCATACAGGCGGTTCTCACGAAGCTTGTTTAGGACACACCGAAGGTGTTCTTCATATTCTTCTTTTGACTTAGAATAGACTAGAATGTCATCCAGATAGACCACAACAACTTATCAAGATACTCCATGAAAACCGAGTTCATAAGCCTCGAGAAGGTGGCAGGTGCGTTGGTGAGGCCGAAAGACATGACCGTGTACTCATACAGGCCATAGCGAGTGGTGAAAGCTGTTTTAGGAACATCTTCCTTGCGAATCTTGATTTGATGATAACCACTTCTCAAATCAAGCTTAGAGAATACCACAGCTCCAGCTAGCTTATCGAAGAGATCATTAATCCGCGGAAGGGGATATTTATTCTTGATGGTTTTAGCATTGAGTGCCCGATAGTCAACACAAAGTCTATCAGTCTTGTCTCGCTTCTTCACAAAGATGGTTGGACTACCCCAAGAAGAAGTACTGTGCTGAATGAAACCCAACTTCTCTTGTTCATCCAGCTGGCGTTTGAGTTCAGCCAACTCAGCAGGACCCATTTGATAAGGCCGCTTGGAGATAGGAGCGGTACCAGGTTCAAGTTCAATCACAAAATCAACCTCACGATCCGAAGGCATACCTGGCAACTCTTCAGGAAAGACATCTGGGAACTCACAGACTACAGGAACACTCTGAATACTTTCCATAGCATCATCTTTCAGAGCCGCCAAAGAATAAAGCTGAATTCCAGGAGTCAGACTTGGAGAATAGACTATATGGCCTTCAGGAATTTTTAGAGAAACCGAACGTTCAGCACAATCAATCACAGCTGCATTTGCTGTCAACCAATCCATGCCCAAGATAACATCAATATCAGAATTGCCCAGAATAATTAAGGAAGCCGGAAACGAAGAACCACCAATCTCAATTTGATTGTTATGGCTGATTTTAGAAGATGCCATTGTTGCTCCAGGAGAAAGGACCATTAAATGCTTGGGGAGAGGATCCATAGATAACCCATTCCTATCAGCAAAACTCGTAGAGACAAAAGAATGCGATGCACCAGAATCAAACAACACTCGTGCAGAAACTGAGTTAACAGGAAGCATACCCATGACAACTCCAGATGCCTGCTTAGCTTGAGCGACGTTGACACAGTTGGCACGAGCAACCGTAGACCCAGGCTTAGTGTTGATGTTGAGGGCCCGAGGTGGAGGTGCACGAACCATAGGAGCACTTGCCGCAGGTCTTGGAGGTGGTGGTGGAAGAGCTTTGTTGTTCATTGGACAATTCCAGTACTGATGCCTAATGTTTCCACAAGTATAGCAAGCACCAGGTGGACGTGGAGCAACGTAGCCAGGGACTCCGCCAGGCGCTCCAGGGTAGTTGTGGTTGTAGCCCCTAGGAGCCGCAGTGAAGGAGTTTGGTGGCCTTGGTGCGTAGCTTGACGGTCTTGGTGGAGCAGGGAGCGACGGTGGGGTGTTAGGAACGCAGACACGACGCTTAGAAGGAGCTGTCATAGCAGAAGAGCTTGATGTATCACGACTGTGTTTCTTTGACTCTTCAAACACTTGCCTACTTGCTTCTTCCTGCAGAGCTGTGTGTTGAAGTTCCAGAAAAGATGCCGGCCTTGCATGAGTGATTGCATATTTGATGGAAGCATTAAGGCCTTGCCGAAACCTCTTTTGCTTCTTCTTGTCATCAGAGATCTCATCGCCACCATAACGTGAAAGGTTCATGAAGTTTCTGATGTAGGTATTGACATTGCCAGTGCCTTGCTTCAGGTTTAGAAACACTTCCTTCATCCTTTCCATGACAATTTCTGACAGATATTGCTCTTTGAAAGCAGCAGTGAACCGCTCCCAAGTAGGCTGAAAACCAGAGAGATCTGCCTTGAGGTAAATTTCCCACCAGAGAGCTGCATCTCCCTTCAGAAGGTGAGTGGCACATTTGACCCATTCTTGCTCGGGAACATCCGCAGTCATCAGCAATCTTGACACTTCCCAAAGCCAATCATCCGCATCAAGTGGCTGATCAGACACCTCAAATTGGTGTGGGTTGAACTTGAGAAAACTCTTGATGTCTCCTCGCTTGGGAGGTGGAGGTAGCGGAGAAAACTCATTCCTCCTCACGCTTTCCTCGAAGCGCTGCTGGTTCTGCTGCATAGTGCCCAAAGCATTTGCAATACTTGCCAAAGCAGCCCCAAGTTCAGGTGGTATGTCCTCCTCAGAACGACGTGGTGGTGCCATCATGTGAATGATATAAAACACAAGTCAGTACTATAATGGAGAATGATAATAATCCAAAATAGTACCAAAATGAAATTAATCAAGATTAAAGGATGCAATTCACTGAGCTGATATTAAAATATCCACAAAGTTCAAGGCAACTATAAGATATTAAGCATAATGCACACGACTGAACAAGGAGTGTGGTACACAACTAACAAAGAAAAAAATTCCGCAAATTTTGGCATTAAAATACCACTATATGCGCAAAACCACTTCCGAATCAAGATTAGTAACTCTACTAGTTCAATATACAAGAGCAAATGATAACAGTAGTGGTATGGTCGCGACTCCATCCCACACTCAAATCATTACTTTGCACATGAATCAGTAAAACACATATCCCAATACCTTCTTCTAAAGATGAACCTAAAGATTGATAACTACGAAAAGAACACCCCAACAAGATAATGTCGGATAACCAAGAGTAAGATAGATCACATCGGTGTACAACGAATCAGAATAGATCGCGTCGGTTTACAAAGGCCTGTCGGTATGGAATGTACCAACAGTTGATAACCAAAAGGCAGATAGTGATAACATTTAGATGCAACAGATAGACAAGGAATTCACACACACACACACACACATACACACAACCTATGGTACTACGGAACCCAGAACACGTGAATCCTAGTTTGAATTTTAGAAGAGGATTGAAAACGTTACACTTCCTTACCAGAAAAAGGGTGGGTGGGTGGGTAAGAAGAAAAATGGAAGCAGTCCTACTCTCACGTTTGTTTTTCCCTAGTATACATAACTACCAAAATATTTGCTAGACTGACAACGACCATTTTGGCTGGGACCCTGAAGGGCGGGATGGCTCTGATACCAATTGTAACTACCTCGGTGAATTACGCTCTTAGTTACATGCCTGGATGAACGAAAGTGGTTAAAATAGTACGGTGGGGCCCGGGGCCACTCACGGTAGACCTTTCGGCCGTCCTAACCACTTTCCAACATCGGGACAAGAACGAGCGGCGTAATCGGCAGGCGAAGGGATCAACTACATACACAAATGAGTATGTATGCAAGCCACATACAACAGTCCTCAGAGCCATTCCATCTAAAAGAAATAGAAATATTGCAACGCCATATGGCAAGATTCAAATGTCCTAGATAGATATAATAATTTAGGATAGCTCCTCATACATCACACATCAGAGTATCAGGCGGAAGCGGAAAACAAGATCCGAGTACGGATAAGAAGCAAATCGGCATAAGATGCCCCATAAATAAACACATCCCGCCCACAGATCTCACGGATCCCCGTTCCTAGAATCTCTACACCGAACGATCGTTGCCAACATCATCTGTCTCTTCCACCCAGTATCCATCTTGCGGGTACACCTGTTCATCTGAATCAAACAATTTATCGTGTGAGACCCTAGGGGTACTCAGCAAGTCTTTATGCCACTAAAGGGGACACAACCTGGGTGACGCAATTGCAGCAAAAGATAAAGTCTAGCAATTCTATAGATACTCGCTAACCTTCCACCTAACCAAAGATAGACGGAAGTCCGTGAATTAAGAACAACAGTTATAACAGTATAATTAACAGATCCATCCTCCTCCCTGCTTACCAACGAGGAAGCGGACGAACATCCCCATCATTCGTTGGCAGTTTTATTAACCATTCCATGAATATTGCACTATTTACTAGTCAAGTACTTAGTCAAATTAAGAGCGGTACTTTAGTTATACTTGTCAATGATCGAGAAACTGTGCTCCAAGTCGTCCATAACCGCGGACACGGCTTTCAGAAAGATTTACCCTGCAGGGGTGCACGAATAGCAACACACACTCGATCAACCTCGGAAAAACCAAATGAAAACCCGACGAGGCATTCACGACAAAGCAATCACAGGATTCAGAAATATTTCAGGGGGCCACCCCATTAAGCTACCCGCAACAAAGTTGGCCGGCTCCGAGACGGACCCAAGGTTTGCGCCAATGGCTGTAAACGACTGGGAACCCGAAAATGTGACTGGGCTTGTCGATACCGCGAAAATACTCCGCAATTCTTAAACAGTACAGGAGGTCCTCGCACGATCTTAATAAAACAGTAACATGGCATAAGTACATGATAGTAATACAGCCCCAAACTAATTTGTGGCCCCAAGAAATAAGAATGAATCAAGCTCTGGCTCAGGGGGGTCCATAAGGCCTCCCGGATGTGGATAGTGCGAATAAACAAGGAACAGGAATCAAGTACTCGGGGTCCTACGGGACACAAGTGATCATGAAAAAACCAAATAGCAGATATTGCTCACCGGTGCCTCTTTCATTAGTTATCCCATTACTACTCAGGTTATGTTGTTTAGGTACCTCATTGTCCATCAGACACTCACATACCCTACTCATGCTTTTCTATGACTCGCATGGCTCAAACAACTCCTATAGTAATGGCTCATGGGATGGAGGAACAAGCTTCGGTGGGGTTTAAAAGTAAAGGCTATGCAGTATTTGGGATTCAATTTAATGCAATCGCGACTCAATGATGCAAGAATAAGATAGAGGCAATAGGTACTGTATGTATGCAAGCATGTGGTAGTGCTTGCCTGGCAGCTCAGCTAAAGCGAGAGATGGATCTGGGTAGTACTCCTGTGATTCCTGGTAATTCTCCTGCTGGGCGTCTATCCGACGAAGAACCAAACAAACAAGGGCCAACATAAATAAAGTGCACAAGCATATGAATTAAATTGCGTCAAGCAACAAACATGCCATGATGAATGATGCACAATTTACATGGCATTAAAGTAGCATGGCAAGGGTGAGGTGTGGTGCAAGAATAAAGCATTTTATTATTTATTTAGTCCAATATTTATTGCCTTAAACAGTTCAGATTTGTATGAATGACATGATGCATGCTTCAATTCAGAACAAGGACTGCATAGATAGAATGGGCTCGTCGCGCTGATCGATTTAGACATATTATTTATTAAATTTGGAGTTGTAGAATTAAAGTTATTAATTTATTAAGAAAAAGGGCATTTTGTTGTAATTTTAATCATCTCGAAATTTTAAAGTGCTCAAACATTATTTTGAATGGAATATTTGAATTCCTCACATTTTTCTGATTCCAAAACATATATTATTTGTATTATTTGGATTTGTATTTGAAAAGTTATTTAAATCTGATTTGAATTTAAATCAATTTTGGAAAAGGGTTTAATTAAATCAGACAACCGGGCAGTCTTTTGTTACTCAGCTCGACCCAGCCGCAGTCACTAACGGGTGGGCCAGCTGCTGGCAGGGCACACGCGCGCGAAAAGCTTTTCACACCTGGGCTTATCCAGCCACTGAGGTTGACAGGCGGGGCCAGCGGCTTCTGGCCCACGGGACAGTGGGGTTACTTCTAGAGGCTGATAGGTGGGCGTGGGTTGGAGCGCGGGTTACGAACTGAGAAACCGGGGGACTTTTATGCAAAACGCTAAGGCGGCTGACAGGTGGGGCCTCTAGGAGCGCGGGTTGAGGTAGTAAAAAGGTGGGGGGTTAAGTGCAAAGTGTCAACGTGCACTATTTCACTTCTCGTCTCTGACGGACTGACGCCTGACGGAAACCAGCGCGCGGCGCGGAGCGGGGAATCGAACCCGGGCCCTGGCGTGCGCGCTTAGGGACGGAACCAGTGCGGGGGGGGGGGGGCTAGGGGAGTTGACAGGAGGGGGTTTGGGGCCTAGCTAAGGCTCGATGCGGCGCGGGAAGCTTGCAGACACCGGCGACCTCTGGCGCACAGAGGGTGCTCGGCGAAACGAGCGGCGGCGCTAGACGGCGACAGCGAAGCGGAGGATGTCAGGGAGGGAGAGGTGCGTACCGCGGGGAGATTGGCGGTGTCAGATCGGGGTGAGGCGCGGTGGATCGTCGACGAGGCAGGAGCTCCGGCGACCTAGGGTTTCGGGGAGCGGCGAGGTTCTGGCGGTCCTGGAGGCTTCCTCCTTAGCGTCGGCGTGTGCAGGGCGATGTAGAGGAGCCTCCTTGGTCTCCGAGGCCACCTCCACGACGCGCGGGCCGGCTAGAACGAAGGGGCGACGTGGTAGACGGCGGAGTCTGGCGGCAGGAGCTGGGCGTCAGAGAGGAAGAAGGGGAAGAAGAGGGCAGGCTCCGGGGCAGATCTAGCGATGCTGGAGAGCCGTGGGGATGAGGGAAAAAGTGAGGAAGAGGGAGGAGATGTCGTGTGGGAGTCGGGGTTGGTAAAGTAGCCCCGGCTCTTTACCTCTTTCTCCTTGAGCACGTGCTTGCTCGGGCTGGGTGAGCTAGGCATGGGGAGGCTGCAGGTGGGGACGGTGAGGAGTAGCATCTGGGCCAGCCTGGCAGGTAGAAAGAAAAGGAGAGAGGAGAGGAGGGCTCGGGTGAGCTAGGGCATGGGCTAGGGTGAAGTGGGGTAGCTCGGGTTAGGGTTTTGTTAGGGTTAGGTTAGGGTGGCTGGGGTGTGGGCCAGGAAGAGAGAGGCCAGGTGGGACCAGCATGTTAGAGAGAGAGATGAGATTAGGGTTAGGGTTTAAGTAGAACTAGGTTAGAGGTAAAAAGATAGAGAGAGAGAAGATGGTTAGGTTTTTAGTTTAGGTTGTTTAGGTTTTGAATTTTGTTTATGAGACCAAAACAAGAGGAAAAAGGGGCTTGATCTTGCATAAGCTAAGGTGGAGAAGAAACCAAGGAAAAGAGAGAGAAAGAGATAGAAAGAATAAGCCTCATATGATCATGCATGAAGAGATTAAATTAATAATTCTATTGATGAGAATATGGGAATGATGGAATGGTAGGAGATGGTCCACAAAGATAAGATCCATTAAATCAAAGGGAAAGCCACTGGAATAAAAGGTGGTGGTGGAGGTTGCATGGCCCATGCAAAAATACTAAATGCCATGATTAATTTTGTGAGAACAAAAGCAATGATATGGCATTATTCTAATGCATTCCCAAGAAGTGGAACCAAGGCCAAGCAAAAGAATTGGATTAGGTCCACCCCACCACATGAGCTAGAATAAAATCAAAAGAAAAAGAATTACAAGCTCATGGATAATAGGATGGTGGAATTATAAGGTGGTGAAAAGAAAAGATAACAGAGGTGAATAAATGATATGCCCCCAACTCAACTTGGGCATTTAAACAATATATCAATAACCAAAAACAAGATCAAGAGGCAAATACAATTAATAATGCATATGAGAGAAGAACCAAAAGAAAAGGGTTTTATATGATGCTCAAATGCAAGGTGGCATGATGACATGAGCATGATATAATTATGGTGCAACAATTATATATATGAAGTAGCCAATATCTTACTAGACCAAGTAGCATTACAATTGTTAGACAATTGGGATGCTACAACTCTCCCCCACTAAACAGGAATCTCGCCCCGAGATTCTAGGAAGAAGAAGAAGACTCAAAGAAGGTAGGGTACTTGGCACGGAGCTCATCTTCACGTTCCCAGGTGGCTTCATCAACGGAATGGTGCGACCACTGCACCTTGCAGAACTTGATGGACTTGTTGCGAGTCCTTCTTTCTGCGACTTCAAGAATTTTTGTGGGGTGTTCTTGATAAGACAGATCTTCTTGGAGATTGATGAGTTCATGGTCCACGGTCCTGTCGGGATCCTTGAAGCACTTCTTGAGTTGAGAGATGTGGAAAACATCATGGACTTTGAGTTGTTTAGGGAGTTCAAGAGCATAAGCAACTTCTCCTCTTCTTCCACGAATTTTGAAAGGACCGATGTATCTAGGAGCCAGCTTTCCTTTGATACCAAAGCGGTGCGTGCCTCTCATGGGAGTGACACGAAGGTAAACGAGATCACCAGGGACATACTCCATGTCCGTGTGTTTTCTGTCATAATTGCTCTTCTGGCGACTTTGAGCAATCTTCAGATTTTCAAGAATGATGTGAACTTTCTCCTCCGCTTGAGTTACAATGTCGGGGCCAAACAATATTCTTTCACCTGCGCCCGACCAACCAATTGGGGTTCTGCATTTGCGACCATAAAGAGCCTCAAATGGTGCCATCTTTACACTTTTTTGGAAACTATTGTTGTAAGAGAATTCAGCATAAGGAAGACATTCTTCCCACTTCATGTCGAAAGAGATAACGCAAGCACGGAGCATATCTTCCAGAATCTGATTGATCCTTTCAACTTGTCCTTGCGACTGAGGGTGGTAAGCTGTGCTGAAGTTTAGTTTGGTTCCCAAAGCATTTTGGAAACTTCCCCAGAACTTGGAAGTGAAGATGCTTCCACGGTCTGAACTGATCTCAAGAGGAACCCCATACAGAGAGATAATTCTGTTGATATAGAGCTCAGCCAACTGAATTGCAGAAATTGTTTCCTTGACTGGAAAGAAGTGAGCTACTTTGGAATGCCTGTCAATGACAACAAAGATTGCATTGTTGCCCTTCTGCGACCTTGGAAAACCAGTGATGAAGTCCATCTCTACTTTCTCCCATTTCCATTCCGGAGGCTTCAATGGCTGTAGAAGACCGGAAGGTTTCTGATGGACAGCTTTAACTCTGCGACAGACATCGCACTCCGAGACATACTTGGCACAATATCGAACCAGGCCACCAATATTGTGTTTTCAAGTCCATGTACATCTTAGTGCTGCCAGGGTGGATAGAAAGAACAGAATCATGCGCCTCCTTGAGAACTTGCTCTCTTAAACCCGGGTAGTTCGGAACAAACATCCCGTGTTCAAAGAAAAGAGTGCCTTGGTCATCTACGTGAAAAGACTCATACTTCAGAAGCTGAATGTTGGAAATGATCTTTTTAGTGTAAGGATCACCAAGCTGAATGGAACGGACCTTTTCTTCCAAGAGAGGTGTTGCTAGAAGGTTCAGAAGATACCCATGATCCACAATTTCAAGGTTTAGCTTGCGGAATTCCTCGCACAAGAGAGGTTGTTGTTCTTCCACCATGAGGTTGTTGACATAAGCTTTTCGGCTGAGAGCATCTGCCATGACATTGGCTTTGCCCGGAGTGTAGTTGATGGTCAAATCGAAATCATTAATTGTTTCAATCCACCTCCTCTGACGAAGGTTGAGATCAGGCTGTGTGAAGATATACTTCAGACTCTTGTGATCAGAAAAGATCTCACAACGGTTGCCCAGCAAGTAATGCCTCCATACTTTCAAAGCAAAGACAACTGCTGCGAGTTCGAGGTCATGTGTAGGATACTTGATCTCATGCGTCTTCAACTGACGAGAGGCATAAGCAACCACTTGCTTTTCTTGCATAAGGACTGCACCCAATCCTTGCAATGAAGCATCACAGAATATCTGGAAAGGCTTTGATGTATCTGGCGGAACTAAGACTGGTGTGGAGGTGAGCTTCTCTTTGAGTGTTTCAAATCTTGCTTGACATGCAGGAGTCCAATGGTATTTCTTGCCTTTCTTGAGGAGATCGGTAAGAGGCTTCGCAATCTTTGAGAAATTTTGAACGAATCGCCCGCAGTAACTGGCCAACCCAAGGAAACTCCGGACTTCTTTGACATTTATGGGTGGAAGCCAGTCCATAATTGTCTTAATAGTTTCTGGGTTGACGGCAATGCCCTTGGCAGAGATGATGTGACCAAGGTATGTGACTTGAGGCAGCCAGAATTCACACTTGGAGAACTTTGCATACAGGCGGTTCTCACGAAGCTTGTTTAGGACACACCGAAGGTGTTCTTCATATTCTTCTTTTGACTTAGAATAGACTAGAATGTCATCTAGATAGACCACAACAACTTATCAAGATACTCCATGAAAACCGAGTTCATAAGCCTCGAGAAGGTGGCAGGTGCGTTGGTGAGGCCGAAAGACATGACCGTGTACTCATACAGGCCATAGCGAGTGGTGAAAGCTGTTTTAGGAACATCTTCCTTGCGAATCTTGATTTGATGATAACCACTTCTCAAATCAAGCTTAGAGAATACCACAGCTCCAGCTAGCTGATCGAAGAGATCATTAATCCGCGGAAGGGGATATTTATTCTTGATGGTTTTAGCATTGAGTGCCCGATAGTCAACACAAAGTCTATCAGTCTTGTCTCGCTTCTTCACAAAGATGGTTGGACTACCCCAAGAAGAAGTACTGTGCTGAATGAAACCCAACTTCTCTTGTTCATCCAGCTGGCGTTTGAGTTCATCCAACTCAGCAGGACCCATTTGATAAGGCCGCTTGGAGATAGGAGCGGTACCAGGTTCAAGTTCAATCACAAAATCAACCTCACGATCCGAAGGCATACCTGGCAACTCTTCAGGAAAGACATCTGGGAACTCACAGACTACAGGAACACTCTGAATACTTTCCATAGCATCATCTTTCAGAGCCGCCAAAGAATAAAGCTGAATTCCAGGAGTCAGACTTGGAGAATAGACTATATGGCCTTCAGGAATTTTTAGAGAAACCGAACGTTCAGCACAATCAATCACAGCTGCATTTGCTGTCAACCAATCCATGCCCAAGATAACATCAATATCAGAATTGCCCAGAATAATTAAGGAAGCCGGAAACGAAGAACCACCAATCTCAATTTGATTGTTATGGCTGATTTTAGAAGATGCCATTGTTGCTCCAGGAGAAAGGACCATTAAACGCTTGGGGAGAGGATCCATAGATAACCCATTCCTATCAGCAAAACTCGTAGAGACAAAAGAATGCGATGCACCAGAATCAAACAACACTCGTGCAGAAACTGAGTTAACAGGAAGCATACCCATGACAACTCCAGATGCCTGCTTAGCTTGAGCGACGTTGACACAGTTGGCACGAGCAACCGTAGACCCAGGCTTAGTGTTGATGTTGAGGGCCCGAGGTGGAGGTGCACGAACCATAGGAGCACTTGCCGCAGGTCTTGGAGGTGGTGGTGGAAGAGCTTTGTTGTTCATTGGACAATTCCAGTACTGATGCCCAATGTTTCCACAAGTATAGCAAGCACCAGGTGGACGTGGAGCAACGTAGCCAGGGACTCCGCCAGGCGCTCCAGGGTAGTTGTGGTTGTAGCCCCTAGGAGCCGCAGTGAAGGAGTTTGGTGGCCTTGGTGCGTAGCTTGACGGTCTTGGTGGAGCAGGGAGCGACGGTGGGGTGTTAGGAACGCAGACACGACGCTTAGAAGGAGCTGTCATAGCAGAAGAGCTTACTGTATCACGACTGTGTTTTTTTGACTCTTCAAACACTTGCCTACTTGCTTCTTCCTGCAGAGCTGTGTGTTGAAGTTCCAGAAAAGATGCCGGCCTTGCATGAGTGATTGCATATTTGATGGAAGCATTAAGGCCTTGCCGAAACCTCTTTTGCTTCTTCTTGTCATCAGAGATCTCATCGCCACCATAACGTGAAAGGTTCATGAAGTTTCTGATGTAGGTATTGACATTGTCAGTGCCTTGCTTCAGGTTGAGAAACACTTCCTTCATCCTTTCCATGACAATTTCTGACAGATATTGCTCTTTGAAAGCAGCAGTGAACCGCTCCCAAGTAGGCTGAAAACCAGAGAGATCTGCCTTGAGGTAAATTTCCCACCAGAGAGCTGCATCTCCCTTCAGAAGGTGAGTGGCACATTTGACCCATTCTTGCTCGGGAACATCCGCAGTCATCAGCAATCTTGACACTTCCCACGCCAATCATCCGCATCAAGTGGCTGATCAGACACCTCAAATTGGTGTGGGTTGAACTTGAGAAAACTCTTGATGTCTCCTCGCTTGGGAGGTGGAGGTAGCGGAGAAAACTCATTCCTCCTCACGCTTTCCTCGAAGCGCTGCTGGTTCTGCTGCATAGTGCCCAAAGCATTTGCAATACTTGCCAAAGCAGCCCCAAGTTCAGGTGGTATGTCCTCCTCAGAACGACGTGGTGGTGCCATCATGTGAATGATATAAAACACAAGTCAGTACTATAATGGAGAATGATAATAATCCAAAATAGTACCAAAATGAAATTAATCAAGATTAAAGGATGCAATTCACTGAGCTGATATTAAAATATCCACAAAGTTCAAGGCAACTATAAGATATTAAGCATAATGCACACGACTGAACAAGGAGTGTGGTACACAACTAACAAAGAAAAAAATTCCGCAAATTTTGGCATTAAAATACCACTATATGCGCAAAACCACTTCCGAATCAAGATTAGTAACTCTACTAGTTCAATATACAAGAGCAAATGATAACAGTAGTGGTATGGTCGCGACTCCATCCCACACTCAAATCATTACTTTGCACATGAATCAGTAAAACACATATCCCAATACCTTCTTCTAAAGATGAACCTAAAGATTGATAACTACGAAAAGAACACCCCAACAAGATAATGTCGGATAACCAAGAGTAAGATAGATCACATCGGTGTACAACGAATCAGAATAGATCGCGTCGGTTTACAAAGGCCTGTCGGTATGGAATGTACCAACAGTTGATAACCAAAAGGCAGATAGTGATAACATTTAGATGCAACAGATAGACAAGGAATTCACACACACACACACACACACATACACACAACCTATGGTACTACGGAACCCAGAACACGTGAATCCTAGTTTGAATTTTAGAAGAGGATTGAAAACGTTACACTTCCTTACCAGAAAAAGGGTGGGTGGGTGGGTAAGAAGAAAAATGGAAGCAGTCCTACTCTCACGTTTGTTTTTCCCTAGTATACATAACTACCAAAATATTTGCTAGACTGACAACGACCATTTTGGCTGGGACCCTGAAGGGCGGGATGGCTCTGATACCAATTGTAACTACCTCGGTGAATTACGCTCTTAGTTACATGCCTGGATGAACGAAAGTGGTTAAAATAGTACGGTGGGGCCCGGGGCCACTCACGGTAGACCTTTCGGCCGTCCTAACCACTTTCCAACATCGGGACAAGAACGAGCGGCGTAATCGGCAGGCGAAGGGATCAACTACATACACAAATGAGTATGTATGCAAGCCACATACAACAGTCCTCAGAGCCATTCCATCTAAAAGAAATAGAAATATTGCAACGCCATATGGCAAGATTCAAATGTCCTAGATAGATATAATAATTTAGGATAGCTCCTCATACATCACACATCAGAGTATCAGGCGGAAGCGGAAAACAAGATCCGAGTACGGATAAGAAGCAAATCGGCATAAGATGCCCCATAAATAAACACATCCCGCCCACAGATCTCACGGATCCCCGTTCCTGGAATCTCTACACCGAACGATCGTTGCCAACATCATCTGTCTCTTCCACCCAGTATCCATCTTGCGGGTACACCTGTTCATCTGAATCAAACAATTTATCGTGTGAGACCCTAGGGGTACTCAGCAAGTCTTTATGCCACTAAAGGGGACACAACCTGGGTGACGCAATTGCAGCAAAAGATAAAGTCTAGCAATTCTATAGATACTCGCTAACCTTCCACCTAACCAAAGATAGACGGAAGTCCGTGAATTAAGAACAACAGTTATAACAGTATAATTAACAGATCCATCCTCCTCCCTGCTTACCAATGAGGAAGCGGACGAACATCCCCATCATTCGTTGGCAGTTTTATTAACCATTCCATGAATATTGCACTATTTACTAGTCAAGTACTTAGTCAAATTAAGAGCGGTACTTTAGTTATACTTGTCAATGATCGAGAAACTGTGCTCCAAGTCGTCCATAACCGCGGACACGGCTTTCAGAAAGATTTACCCTGCAGGGGTGCACGAATAGCAACACACACTCGATCAACCTCGGAAAAACCAAATGAAAACCCGACGAGGCATTCACGACAAAGCAATCACAGGATTCAGAAATATTTCAGGGGGCCACCCCATTAAGCTACCCGCAACAAAGTTGGCCGGCTCCGAGACGGACCCAAGGTTTGCGCCAATGGCTGTAAACGACTGGGAACCCGAAAATGTGACTGGGCTTGTCGATACCGCGAAAATACTCCGCAATTCTTAAACAGTACAGGAGGTCCTCGCACGATCTTAATAAAACAGTAACATGGCATAAGTACATGATAGTAATACAGCCCCAAACTAATTTGTGGCCCCAAGAAATAAGAATGAATCAAGCTCTGGCTCAGGGGGGTCCATAAGGCCTCCCGGATGTGGATAGTGCGAATAAACAAGGAACAGGAATCAAGTACTCGGGGTCCTACGGGACACAAGTGATCATGAAAAAACCAAATAGCAGATATTGCTCACCGGTGCCTCTTTCATTAGTTATCCCATTACTACTCAGGTTATGTTGTTTAGGTACCTCATTGTCCATCAGACACTCACATACCCTACTCATGCTTTTCTATGACTCGCATGGCTCAAACAACTCCTATAGTAATGGCTCATGGGATGGAGGAACAAGCTTCGGTGGGGTTTAAAAGTAAAGGCTATGCAGTATTTGGGATTCAATTTAATGCAATCGCGACTCAATGATGCAAGAATAAGATAGAGGCAATAGGTACTGTATGTATGCAAGCATGTGGTAGTGCTTGCCTGGCAGCTCAGCTAAAGCGAGAGATGGATCTGGGTAGTACTCCTGTGATTCCTGGTAATTCTCCTGCTGGGCGTCTATCCGACGAAGAACCAAACAAACAAGGGCCAACATAAATAAAGTGCACAAGCATATGAATTAAATTGCGTCAAGCAACAAACATGCCATGATGAATGATGCACAATTTACATGGCATTAAAGTAGCATGGCAAGGGTGAGGTGTGGTGCAAGAATAAAGCATTTTATTATTTATTTAGTCCAATATTTATTGCCTTAAACAGTTCAGATTTGTATGAATGACATGATGCATGCTTCAATTCAGAACAAGGACTGCATAGATAGAATGGGCTCGTCGCGCTGATCGATTTAGACATATTATTTATTAAATTTGGAGTTGTAGAATTAAAGTTATTAATTTATTAAGAAAAAGGGCATTTTGTTGTAATTTTAATCATCTCGAAATTTTAAAGTGCTCAAACATTATTTTGAATGGAATATTTGAATTCCTCACATTTTTCTGATTCCAAAACATATATTATTTGTATTATTTGGATTTGTATTTGAAAAGTTATTTAAATCTGATTTGAATTTAAATCAATTTTGGAAAAGGGTTTAATTAAATCAGACAACCGGGCAGTCTTTTGTTACTCAGCTCGACCCAGCCGCAGTCACTAACGGGTGGGCCAGCTGCTGGCAGGGCACACGCGCGCGAAAAGCTTTTCACACCTGGGCTTATCCAGCCACTGAGGTTGACAGGCGGGGCCAGCGGCTTCTGGCCCACGGGACAGTGGGGTTACTTCTAGAGGCTGATAGGTGGGCGTGGGTTGGAGCGCGGGTTACGAACTGAGAAACCGGGGGACTTTTATGCAAAACGCTAAGGCGGCTGACAGGTGGGGCCTCTAGGAGCGCGGGTTGAGGTAGTAAAAAGGTGGGGGGTTAAGTGCAAAGTGTCAACGTGCACTATTTCACTTCTCGTCTCTGACGGACTGACGCCTGACGGAAACCAGCGCGCGGCGCGGAGCGGGGAATCGAACCCGGGCCCTGGCGTGCGCGCTTAGGGACGGAACCAGTGCGGGGGGGGGGGCTAGGGGAGTTGACAGGAGGGGGTTTGGGGCCTAGCTAAGGCTCGATGCGGCGCGGGAAGCTTGCAGACACCGGCGACCTCTGGCGCACAGAGGGTGCTCGGCGAAACGAGCGGCGGCGCTAGACGGCGACAGCGAAGCGGAGGATGTCAGGGAGGGAGAGGTGCGTACCGCGGGGAGATTGGCGGTGTCAGATCGGGGTGAGGCGCGGTGGATCGTCGACGAGGCAGGAGCTCCGGCGACCTAGGGTTTCGGGGAGCGGCGAGGTTCTGGCGGTCCTGGAGGCTTCCTCCTTAGCGTCGGCGTGTGCAGGGCGATGTAGAGGAGCCTCCTTGGTCTCCGAGGCCACCTCCACGACGCGCGGGCCGGCTAGAACGAAGGGGCGACGTGGTAGACGGCGGAGTCTGGCGGCAGGAGCTGGGCGTCAGAGAGGAAGAAGGGGAAGAAGAGGGCAGGCTCCGGGGCAGATCTAGCGATGCTGGAGAGCCGTGGGGATGAGGGAAAAAGTGAGGAAGAGGGAGGAGATGTCGTGTGGGAGTCGGGGTTGGTAAAGTAGCCCCGGCTCTTTACCTCTTTCTCCTTGAGCACGTGCTTGCTCGGGCTGGGGGAGCTAGGCATGGGGAGGCTGCAGGTGGGGACGGTGAGGAGTAGCATCTGGGCCAGCCTGGCAGGTAGAAAGAAAAGGAGAGAGGAGAGGAGGGCTCGGGTGAGCTAGGGCATGGGCTAGGGTGAAGTGGGGTAGCTCGGGTTAGGGTTTTGTTAGGGTTAGGTTAGGGTGGCTGGGGTGTGGGCCAGGAAGAGAGAGGCCAGGTGGGACCAGCATGTTAGAGAGAGAGATGAGATTAGGGTTTAAGTAGAACTAGGTTAGAGGTAAAAATATAGAGAGAGAGAAGATGGTTAGGTTTTTAGTTTAGGTTGTTTAGGTTTTGAATTTTGTTTATGAGACCAAAACAAGAGGAAAAAGGGGCTTGATCTTGCATAAGCTAAGGTGGAGAAGAAACCAAGGAAAAGAGAGAGAAAGAGATAGAAAGAATAAGCCTCATATGATCATGCATGAAGAGATTAAATTAATAATTCTATTGATGAGAATATGGGAATGATGGAATGGTAGGAGATGGTCCACAAAGATAAGATCCATTAAATCAAAGGGAAAGCCACTGGAATAAAAGGTGGTGGTGGAGGTTGCATGGCCCATGCAAAGATACTAAATGCCATGATTAATTTTGTGAGAACAAAAGCAATGATATGGCATTATTCTAATGCATTCCCAAGAAGTGGAACCAAGGCCAAGCAAAAGAATTGGATTAGGTCCACCCCACCACATGAGCTAGAATAAAATCAAAAGAAAAGGAATTACAAGCTCATGGATAATAGGATGGTGGAATTATAAGGTGGTAAAAAGAAAAGATAACAGAGGTGAATAAAAGATATGCCCCCAACTCAACTTGGGCATTTAAACAATATATCAATAACCAAAAACAAGATCAAGAGGCAAATACAATTAATAATGCATATGAGAGAAGAACCAAAAGAAAAGGGTTTTATATGGTGCTCAAATGCAAGGTGGCATGATGACATGAGCATGATATAATTATGGTGCAACAATTATATATATGAAGTAGCCAATATCTTACTAGACCAAGTAGCATTACAATTGTTAGACAATTGGGATGCTACACAAGGTAATCGCCTTATGCCTGCCTCTGCCTCTGCCAACGCCTTCCGCGTGCTGGATCATGCTGTCGAGGTCCATGTTGATTGCTTTGCCACAGAATGGGCAAAATAGTCTCCCCCTACGGTGGAAACGGATTAGCCCACACCGTAACCTCCTCAGCACGTAGCGGTTCTTGTTGTCCCTGGATTCCTTCCTATCGTCCACTTCATCATCATCCTCCTGTTGATTTTTAAGAACATAACTTAGAACTCATACATATGATTGAATTGTATTACAACTCAAGAATTGACAACATGTATATGTAAGAAAATATATCCGTGGATATCAAAGATAAAGCATCTCAGCAATAGTTGGATCAGTTCATATATCATTTCATCTCAACACAATGACAAATAATTGCATTAGATTGCGGCCTCATAAGTTTATTCAGGGACGGCGTGAGTGAAACAAGTAACAATTGCACAGCCTGTATTGTTGTTGTACATCGCCCCAGGTTCACTAACTCGTCCCTAAAAAAATCTGACACCAATGTGTCTACCTCTCTTTTGGGACAAATTTTAATCATTGGCCACAATAAGAAATTGAAATGTAATCGTACAAAACATTATTCAGGGATATACATAGTCAGGTACAAAAACAAGCCTAAATATTGTAATTATAAATAAAAAACCAAACAATTAATCCTCAGGTGCATGTTAAAAATACTTATGATCAAAACCATTCATATACATATGCATCATACCAATCATTAAAAGATCAGAAACAATTCAAGGATCATATATGTAGTTCCACATGAGAATAAATCTAGGGCCTCATAATTTGTTTTAGAGATGGAGTAGGCGAACCAAAGTACCAACAGCACAACCTATATTGTTTGTGTGCATTGCTGCCTCAGGTTCACCAACCCATCCCTAAAACACGACATCATCATACGTGTCTCCCCTTGAACTCTTTTGGGCAAATTTCAATCATCGGCCTCGGTGACAAACTAAAATGTAATTCTTATACACTATGAATGCATGGAATAGATAATTTGAATATCATAGTTCTATGAATGTAGAATAAAGATTGCGGCCTCATAAGTTTATTCAAGGACGGTTTGAGTGAACTAAGTAATAATTGCACAGCCTGTATTGTTGTTGTACATCGCCCCAGGTTCACTAACTCGTCCCTGAAAAAATCTGACACCAATGTGTCTGCCTGTCTTTTGGGACAAATTTGAATCATTGGCCACAATAAGAAATTGAAATGTAATCGTACAAAACATTATTTAGGGATATACATAGTGAGGTACAAAAACAAGCCTAAATATTGTAATTATAAATAAAAAACCAAACAATTAATCCTCAGGTGCATGTTAAAAATACTTATGATCAAAACCATTCATATACATATGCATCATACCAATCATTAAAAGATCAGAAACAATTCAAGGATCATATATGTAGTTCCACATGAGAATAAATCTAGGGCCTCAAAATTTGTTTCAGAGATGGAGATGGGGAACCAAAGTACCAATAGCACAACCTATATTGTTTGTGTGCATTGCTGCCTCAGGTTCACCAACCCATCCCTAAAACACGACACCATCATACGTGTCTCCCCTTGAACTCTTTTAGGGCAAATTTCAATCATCGGCCTCGGGGACAAACTAAAATGTAATTCTTATACACTATGAATGCATGGAATAGATAATTTGAATATCATAGTTCTATGAATGTAGAATAAAGATTGCGGCCTCATAAGTTTATTCAGGGACGGCATGAGTGAACCAAGTAACAATTGCACAGCCTATATTGTTGTTGTACATTGCCCCAGGTTCACTAACTCGTCCCTGAAAAATCTGACACCAATGTGTTTGCCTCTCTTTTGGGGCGAATTTGAATCATTGGCCACAATAAGAAATTGAAATGTAATCGTACAAAATAGTATTCAGGGATATACATAGTGAGGTACAAAAACAAGCCTAAATATTGTAATTATAAATAAAAACCAAACAATTAATCTTCAGGTGCATGTTAAAAATACTTATGATTAAAACCATTCATATACATATGCATCATACCAATCATTAAAAGATCAGAAACAATTCAAGGATCATATATGTAGTTCCACATGAGAATAAATCTAGGGCCTCAAAATTTGTTTCAGAGATGGAGTTGGGGAACCAAAGTACCAACAGCACAACCTATATTGTTTGTGTGCATTGCTGCCTCAGGTTCACCAACCCATCCCTAAAACACGACACCATCATACGTGTCTCCACTTGAACTCTTTTGGGGCAAATTTCAATCATCGGCCTCGGTGACAAACTAAAATGTAATTCTTATACACTATGAATGCATGGAATAGATAATTCAAATATCATAGTTCTATGAATGTAGAATAAAGATTGCAGTCTCATAAGTTTCTACAGAGATGGCGTAAGCGAACCAAGTAACAACTGCACAGTTTATATTGATCTTGTACATGGCCCCAGGTTTGCTCACTCATCCCTGTAAAAATTTGACACCAATGTGTCTGCCTCTCTTTGGGGCAAATTTGAATCATTGGCCACAATAAGAAATTGAAATGTAATCATACCAAACAATATTCAGGGATATACAAATGCATCATACAACGCATTCAAAGATCAGAAACAATACAAATATTATATATTTAGGTTCCATATGAGAGAAAAAAATTAGGGCCTCATTTTTTCAGCGATGGAGTCGGAGAACCAAAATACCAACAGCACAACCTATATTGTTTATGTGCATTGCTGCCTCAGGGCCACTAACCATCCCTAAGAAAACGAGACCATCAGATGCCCTTGCACTATTTTGGGGCAAAATTGGATCATTGGGCTCAGTAAGGAATAGAAATGTAATGTTATAGGCCTGCTGTGTATCAAAATCTACACTCAACTAGCAAATTCAACTAGATGGCAGATGAGCAGATTGGGGTTTTGTGACTAGACGGATTGGGGTTTTGTGACTAGATGGCAGATGCATCAATCAACCAATCGAATCATATATATACTACCCTACTTCAAGAGCAAAATAATATGTACACAATTGAGCAAATCCTATGTATGAATAGTGAAAACTACGGCTGCGACTAGAGAAGCTAGCAATGTAGTACCTCGGACTCCTCATCAGGGACCTCCTCCTCGAACTCATCATTCTCCGCGATTGCGTCGAAGATTTCTTGAACAGCGATGGGGTCGTCGATGTAGATCACCGGATTGCATCCACCTGCCGCCTGGCCCCCATCCAGATTTGCCGCTAGCACCACGACGTTGTCGGCCACCTGCTGCTCGGCGGCGACAGCTACTACCGGCTGCTCGGCGGCAATGGTTACCACCTGCTGCTCGGCGGCGACGGCTACCAACTGCTGCTCAGCGGCGATGGCTACCACCTGCTGCTCAGCGGCGACGGCTACTGGCTGGACGGATGAATTCGCACCCTCGACGGCGCGGCGACGAGCGGCTTTCATGCCCGGAGAAGACGCGTCCGTCTGCTTGGCGACGACCGAGCCATCTGTTGCTTCGCCTTCAACTTGCTTCACCTCCGGATCTTCTCCACGCGTATGCTTCATGGCGCACCAAGGGAAGGAAGTAGTGCAAACGAGGGAGATTCGGCGCGTGCGGCAGGTGTAGATTTGGGGTCTTGGGACTAGACAGACTGGGGGAAATGACACGAGCTCATGGAAGAAGAAGGTCGAGAGGGGTTATAAACATCGGACCGTTCGTAGTCCTCAAGTGGACACGTGTGGTGGGCGGGGGGGTGGGGTGGGGGGCGGGGGGCTACCACGATCTCCACCCTTTTTTGGTTCCCTTTTTTTTGAAACAGCTAAGATCTCCACTTTAGAGCTGCATTGAAAACACGATCATGGCAGACCTCGATTCCACTGCATGCAAGTGGCCAGGAACTAATTTCTAGCAACGTTAGATCTACTCGAGGGGGGCCCTTGACTCATGGAATTTACTAGCGGTAGGGCCCAGTTGGAAGTGAGATTGAGAGCGCTGCGTATAAATGGGATATGTCTGATTAAAATCAAGTGGCAATAAATTGCAGCGTCCCGTCGACAACCGTGCACTCGATGACCCTGTTGCCATGTGCATGAGTTGTAGTAGCAGTAGTAGGCTTTTCAGACTTGATTAAACTTGACATGACCGCTCGACGACTTTTTCGATGGACGGCATCATGTCCTTCCTGTCGAAGTCTCGTGGAGGGAGACGTCCGTGCTGTCTCACGATGTACTGTGAAGGGCACGAGGTGTGCAACGATCATCGTTGGATCGCACAGAATCGACGGTTGGTGCGCACGATCCGCGTGAGAACTGTGACAATCAATCAGGGAGTAGCAGACAGGGTGAGCACAATTTTGGGCTTCTACGAAAGATAGAGAGGGGGTGGGCAAAACTAAGTAGTACCACATAAAACCAAGGGCAAAACTGAGTAGCATAAAAAATGGAAAGTGTCTTGTACAATGAAATACATCGTGGAATACATCAAATTATGCCAAGATAGATCCACTAGAGTTCATTGGATGTGTGTCCTTTTCATAAACCACACCGAGTGTCATTGCATGTATGTTCCTCTAAACAAACCACATAAGGATCCACTAGTGTCATTGCGTGTGTGTTCTTCTCATGAACCACATAAGGATGGGCCCACCAGTGTCATTGCATGTCTGTTATTTTCATGAACCACACCTAGTGTCATTGCATGTGTGTTACTTCCATAAACCACATGTGGATCCACCGGTGTGATTGCATGTATGTTCCTTCCATAAACCACATAAGGATCCACAAGTGTCATTGCATGTCTGTTCTTTTCATGAACCACTCATAGTGTCAGTGCATGTCTATTCTTTTCATGAACCACACCCAGTGTCACTGCATGTCAGTTCTTTTCGTGAACCACATAAGGATCTACCAGAGTCATTGGATGTGTGTTCTTCTCATGAACCACACGTGGATCCACCGGTGTCATTGCATTTATGTTCCTCTAAACAAACCACACAAGGATCCACCAGTGTCATTGGATGTGTGTTCGTTTCGTGAACCACACCCAATGTCATTGCATGTGTGTTCTTCAAAACAAACCACATAAGGATCCACCGGTGTCATTGCATATCTGTTCTTTTCATGAACCACATAAGGATGGGCACACCAGTGTCATTGCATGTTTGTTCTTTTGATGAACCACACCTAGTGTCAGTGCATGTCTCTTCTATTCATGAACCACACCCAGTTTCACTGCATGTCGGTTCTTTTCATGAACCACATAAGGATCTACCAGTGTCATTGCATGTCTTTTACTTCCATAAACCACATGTGGATCCACCGGTGTCATTGCATGTGTGTTCCTCTAAACAAACCACATAAGGATCCACCAGTGTCATTGTGTGTCTGTTCTGTTCATGAACCACATAAGGATTGGCCCACCAGTGTCATTGCATGTCTGTTCTTTTCATGAACGACACCAAGTGTTAGTGCATGTCTGTTCTATTCATGAACCACACCCAGTTTCACTGCATGTCTTTTCTTTTCATGAACCACATAAGGATCTACCAGTGTCATTGCATGTCTTTTACTTCCATAAACCACATGTGGATCCACCGGTGTCATTGCATGTATGTTCCTCTAAACAAACCACATAAGGATCCACCAGTGTCATTGCGTGTGTGTTCTTCTCATGAACCACACCCAGTGTCATTGCATGTGTGTTCTTCTAAAAAAAACCACATAAGGATCGACCAGTGTCATTGCCTGTCTGTTCTTTTCATGAACCACATAAGGTTCCACCAGTGTCATTGCATGTCTATTCTTTTCATTGCATGCGTGTTCTTCTAAACAAACCACATAAGGATCCACCAGTGTCATTGCATATATGTTCTTTTCATGAACCGCACCCAGTGTCATTGCACGTGTGATATTCTAAACAAACCACATAAGTCATTGCATGTCTGTTCTTTTCATGAAGCACACCCGGTGTCATTGCATGTCTGTTCTTTTCATGAACCACGGCTATAGTCATTGCATGTATGTTCCTCTAAACAAACCACATAAGGATCCACCAGTGTCATTGCATGTCTTTTCATTTCATGAACCACATAAGGATCTACCAGTTTCATTGCATGTCTGTTCTTTTCATGAACCACACCTAGTGTCATTGCATGTGTGTTACTTCCATAAACCACATGTGGATCCACCGGTGTCATTGCATGTATGTTCCTCTAAACAGACCACATAAGGATCCACCAGTGTCACTGCATGTCTGTTCTTTTCATGAACCACATAAGGATGGGCCCACCAGTGTCATTGCATGTTTGTTCTTTTCATGAACCACACCCAGTGTCAGTGCATGTCTGTTCTATTCATGAACCACACCCAGTTTCACTGCATGTCTATTCTTTTCATGAACCACATAAGGATCTACCAGTGTCATTGCATGTCTTTTACTTCCATAAACCACATGTGGATCCACCAGTGTCATTGCATGTATGTTCCTCTAAACAAACTACGTAAGGATCCACCAGTGTCATTGCGTGTGTGTTCTTCTCATGAACCACACCCAATGTCATTGCATGTGTGTTCTTCTAAACAAACCACATAAGGATCCACCAGTGTCATTGCCTGTCTGTTCTTTTCATGAACCACATAAGGATCCACCAGTGTTATTGCATGTCTGTTCTTTTCATGAATCACAGCCAGTGTGATTGCATGTCTATTCCTTCCATAAACAACATAAGGATCCACCAGTATTATTGCATGTCTGTTCTTTTCATGAACCACTCCTAGTGTCAGTGCATGTCTGTTCTTTTCATGAACCACACCCAGTGTCACTACATGTCAGTTCTTTTCATGAACCATATAAGGATCTACCAGAGTCATTGGATGTTTGTTATTCTCATGAACCACACGTGGATCCACCGGTGTCATTGCATGTCTGTTCCTCTAAACAAACCACATAAGGATCCACCAGTGTCATTGCGTGTGTGTTCTTTTCATGAACCACACCCAGTGTCATTGCATGTGTGTTCTTCTAAACAAACCACATAAGGATCCACCAGTGTCATTGCATGTATGTTCTTTTCATGAACCACATAAGGATGGGCCCACCAGTGTCATTGCATGTCTGTTATTTTCATGAACCACACCCAGTGTTACTGCATGTCTGTTCTATTCATGAACCAGACCCAGTTTCACTGCATGTCTGTTCTTTTCATGAACCACATAAGGATGGGCCCACCAGTGTCATTGCATGTCTGTTATTTTCATGAACCACACCCAGTGTTACTGCATGTCTGTTCTATTCATGAACCAGACCCAGTTTCACTGCATGTCTGTTCTTTTCATGAACCACATAAGGATCTACCAGTGTCATTGCATGTATTTTACTTCCATAAACCACATATGGATCCACCGGTGTCATTGCATCTGTGTTCCTCTAAACAAACCACATAAGGATCCACCAGTGTCATTGTGTGTCTGTTCTTTTCATGAACCACACCCAGTGTCATTGCATGCGTGGTCTTCTAAACAAACCACATAAGGATCCACCAGTGTCATTGCCTATATGTTCTTTTCATGAACCACACCCAGTGTCATTGCATGTGTGTTATTCTAAACAAACCACATAAGTCATTGCATGTCTGTTATTTTCATGAACCACACCCGGTGTCATTGCAAGTCTGTTCTTTTCATGAACCACAGATAGAGTCATTGCATTTATGTTCCTCTAAACAAAACCACATAAGGATCCACCAGTGTCATTGCATGTATGTTCTTTTCATGAACCACATAAGGATCTACCAGTGTCATTGCATGTCTGTTCTTTTCATGAACCACACCTGGTGTCATTGCATGTGTGTTACTTCCATAAACCACATGTGGATCCACCGG